>VDFB02058242.1:357637475-357875382 GCA_007258455.2 Sequoia sempervirens
TATATTATTTTTACATGTTTTCTCCATTGTTCGGCCCCTACACCGCAAGTAAATTGCTGCATAGCGTGTGGAATGAGGGAGCAGCAAGCCTGAGATCCCTTTAAAGTTTGTTTGAGTGCATTTAAAGTGAACTTTTAAGCCTTGCACCCTAAAAGTGACTTCTAAATAACTTCAAACACCTTAACTACCTCATTTTTATTCATTTGTTTTGCAAACAAGAATTTTCATTCCAAGAGGCTGAGCTTTCATTTTTGCTTGTTGGATTGAATGCAGACCGTGACACAACTTTCTTTTTTCTAAAATTGTTCAACATCATTGAACTAATACCAATGTAACAATGATACAAAATAACGTTTGAGACTGCAAGAAGATGTCAAAATGGCTAGTGTACTAAAATAATTCTTATGATTTTTGAAGAATGCTAATAACTCTACTCAATTGGCTTATTTTTTCAATATCATACAAATTGAACCCTGGCATCAATCGTCTTTGTATATCAAGCTACCACAATTCAAGTTTTAGCGATGAATATTTATCATGCATGGTTTAAATGACATTCAAGTTTATAGTGGTTTTTTGTTTATATGATGTTATGTGATATTCTAGTTGTAATTCATGCTTCTAGGTTGTATATATATATAATTTTTACATGTTTCTCCATTGTTCGGCCCCTACACTACAAGTAAATGGTTGCATAGCATGTGGAATGAGGGTGCAGCAGGCCTGAGATCCCTTTAAAGTTTGTTTGAGTGCATTTAAAATGAAATTTTAAGCCTTGCACCCTAAAAGTGACCTCTAAATAACTTCAAACACCTTAACTACCTCATTCTTATTCATTTGTTTTGCAAACAAAAATTTTCATTCCAAGAGGCTGAGCTTTCATTTTTGCTTGTTGGATTGAATGCGGACTGTGACACAAATTTCTTTTTTCTAAAATTGCTTAGCATCATTGAACTAAGACCAATGTAACAATGATACAAAATAACGTTTGAGACTGCAAGAAGACGTCAAAATGGCTAGTGTACTAAAACAATTCTTATGATTTTTGAAGAATGCTGATAACTCTACTCAGTTGGCTTATTTTTTCAATATCATACAAATTGAACTTGGCATTAATCGACTTTGTATATCAAGCTACCACAATTCAAGTTTCAACGATGAATATTTATCATGCATGTTTTAAATGACATTCAAGTTTATAGTGGTTTTTTTGTTTATATGATGTTATGTGATATTCTAATCATAATTCATGCTTCTAGGCTGTATATATATATATAATTTTTACATGGTTTCTCCATTGTTCGGCCCCTACATTGCAAGTAAATGGCTGCATAGCGTGTGGAATGAGGGGGCAATAGGCCTGAGATCCTTTTAAAGTTTGTTTGAGTGCATTTAAAATTAAATTTTAAGCCTTGCACCCTAAAAGTGACCTCTAAATAACTTCAAACACCTTAACTACCTCATTCTTATTCATTTGTTTTGCAAACAAGAATTTTCATTCCAAGAGGCTGAGCTTTCATTTTTGCTTGTTGGATTGAATGCGGACCGTGACACAAATTTCTTTTTTCTAAAATTGTTTAGCATCATTGAACTAAGACCAATGTAAAAATGATACAAAATAATGTTTGAGACTGCAAGAAGACGTCAAAATGGCTAGTGTACTAAAACAATTCTTATGATTTTTGAAGAATGTTGATAACTCTACTCAGTTGGCTTATTTTTTCAATATCATACAAATTGAACCCTGGCATCAATCGACTCTGTATATGAAGCTCCCACAATTCAAGTTTCAATGATGAATATTTATCATGCATGTTTTAAATGACATTCAAGTTTATAGTGGTTTTTTTTTTATATGATGTTATCGATATTCTAATCATAATTCATGCTTCTAGGCTATATATATATATATATATAATTTTTACATGTTTTCTCCATTGTTTGGCCCCTACACTGCAAGTAAATGGCTGCATAGGTGTGGAATGAGGGGGCAGCAGGCTGAGACCCCTTTAAAGTTTTTTTGAGTGCTTTCTTTTCATTTTTTTGTGAGTTTTGTGCCAAGTTTCCTCAAAGAAATGTGGTCTCATAGAAATCCATGACAAGCTAATGCAATTGATAAGCTACTCCTAGTTATTAGTTATGTAATGTGAAGTAATTGCATAGCTGCTTAGGTTGACTTTGTAAAAACTATATTGTTATTGAATTTTTTCATCTATCGACATATAGTTGTTACTTATGCAATGTGAAGTAATGCTTTGAGTTTGAAAGATGTGCAATACAATGTAATCAACAATATGAATATAAACTACATAATATTTAACCATTATTTTTATGCTGTGTACATTGATATTTAACCATTGCTCATGATTAAATTTTCAAAGAGTTTAATCATGCACATGAGGAGAAATTAAATTTAGATTGTCCCAGCTTCTATATATCAAATTATCAATAATGATAAATTGTCCTTCACAAAATGGCATCAATGCCAACTCAAACAAAGTTTTACAATATGTGGCATATGCCATCTCGGTATCTATTCAATTTACATGCCAAAATTTATATATCTCATATAAACTCTTGGTGGATCATCAAAATGGAGCCTCTTTGAAGCACTTGTTAGCTCACGAAGGTAGCTGCACAAAGAAAAGTCCAAACCACAATTGAGATTAGTTATACTATATAATTTAAAATTGAATAATTAACATAAAAATCAATACACATTGAATTATAATTGAACTCTAAAATTGAAATCTTGATTACGAAATATACATCTCTTCCAAGGGTCAAGAGTCCTAGAATATACCCCTCTCAAAGAATTAACCAAACCAACTTTTGTAATGTCAATCTATATATGTGAACAAAAACATGAAATTGATCCAAGTTAGCATAGAATTGTCAGTAATAAGAACATATTTACCAAGCACAAAATAAAATAAACACATACCTCTTTAGGTTGATCTTTTTCTATATCTCCTTTAGGTGTTTTGACACCTCCTCCTTGGTGTTTCAACACCTCCTCCTTCAGTGTTCAAATACCTACTCCTTCAGGTGTTGTGGCACTTATCAACAATGATGTATAGCTCACAACCACCTGTACATAAAAATGACAAGTACATATGAAACTATGAATCTATGTCAATGTATGCATAATCAATAAAAGATCTTATAAATCTTAATTCAATCAAATTTGAGTTCAATTACCTTTCCCTTATATAAAATTGTGCCTCCATAGTCTGGAGAGCGTCACATCTCGCTCGCACTAGGTGTTTCCTACAAGCAGAGAATAAGATAAACATATAAGTTAATATATAATTTCATTAATGAAAATTCAAATGACAAGCAAGTATACAATAAAAAAATGTAAATGAGTGAGTGCGAAAATACATATTGTGTGCGTCTCAAGGCCAAATGAAATGTCCCTAAGGGTGCTATTAGTCACTCGTGTGATCTCCTCCTCATACATTAATTGTTAAATAGACCATGTAAATAAATATTAGTACTTGATACTATCTCTTATTAATATTCATTTAAAAAAAAATGCAAGTTATGAATTTACACCTTAAATGTTACCTGTGTCTATGTAACTATTCCAATGTCCACCTCTCTAGCAGGAGAGGACTCTGTAGGGTGTGCTCCACTCCCCTACGTGTGATTTGCTATAATCTCCACATCATGGATGTCATAATCAGAAGTGTCTAATTGATGCTCAGGGGGCTGTACAA
The DNA here is from genome assembly GCA_007258455.2 of Sequoia sempervirens. NCBI lineage: Eukaryota > Viridiplantae > Streptophyta > Pinopsida > Cupressales > Cupressaceae > Sequoia > Sequoia sempervirens. Next base: position 357,641,198 of record VDFB02058242.1, read on the forward strand.
TAGGACCTAAACATATCTGTTGGCATGTATTGCAAATATGTGGCACACAAATATGTGGACCCGAGGAGGATGATGCAACATCACTGGATCCATCGCCAAGATCACCAGAATGTGGCTGAGCTATTGAAGAAGCATGGGAAACCAAAAGACCACTCAAAGAGTGAATGGCCTATATAGTTTGTGTGGTTGCATCCTCCATAATATCTAGATGTTGTATTGGAGGTGGCAGAGGAAGGGGAGGATGGGGAACATGTGGGCACTTGACTACTCTAGCTTCCCCTGGCCTATCCTGGGGCATACCTCCACCAACGCCTTGGAAGGGTTTAATGTCAAAGTAATTGACATGATTCCCTAACAAAAACTCAACATATAATTTTTTAATAAAGTAAAAAGGTACATCAAGATTATTGTTGGGTGGTTTATCAAAAACCATACACCAACGATCCCAAAAGTTATCTACTATGCCCCTATGCGTGCACCATTTTATAGAAAGTTTTGGTTTGTTAACATTAACTAGAAAACTAGTGCTGGGGTTAAAAAATAAAGAGGCTATTTGGGCTTTTGCTATTTGGAGATTTTTCACATCATCATAAGAAAATCCACATGCATAATATTCCCTCATGGTTTCTTGCCATGAATGAAAGGCATTATGTTGGGTGGAGAGGGTTTCTACATTTGTAATTATTCCTGTCAATGTGGTTGACATATGGGATAATCAAGGGTTTTTCTTATAAACATCAGAAATTCCCCTCAATTGCTCCAATTTTTCATGAATTAAGTCTTCAATTGATGGCTGCGGAGGTGGTGGAGCATTTGGCATTTCTGCATTTTGATTCTCAGCTGGTGGATTTTCATTTTCAACTAGTGGAATTTGTGCATTCTCATTCTTAGTAGCCATAATCCCTGATTAAAGATAAAAAATAATTAATCTAATTAAAATTAGACAATATATAAATGAAAATATTATAAAAATACCCTAGTTTTAAAAAAAATCCAAAAAAACCCTACTTTTTAACAAAAATCTATAAAATTCTCTAATTTTTAATACAAATACATAAGCAACACTATTTTTAAATCAAATCCATAAAAAACATTGATTTTTTAATGAAAATCCATTCTAAACTCAATTGTTTCATAAAAATTCAATCAAAAACCCTATTTTGAAAAAATAATCCACAAAAAAATCATTTTTTTTATCAAAATCCATTCTAAATTCAAAATTTTCATAAAAATTCAATCAAAACCCTATTTTGAAAAAAAATCCACAAAAACATTCATTTTTTATCAAAATCCATTCTAAACTCAATTTTTTCATAAAAATTCAATCAAAAACCCTATTTTAAAAAAAAATCCACAAAAAGCTATTTGAAATTATCCAAATCTAATTCAAAATTGAATCAAAGCAAATAAAAATCAAAATTCTTACCTTTTCAAATCGGATATTGGAGAAATCGGATATCTGTTACGCAAAGAACCTCCTCACTATGTGCCCGCGGGTTGTTGACTATCAAATGACTTTAAAACAATGGCAAATTTTGTATATATATGTTTTTTACAAATCAGATATCCAAGTTGGATCGGATATCCAATTTATCCGATTTAGAAAACTTGGATTGGTGTTTGCTTTGGTGGTGTGTATTGACACCCAAGCCTAAAAAAAGCCAACACGGTATTTTCACGTTTTTGGGTAGATGAAAGACGTGTTTTTTTCCTCATTGCCACTTTTTGGCCCACCATGATCCTGCACATACCCTAGTCCCACATTCTTTGACTACACCTAGATCTAAAAATAATAAGATGCAAGCACATAATTTTCTTATTAGGAGAGGAATGGCATAAATAATTCAAACATTGAAAATAACACCATTTATAGCTTTCTAGAGCTAAATAAAATAGAATCTTAAAAGTGATTCCAAATTATAGCAATGTAACTTAGTTGCAAGGTTGTATCCCTACATGAAGTAATCTTCTAGGAGAAAAATATTAGATATAAAATATAGAAGAGACCATGGATCCATTTGCAAGCATCCTATACATGAGAACAATTCTAAAAAGGATGTTTAACATAAACTAAACTATTATATAATACGTTAGACATTTAAGATGAGTGAGTCCAATATGCATGTCTTTCTCCAAGTGGAATCCCTTGTTAGAGTAGACACCACAAAAATAAATTTTAGGCTCAATTTTGAATTCAAAAACTCTTTTAAGACTAAAAATTTAGGTTAGATTGGAGGAATTTAATCCTCACTATTAGCTGAGCTTACAAAGGGTTGATGAGAAAGGACTAAGCACTCTATAGATAATCCTAGAGTTTAATTTTCTTATGCATGGTGTAAAATCTCATCTCTAGTTTTTCCACCAAAATAAAGGAGGTTGAAACCTCAATTTGTGAAGTATAACATCTATAATTGGCTTGTGTATACAAATTATGGAGGGAAAATCTACAAGTTAGCTAGCTATTTTTTTTGTAAACTAGGGCATATGATCTAGTCAAGAATAGTATAAATATCTACAAGTATGAATTCATTTTTAAAATAATCTAAGAGTTTTGATTCATGAAGGAATTTTTTTTCGAGAAAAAAACTAGATTTGTTGATGTTAGATGACAACCAAAGGTTATGATTGTTAGAAGAAAGACCAATTTTCAAACCATTGCTGATTGATTTAAGGAAAATATCAACCACCTCAAAGGACTTCTAGATACTCTAAGCCACAAAAGAGTCATTAATCTTGACCCGAGCATTTGTGATGAGAAGAGTGTGAAGGACAAATCCTTGCCAAGATTTCCTACCTTAAGGTTACCTTAGGAAACATAGTTCTTTATAAAAATATTTTAGGCCTTTGATCCCTCAATGATATGGATAACCTACTTAAAATAAAGTGCAATGATTTGCATGTAAACTTGAAAAATTATCATTCCAAATTTATAATCATGGGGAAAAATGTCTTGGGCCATTTTATGAAATATTTGGCTTACTTGGCATTGGTCTAAATGAAATCAAACAATAGCTTTTGTAATATTATCATAAGTGACTTTGGAAAGAGGCCAATAAGAATAATAGTAATCATGGGTAGCTTCTAACACTTTGGTGTATATTTGGAATTTACCTACCAAGTAAGAGGCTATACAATCTAGAAATATATATTCTTTTCAATTGTTTACATGACATGTGAGCACAACATGCCCTAGTTCATTTTGAACCATAGACCCCTTTTTTCACTAAATCAAAATAAACAATTACATGCATGTTGCTTTATCATTTGATTTGTTCTTTGAAGCTAGTTTAGTTCTTGACGAGTTATCCTTTATGTGTTGGCACATTCACATTCTTGGTTTTTGTTTCCTAGTTAAATTCTCAAACTTTGAAATTATGTTTAACTTGTTTCATAAATGTAGCTAAGGATATATTTGTGAAATGTTTAATTATATATTTTCAACATTTATTCTCTAGAATTTCAAGATCTAAAATATTTTAGTTTAATTCTTATTTTTTTGAGATGTCCATTTAGGTGCTTTTGTTGTTTTATTTGATCTTTATCTTTATTTTATTCTATATTTTGGATCTAGTAAACAATCTTTCTCAATTTTATAAGTCAACAACTTTAGGATCTAAAATATTTTAGATTTTTTTGAGTTTCTCCTCTTCAAAGTTGCTTGGACCCTAAAGTGTATAAGTTAAGTGTTTTAATGAGTTTTGGATTTTTAATATTTTACATTCAATATTGATCAAAGTTCCTCCTATGTTCCCCATGCTTGAAATGATTCTAAATGAATTTTGAAACTTCGATAATTCTTGAGATTCAAAGAAATTTTAAATTTGTTACCTATTTTACTTTAGATCTTCGCTAGATTTCAATTATGCATTTAAACTTGAATTATTGAGGATACCAAGATGACCCTGACATAATGATAATTGAAGGCTTATAAGGTTTCTACGCATGTATTTCTTGGAATTAACTAGTTCAACATAGTACCCCCAAACATGGGTGAAAGCACAATAGTGTGTCCCCACTTTTCAACATTATTGGGCCAAAAGATATTATTTTAGAACTTAGCATATTTTGAATATTATACCAGAAAAAATGCCAAGAATCTAATGACAATGTAAACTAGGCATTTGTGTCATTTTCTTTGTAGATTCAATTTGCGTTTATATATATATATATATATATATATATATTACCGTAACACATAACTTCTACTATAAATAAAATATTTAAGGATTTCTTGAAATTAAATAATTAATTCTAATATCTAGCGCACACATGTTTTTTTATAAATTTATTGAATATATTTTATTAATTTTTTAATTGGTACTATTTTTTTGATTAATATTTTTTTGTAACATATTTATTTTTTCCTATTTATCATTTTTTTTTTTGTCGAAACAAGGATATCAATGTGAAGTGTAGTGTGCCTTTTTTTTATTTTTTTGACCTACTTTATTATTTAAATCCTAGTCTTGAATAGAAGTCTATTTTTTTTGTAATAGACCTGTCTTGCTTATAAAATAAAATAAATATTAAAAAGAACATATTATATATTATAATTTTTGGAAAGCTAAATTTGATGGTTATATACATGTAATTTTTTTCTTTGGGTGGTTTTTTTTTTTACCTTGACATGCATGAAATGAAGTTGATTATTTTAGTAAAAAATACAAGATATGGATAGGAGAAGAAGAGCCCACCATGGGGTTGCCACATAAGTTGGCTCAATTGAAGGTGGTTTGATTGATCCTTGATGGTGATTATATCAAAACAATAATGTAATTATATACAAAACTTAAGTGACGTACATAATGGGATAGGGAACTACTACCCATTTTTTAAATGATTTTTATGGAAAAATATTGATGTGATGATCAAAAAATGTATTTTATTTACATCACTTTGTTTCTATGAAAGGGATCGGGGTGAGCAAAAATAGCTTCCTACACTAATCTAAGTAGGGGAGAGTTACAATTTTTTTCTTGTAACACCTTTAACAATTACAGAAAGGAGAAACACATAGAAAGAATGAGATAGGACAACAAGTACACATAAATAAACAACACCAGATATATGTGGGAAAAACCATTTTGGGTAAAAAACCCACCCTCCAAAAGCACAATACTACTATATTAAAGAAAATAGAGGTTACAATGCTGCTCCAAGTACAAAGCATCTTCAACAAGTGTTTAAAAAAAAACCTATTTTGGAGTGAATTTAGCAACACTTCATTACCTGCAAACAAACTATGCATTCTACAATGCAAGGCATACAATATATAGAGAGATACAAGTTAGAAGAAGTATCTAGAAGAGGATGAGTGTTCAAATCCACATAGCACAATATCCCATGCCATAGACATGCATTTGGACACTTGTACAATATTCCCTTACACTCCTTACAATTGTCATAACATGTAAATATTCCTTCCTAAAGCTTGGGTGCCCAATATATGCTAATAATGACCTATGACAGATGCCTTACAATTGTCATATAAATTTACCATAAGATCTACCATAGAATCTGTCATAACCCAACTTGGGCACCATCTTTCTCCATGCACAAAGATGCCTTATGACATGTCATAGAATTTTTCATAAGTCAAAGATTCCAAAGTGGAATGCCTATGTCCACTTGGGATGATGATGTGTCATCCAGCCACCTCCAATTGGGATGCCACCTAGTTGGTGGGTCCCAATTTATGACATGGCACTATAGGCAATTCAATAATACAAACAAATACAATAATACATTAAATTAAAATCATGTTAGGACTCTAAGGTTGAGACACGTTAATCCCAACATTCTCCCACTTGTCGAAGACTTGCTGAGAGTCATACAAAGTCATCTACTCAGGGCCCCAAGTCCCATGGAACCGAAACACCATCTAAGATTTTATGTGCTTATTGGTTTTTTCAGTGCATCTGCAACATTCATTAAAGTGTCAACCTTTTCCTAGTTCACCTTCCCATCTTCTAACATATCACGAAAAAAATGATATTGAACATCAATGTGATTTTTTTTGGCATGGAAGGTAGGATTATTTGCTAAACAAATAGAACTATGATTGTCGCAACAAACATTAATATGCCATGGATCTAAACTAATATCAAAACACAATATCTTAAGCCAAATGGTTTCTTTACAAGCATGAGTAGCTACCATGTACTCTGCTCCTGTCATGGACAAAGTGACTACAACCCGCCACTTACTCATCCAATTGATAGCACCACCAAACATCATAAAAATGTAACCACTGGTGGATCTTTTTTGTCAATGTCACCTACCCAATCTGAATCCACATATCCATGAATACTCATAAAATTCTGAGGTCTAATCAGATGACCATGAAAACACAAGGCATACTCAAAAGTACCCCATAAATATCCAAACACTCTCTTAACTACATCCCAATGTATCCATTTAGGATTAGCCATAAAATGACTAAGGACTCTCCCTACTTGGGCAATGTCTGGTCTCGTACACACCATAGAATACATCAAACTTCCAACAACACTCACATATGGTACTCTGGTCATGTCCTCCATCTCATTAGGAGATCTTGGGAAATCATTCATAGAAAGCTTTGTCCTTTGCATCACAGGAACAACTAACTATCTACAATCAACCATGTTGAATCTCTCCAACATTGAGTTCACATACTTTCTCTGGATTAACTAAAGCTTTCTGTTAGCTCTGTCTCTCATGATCTCCATTCCTAGAATGTACCTAGTTGCACCTAGGTCTTTCATCTCAAAATGTACTGACAACTAAAACTTTAAATCTGAAATCATACTTTTACCACTACCAATAAACAACATATCATCTACGTATAAGAAAATAATGAGAATGCAACCATTATCAAATTTATAATAAAAACAATGGTCAGATTTAGATCTTTGAAATCCTAATGACAACACAAAGGTATCAAACTTTCGGTACCATATTCTAGGAGACTGTTTCAAACCATAAAGAGACTTCTTCAGTTTGTAAACCAAATTTTCTTTACCTTTTTCAAAGACATGCTCTGGTTGTGACATGTAAATCTATTCCTCCAAGTCACTATGAAGAAATATTTTCTTCACATGCATCTGTTCCAATTATAAATCATACATTGTTGCAAGTGATAACAAGAACTAGATAGATGTCAGCTTCACAATAGGAGAGAATATCTCACCATAATCAATTCTCTCCACCTGTGAAAACCCCTTAGCGACCAACCATTCCTTATACTTCTCAACACTGACATCAAGACCACTCTTTTTCTTGAACTCCCATTTACAACAAATTTTTTTGCCTCCAACAAGCAAAGGTACTAGATCCCAAGTCTTATTTTTATTTAAAGTAGCCATCTCCTCCTCCATGGATTTCATCCAGGAATCTACTTCACTCATACCCATAGCCTCTCTAATAGTCCTAGGCTCATCAGTGTTAGAAATCAAAGAAAAAATACAATGAATCCAATAATGAATAGCCGAACCTTTCTGGTTGGGTAAGTGCAAGAAGTTGAGTCCACTTCTAGTGGAAGTGTCATTTTTCAGCTTTAAAATAGGCAGTCATTCATTTTTTAGAATAGGTACCCTTTTTAAAGTGGGTACCCATTCCAAAAGGTTTGAAAATCACAATTCATGTTTCTCATTTTTATTTAGGCTTAGAAAAGGCATTGTAACTCAACCCTTAGCCTTAGACCTACAATGACAAGGTCATGACAATTTATCGAGAGAGAAAATTGACTATGTCAATATGGTTGATGGGGTTTTTCTTAGAATTATTTCATGAAATTAAAACCCATTTTAAATGAGATAGTGTAGATTCTAAATATGTAAATTTTTTCAATTGGATTATTTTTTCTATTTTTCAATTAATTTTTGATGAAACAAGCCCATAAACTTGAATTATTAGGGATGTTTAGTATTTTAATAACTTTTTATTAAAACTATTTTTTGAAAAACAAATTTTATGAAAACGTACTTCAAAAAATTCTTTTCAATTTGAAAAATAAAATAAAAATGATAAGTTTAGGCCATCTTATGCATGACATACATGACGATTTTTCAAAACACCAAATATGGCCGATAAAAAATTAACAAAAAAAATTATTCAATAAAAAATTGAAAAAAAATGGAAAATGTGCTTAAGTGAGTTAAAAATATTTTCCTAAAAGGGTTTAGAAAAATATGATTATTTAGGTCAAAATATGGATGACGTACATGTGCATGGTATAGTATAAAAAAAATGACTTTTAAATAGTGGTTTTTAGAAACACATATTGAAAATCAATTTGTATCATCTGGGTATTAAAATAAATTACATATTTGGAAACTAGACTCTGAGTGCTACATTTAATGATCTCTGACTTTTTTAAAGATTCCATCTCTAAGTGCTTCAAATTTTAAATTCAAATGTGACGAATTTTGAAAATTAGGGAAAACACTTCCACTTTTTGGCCACAAAGTGAACTCAACTTCTTGCCAGCACCCAGTTGTCGCCTAACTCGTGTAGACCTCCTCAAAGATTGAGGTTGAGGTTCTTCTTCTTCTTTAGAACTTTTAGAGCTGCTTGATCTCCCCTAATCATCAGGTCCAACAAGAGTGTGTAGTTCATCTTTCTTTGGAGTAGGTGGAATCTGAACTACCTCCTTTTGTTTCCCCTCTTTCTTAGGCTACAACTCAATAGTGGAAGGTTTCATCTCTTTGAAAATCACACTTCTATTGTATATAACCTTTTGACCTTCTGGATCCCAAAGATTATACCCTTTCACATCGGCATCATAGTTAATAAAGATACACTTAAACACCTTGTTCTCCAAATTTGACCTCTTCTTAATTGGAACATGAGCATAAGCTTCACAACCAAATACTCTAAGATGTCTCATCAAAGGATTTTTACTAGACCATACCTCCATGGGTGTCTTTCCGACAAGCGTTGATGTAAGAGATATGTTGATCAAATAATATGCAATGAATACCTCTTCATCCTAGAATATCTACTCAAGGCTAGCACCACTTAACATACTCCTAGCCCTCTCCATCAATGTTCTATTCATCCTCTCTGCAACTCCATTTTATTGTGGAGTGTAGGGAATTTTCTTATGTCTTTCAATCCCATGCTCTTTACAAAACTTGTCAAATTTTGCGAAACAAAATTCACCACCATTTTCAACCCTCAAACACTTAATCTTTATAATAGTTTAATTTTCTACCAAGGACTTAAACTCCTTAAACTGACTAAAGACTTTAGCTTTACTTCTAAGAAAATAAATGAATGTACTTCTATTGTAATCGTCTATGAAAGAAACAAAATATATAGATTTTAATAAGAAGAAACATTCATAGGACCAAAAAAGTCTAAATGAACATAGTCCAAAACCCTAGAAGACTTGTGAGAACTAGAGTAAAAACAAACACATGATGTTTTCCATAAACACAATGTTCATAAAAGTTGAACTTGAGATTACAATCATCAAGGCCTTTAACAAGGCTCTTATTCTTCAGGGTTCTAAGACCCTTCTCACCAATGTGACCAAATCGCTTGTGCCATAACATTGTCTTCTCAGCAAAAAGATTCATTTACATGGAATGGGCACCCTTAGGTACCCAAAATGTATGACCATTGGATGTAGCTACAACCAAATTCTTCATTGCATGATCTGATGGTGAGGATGAAGAATCCAAAGGTCTCTTCTTCAGTACAACAAAATAACTATTGCACTATACTGTGCATGCATCTAGCTTGTACAAATTGCCAACTTGAACACACTTACCCATCACCATAGCTCATCTCGTCATCTTGCATCCTCTACCAAAGAAAATGACTTGTACTCCTGAATAATTCAGTTTAATTACAAAAAGAAGGTTCTGTGCCAAACTTGGGATATGCAAGACACCATCAATCCCCTTCACTCTTCCATCAGGAAATCTAATTTTGACTCTTCCACAACCAACTATCTTTAGGTGAGAGTCATCACCTAGGTACACCTTCCCACCATCGTACTCTTCATACTTTGAAAACCAACATTTATGAGAGGTCATGTAAGAAGATGCACCCGAATCTATCAATCACACATCTTTTGATGCATGGGTTGCCAAGGCTGCAAAAAATTCTTTTGCTTCATCTTGAGAATACTTGTTAGATTCAGAATTGGAGAAAGAATTTTTTTTCTTCTTCTTCTCCTTTTTGTACTCTTTCCAAAATGACCAATTTTGCCATAGTTTCAACATTTTTCCTTGGAATTCTTACCAAGAGACTTAGATCTCCCCAAAGACTTTGAATTTGATTTATTTTCTTTCTTTTTTCCTTTCTCCTTTGGTCTTTCATGAACAATAAGGGCCTCCTTGGTCATTTCAAAAGACTTTCTCCATATCTCTTCAAATAAAAATGAAGCAACCACCTCATCCATCTTGAAAGTGGTTGTTGTGCTTCCAATAGCCATCACTAGGTGATCCGATGAGTCTGACAAAGAACAAAACAAGAGCATGAAATAGTTTTGTTCATCAATATTGTCTCCAACGAAACCCAGTTGAGCAATCAACATGTTAAAAGAATTTAGGTGGTCTATCACAGATCCCCCATCTTCCATCTTCAGAGAATACATCTTCTTTCTTAGGAATAGCTTTTTTACTAGGGATTTAGCCTAATAAACATCTCCAAGTTTATTCCACAAAGAAGCATCGATATTCTCTTCATGAACATTCAGAAGAACAAAATTAGCCAAATAGAGTCTAATGAGACCTTTGGCTTTCTGATCCATGAGCTCCTAGTCATGTTGTTTGATGCCCGATCACAATCTACAAGCATATCTTCCATCTTGAACTTCCAAAGCTCAAAGTTACCATTGTTAAACTTCTCCATCTCAATCCTCCTAGATGTGCCTACCATCTCTTTCTTGCAATGAGGTCAAGAAATGCACTTCTAAAAAACTCCCACTGAAACAAAGTTCAACTCAAAAAACCTTTCTAACCCAACAAAGGAATCAAGGCTGGCTAGGATCTAAAACCAATTGAAAGGAATTCAGATGAGCATAAACAACTTCCTACACTAATCTAAGTAGGGGAGAGCTACAAAATTTTTGTTATATCACCTTTAACAATTACAAAAAGCAGAAACAAATAGAAAGAATAAGATAGGACAACAAGTACACATAAACAAACAACACCAGATCTACATGGGGAAACCCTTTCGGGTAAAAATCCCAACTTCTAAAAGCATAGTAGTACTATATTAAATCAAATAGAGGTTACAATGTAGCTCCAAGTACAAAGCTTCTTCAATAAGTGTTTCAAAACAAACACTTATTCTAGAGTGGATCCAGTAGCACTTCGTTACCTATAAAAAAAACTACGTATTCTATAATGCAAGGCATACAATATATAGAGAGATACAAGCTAGAAGAATCTAGAAGAGGATGGGCATCCAAATCCACATGGCACAATATCCCACAAGCTTGGGTTCCCAAAATATTCTAATAATGACCTATGAAAAATTCCTTACAACTGTCATAAAATCCGTCATAAATTTGCCATAAAATCTTCCATAAGATTTTTCATAGAATCTATCAAAATCCATCATAATTGACCAAAATATCTGATTCTCTTACAGCCTATCATAACCCAACTTGGGTGTCATATTTCTCCATGCACAAAGATGTATTGTGACATGTCATAGAATCTATCATAAGTGAAAGATTCCAAAGTGGGACACCTATGTCCACTTGGGATGATGATGTGCCATACAATTACCTCCAACAGGATGCCACCCAACCGGTGGGTCCCAATTTATGGCATGACAATATACACAATTAAATAATACAAATAAATACAATAATACATTAAATTTATCATGTTAGGAATCTAAGGTTGAGACACCTTAATCCCAACATTCTAGGACATCCGATAATTTGTCACAAACTTTAATTGATCACATAGAATTGTTGGTTTTATAAATCTTGCTTCACAAAAAGCCCAATTCTTAGATAGAATCCATATTCAATATAGTAGATGAAGCTAGACTAGTTATGCTTTCATTGGTAAAGTCATTCTTCACAACAAGAATATGAATGAGCTAAACCACCATAGGGAAACAAGTTAGGATTTTATTTTTTTTATACTGCAGGAATCGGGTAGCACGACCCCCTATAAACTGCAGTGCGCCTGGTAAACTTTTTAACGTGACCAGCGGCACTGGCGCGACATGCCCTCCGGTACCACGGGACGGGGGAGACTAGAACTTGTGACCAGCAGAGCCGCAATGAAATTACTTAGCCAACCGAGCTAGGGCCCCCGCCCAAACAAGTTAGGATTATTGATGGAATGTAATTCATCTAAAATATAGTGGATTCTTTTGTTTATAAACTTTAATATTATTCTTGAAAAAAATAGCATATTTTTAAGTACCTCTTCCTTACAAAGAAAGTTGATCTTTTTATTCTATTAAATTTCTAATATCTATGTTTATTATTAAAGATTAATTGCTATCATGTAGAAAAATGGATGGTTATGCACGAATCATGTAAATTTATGTTTGCTTCCTATTTTATATATCTACTTAGATGGATGATATATAAATAATATAGCATATCCCAAAAAGTAGGTATATTTTTTTCTTATTTTTAATAATAATTAAAAACATATCCTATAACAATGAATATAAAGACACATAGAGTAATCATAATTGAATTCCATTAATAAGGTAATCTCACTAGTACATAAAATAGTACAACCAATAAGTAAAACATCATTCAATATTCAATCATATAGTAGGTCAACAATATAACCTTCAATAGTAATTATAGCAAGTACAAAAAGGTAAATGGGCCAATCTTCCACATATGTAATAGTTGTGTTGTGCATTGCAATTGCACCCCATACTATTTTCTAAAAAAAGGCCCCCCCTTTTTCTCTTCTTATTTCTTGCTTCCTCCTTTCCTATTTTGTATTCTCATTGGAGTTTTAGGGTTTCTTGTGATTGCATGAAATCCTTGTTGGTCTCGATCCTTGATTCCTTTCTGCTCCCTCCTCTTCTAGATTAGGGTTTCAATCATCAGGGTTCTCTTCGTCGACCTATATCTTTTGTGGCATCCTCAAATATTGATGCCTTGATGGTGGTTACGTCTTATCATCTCATTTTATCACTAGATATAGAATTCAATTTTAGTATATTTGAGAATGGTTTTGGATCTCTAGGATTTATAATACAAATTCTAGGTTTTAGATATTATAATTTTTTAGACAATCAAACTTCAGTAATCAACAAGTCAAATTTTAGTACTAAGTAGTCTCTCATCATCTTGCTCTCTTTCACTCTCACTCCATTTATAAGTATCTATATATAAATGTCACTTATACTTAAATGTTTATTTCATGTATATAGTCTAACTAAAAGACAAAGATAAATATATTTTTGACACTTAACCACAAAAGGGTAGGTGATTAACAGGTGAATCATGGTATAATTTTTTTGGAAAAGGGTGTTGAACACCTTGTACAAGAAATAGTTATTTCAATATGTAAAATAATTATTTATTTGTGGTGTATCTTTAGGAGGTGTATTTAGCCATGCATTAAATATTTATTTGGGTCCACTTGTAAACTTGTATGTAATGGTGGTTAGATATTTTATGTGTGATTTGCACAAGGAAAAAGTATTTAATATTGGGAAACCTATTACCAAAAAGTAAACATTGGGATCAATGGTTTTGCGTACTCATGGTTTTGAGGAACATAGTGAAAGAGCTAGAAAATTGCTCTTATACCATGTAGGAGTTAAGGGTGACTCCACAACCCTAGGGATAGTTGCTAGACCAAAATATCTTCCACAAGAGAGAGAATGACAATAATAGCTTGCTTCAGCAATGCAAGATTGAATATGGTTGAATATTGGTTGAATATGCAAATGTACATGAGAGGCCTTGCTTATAAAGAAAAGGTGAGAGAAAGGATTGGACAAGATCATGAAAAGTGTCTTAATCCTATAACATGAGACAACTAACTCATAACAACCTAGGATAAAATAAAATATAGAAATGACAACTAAGACTTCTAGAAGGAATCTTATAATCTTATGTATATTTAACATGTGAATATGTCCCCTAAGTCCCTAGTGAGTGAATTAACTAGGTACATGACATTTATTCACACCAACACCCCCCCTTAAATGCAACTTGGGGAGAAGATCAGTATGCAAACTATGCAAATATGAAGATGAAGATGGGTCTCGACTATGAGGCCATGTTAGGTACCCATTTACGATGCAAATGCAATCAATCTCTCACAAAGGGAGAAAAGGATAAATTCCAATGGGACAAAAATCCTCTCCAAAAGAGAGAAAAGAAAACAAACAAGATGATGCATGAAGGACTCAATGATACCCTCAAGGACTACATTCATCATGTATATACAATAAATGACCCCCCCATAAGAGGAAAATAGAAAGATGTGATATATCCCCCACAATGTACAATATACTATAAAAATGATTAATGTATGAAGAAAAAACATGATCCAATGTTGAAAAACAATGTTTCTCCCCTTAGGAAGAAGATACACCAAGTACAAATGCAAGAATTCTTCCCATTCCCGATAAGAATTTAGAGGAAGTTGAATCTATTAGCTCTCAAAAACGCAGGTAAGAATACCTCAAGAGGTTGCCAGTCTCTTGATATGTTTCATGGTAATAGACAAAGCCAAATGATTTGAACCTTCTTCTCTTTAGGTGTTGCTAGACGTAGGTGGGTGTACCTATATGAATGAAGTAGAGTTAAAGTTGTATGACTTGATTGATTTGATGGATCTATTACAATGGCACAAAGTGTAATAGATGAAAGCTTGCTAATTACTCCTACTCCTAGTGTTGAATTTGAAATGTGGATGGTTTAATAAGATTTTATGAGATTCTAAAATGGAATTAGTGTGCTAGTGCCTACTTCTATTGGGCTAATGGAGTCTTGAAAGGTAAATGATATGTGTTTCCCCTTTTTGGCCTAACTCTAGTTGCTAGGCACTTTGAGAATGAGGTTTTATGACTCGCATAAAACTTCACCAAATTTATAACTTTAATAAATTGTGCTAGAATATTTTCTTACCAGGTTCTTCTTCAATTATCCAAAAGAAATCTTTAAATCACTATGATTCATCCAAAAGAATTTAAATTTGACTTGCAGACACCAATTGATTAATTCACACAAAGTGGGAATACATTTTGATAAATCAGAAATATACTTGATATACTGATTTAAATGATTAAAAGACCTCAAGTTGGAGATAACCAGATAAAAATGTAAATAATTGCATCACAGCAACTGAACACCAAGAAAGGATTTCACCAAATTTATGTATTCTTCTCCATTATATAATTTTAAAAGATTTTGCAATATACAGCATGATATTCTATTTCGACAATAGTTCACCCTATCTAACTACCTAACCTATTGCTTCTCCCTCCTAAATCTAATGATCTTTTTTCATGATTTTACTATACATATATACATTGCTATTTTAGGGTTACAACCCTTCATATTCGTTCGCTGCAATGCTTCAATATTCTTCTTCTTTTGAAAAAAATATTTAATTAATTTCCCTTGGAAAATTAAATATTTTAATCTTCATATTTGTGTTCTCTCATGAATAATAATCATTATAATACTTTTAATAATCTTCATTAATCCTTTCACTGGAAAATCTCTTGCTTATATCTAGCTTGGTTAGAATATTTCACCAAGTTTAGTAGATTACTCCTTCGGATAAAATAATTACCCATTACCTGCTCCTGTAACTTCTTTGGTAAGAATATCCCACTTCCAAGTGCAAATATTTTATAAATTTTAGCCTTTTGCTTTCCATGGGTAAAACAATTAATTCACCTTATAACTCCCTTTTAAAATATTTCATATCTCGATGAAAATATTTTATCTCATGAAGGAAATACATTATTTCTTCACCTTTATCTTTATTCAATAATTTATCACTTTATCACTCCCGCAATCTAATATTAAAATTTCTTTTTTACTTTCACCGATAGTATTCAACATTTACTTCTTTCTTCAAGTTTTTGGTGTGACATGTATTATTGAAGTGACTTTCTTTTTTCCCACCGACTTTGATTCTCTTGCTAATGAAGTTAGCCTGCTCCTCCAAAAAATTTATCATCGATGTGACATACAGATCGGGGAGACTTGTAAAACTTGCTCCAACTATAGATGTTGCTCTAATGACTTTAGGGTTTTGGTTCTGATGTATCGGATTTTAGGGATTCCTTGTGTTGATGCAAGAATTCTAAGAGAATTTGTTCCTCCTTAAAAACTTCTGCAATCTGAGCCATCACTTGAACAACTTATGAAGCTTTTGCGAGTTTCCTAAAAGTTGATTTTCCTTCCATTGAGACCATGAGAGAATCATTGAGCTCGTAAATCATAATCCATTTCTTTTAGGGAAAACTCCCACCTATGATCAAACTTGAATGAAAGTCAGCACAATAACCCTAAATATTTTTGAAAAATAGTTTTCACCTTCTGAGACTTCTTTTTATATTCGTTTTGTTACGCCCTTAGTGTGACACATGAACTCGGTGTAAATTTAAAATCTCTCACCGACCAGCCTTCTCTTGCCGATGAACTTCGTCATCGATGAAACATGCATAGTCAGAGGGACACAAAAACTCATGCTGATCACCTTTCTCTTGCCGATAAATTTAGGGTATCTAGTTTGGAGTGCTGATTTTAGGGTTTCTTGTGTTGACCTTCGCTGCATATTGGATCTCTTTGCATTCATCCAGGGCATTGAGTTCAAGGATTAGTCACATATTTTCTTCTAAATTTATACTGTACAATGCACCTTCCGACAAGATATCATCATTTAATCCTTTCACATGATTTCTTTGAGCCTAAAAACATCACCCTCATCCCCTTCTAAAATGTGGTGACTTGCACTTGTATAGGCAGATGGCTTAAGAGAATTAACAATATTGCATATTTTTATCAGCTCGATTTTACTCAAAGAAAACAATATTCCTGACATCTTCGATCCAGGACTTCCATAATACCATCATAGATGTTCCTCAAGGACTAACGCCCCCTTCATGATCACCTCCTCTAAAGCAGCTTTGTCTCAAAAAATCCAACATTATGAAGGCGCTGGAGTAAATTGCAATGGCAAGACATTTATCATAAAAGATCAAACCGTTGTCTTAGCCGATAAACACCACAACCCAGGGTCTACTCACTATTTTCATTTGTTGCCTTTAATTAGTGATATTTGATTAAGCTCCATATCATGATCTTCAAAATGTTTCATTTCGTTCTCTTAAGGTAGAGTTGAATCTTTTAGTGGCTTGTCCAATTGTGAGAAAACAATCTCTTATTTTGACATAAATAGAGATACGCTCTATAATACTCATTTTGGATATCCCTTGACTTCCTCAGATGATCTTTTTCTCGTTATCTTTTTTGAATAGCATAGCACCTTCAAAGCTATTTTGTAGCTTCCTTTGTAATAATTCACTTTTCAAAACCCTTAGTAGAATCCTTTGTCTTCATTCATCATAAGAGTTCTTCTGATGACTTATCATGGTTAACTAGCCCATCTGGGTAAGACTTACTATTCCCCTTTTTTTTTTACAAGTTCATCTTTGATCACTAGTGTGAATAGTAACTCCCCTTAGCATTGTAAATGGAATCCTGTAGGAATATTGTGTGTACCTTAAAATAGTAACCTCTCATTCTGTTTGAGTCCAAAAGTGTAATCCCTGAGATGACTAGTAAACTACTTCATTTAATTTATTTATTCTTGGCTACCAACTTTTCCATGCTTCCATTGTGCTTTCAAATGTTCCTTTATAAGAAATGAGAATAACTTTGATAACTTGAGATTCATCTACTGCAGGGAGAAGAACTTATGTTCTACTTTTGTAGAAGCCCTTTCCACTCTCATTTTTGAATCTTCACAAAGTCATATAACTTCTCAATGTATCC
Organism: Sequoia sempervirens; assembly: GCA_007258455.2. Lineage (NCBI taxonomy): Eukaryota > Viridiplantae > Streptophyta > Pinopsida > Cupressales > Cupressaceae > Sequoia > Sequoia sempervirens. Next base: position 357,659,154 of record VDFB02058242.1, read on the forward strand.
TTTTTGTTTTATGATATTTTGCACTGTCACAAAATGAGTCAAGTAACTTTTAAAACTGTTTTAGGAAACCGACTAAATGATCTCCAAAAGCCATGAAATTTCACCAGGATGCTTATTGGTGGTAGGGGAATATGATTGTGAAAAGGTTTTGCATGAAGTGAATGGGATTGAAAGTTGTTCACAATCAAAATTTCTTGTTTAGCCATTTTTGCAACTATTTAAACTGAACTAAAACTTGCCAATTTGCCTTTTTTAGAAAAATATCAAATCAGATTTTTGGGAGCTACCCTCATGGGGATTGGTTTATTTGGGTCAAATGAACATGTCTGCAAAGTGATTTCACTTGAAATTGTACTGACTTCGTTCTGTGATTTTTCAAAGTGAGTTATTCAAGCATATTTTTTCAACTATACTCCTGAGTGTTAAAATCAATTTTTTGAAAATGGGAAGGCTCCAATAGAATCCATATATATTGTGTCTCTGAAAGCTATTGATGTGTTTCCAAGTTCTTGGATAACCATGATGATGCCACAATCCAATCAGTTATATATGCCCAATCACAAAAAACTATGACAAACCAAGAACAAATGGAAACTGATCTTGAACTAACTCCAAAGATAAAGATGAAGTGACAATAGTTGATCCATGACTATCATCAAATAGGAGAGCTAAACCCTCAAATTGGTCTTCCAAATCTGAAATGTGAGAGTCCACAAACAAGGATGCAATGTATGATAAGTAGGAATCCCAAATAGGAAGACACAAAGATACCTATTGCAATGAATCACTAGAAGTGCTCAATGAATTATTAATAAAAGATGAATGTGTGATCTTAATAGGAGAAGCAATAGTTGCAAGATAATTCTTTGGATCATCAAGACACTCAAGTTTTGCATTATACTTTAGCTCCTCTAAGCTCTTATCATCAAAGGGTATTTTTTCAACATCATTAAGTGGAATGAGGCAATATGAAGTAGGATATTTGGGAATGGAGTCTTATATGAATCTCCAAAAATCTCCCAAACTTTGGTCCAAACTGTGCGTGGGCAAGAGATTCCTAAAATATTATGGTAGGTCTCTTTGAAGATGCTTGCACTAAAACTACAACCAATCAATCCTATGATATGATCATTCTTATTACCCAAAACATGTTTCTTATATGTTGTTTTTGGCTTAGGAATGAGTCCATAAAGATGTGGCAAAATATTTAGCCACCTACAATGTGTTATGATGCCTTTTTTCCATGACTCATAATTGTCCCTAGTAAGAACTATTATAGAAGGATGAGTTTAATAAACCATGATTAAAATGATAATATACCTCCCAAATGATTAAATATGAGATCAATACATGCAATAGAGCTAAAATGAAGTGTAATAATAAAAAAACACCTTCCCAACTGTTAAAATATCTAAGTAACCTCTAGTATACCCACTAAGCAAAAACTAAAATCAAAATAACCTGGGATAGAAATAGGAAAAGTGCATGGATGGTTGAATAGAGCTCCTCAATACCTTTCCAACATTGTAGGAATCATGAAAATCAAAGATCATGGCAAAAATTTATGAGATCGAGAACCAAAAAAGAAGATCTAACTTCAATCCCCAATTATTGTCCTCAAACAGGTTTTTTTTTGTAAAATAACCTACACCACTAAAAAATTGAGAGAACCATCTTTTCAACAATATTTTGTTCAAAAAAATTGGCCTCCTGGGGTGAAAGTTATTGTAAAATGAAAAAAGGCTTATTTTAGGCACTTGGGTGACAAGATTGAGCACCTAGGGGCTAAAAAAGTTTAGCTCATTGTCATACATGTGACTGTGGATTGTGGGGTTTTTAAAAAATATTATGATGTCATTTGGGAAACAACGGGGTGGTGCCTAGGTAGTGGGCAGAGCCGCACTGCTCCTATCCCATTGGGATTTAGCCCTTACTAGGTAGCCAGTGGGTGGTGATAGAACCCCAACCCCAAACACTGTCAACACTTTTAAAGAAAAAAATTATACATAAAAATTGCAATTTAAAATAATTTTGTACCATCTGCTAGTGATTTGACGTGGACAAATTTTTAGACGCTATACATAGACCTTTGTAGGGGGTGACACCTGCAGAGTACAAAAATGCTAATTTTGGGAATATTCACCCAAATTTTATAAAACCCCATACAAATATGCTAAATTAAAATGTGCATATATATATATATATATTTGTAAATAGAAATGATGACCTGCATGCTTAGGAGGTTGTACGGCCCGCTCAAACAAAATATTTTGCCCCTAAAATAAATTTACTAAAAATGGATGAATTTACAATAAAAATTCATTGGATTGACCTCTTAAACATAATGGTGATGCCAATTTGGGCCCAAAGCGCTCCAAAAAATTAGTGACCTGGATCAACTAATCTTTGCACTTTTTCAAACCCTTGTAGATTTGGCTAAACATAACCAAAATTGATGAAATGAAAGAAAAATCTGACTTTCTTTAACACCCTGGATTCAACTACAAGGTCCTTGAAACCCCAACATGCACCCAACAAAATATTCAAGCCAACACACAATCCTTAGATCTGGTAAGGAATCTGCAACTTTGGAGCTCTGATACCTTGTAGGAGTTAATAGCGACTCCTTAACACCCCCAAGAATAGTTTCTATACCAAAATATCTTCCTCAAGAGAGAGAATGGCAAGAATAACTTGCTTCAATAGTGCAAGATTGAATATGGTTAAATGTTGGTTGAATATGCAAATGCACATGAGAGGCCTTTGTTATAAAGGCAAGGAGAGAGAAAGGATTGGACAAGATCATGAAAAGTGTCTTAATCCTATAACATGAGACAACTAAATCATAACAACCTAGGATAAGCTAAGATCTATAAATGACAACTAAGACTTCTAGTATGAATCTTATAATCCTAAGTAAAGATAACATGTGAATATGTCCCCTAAGTCCCTAGTGAGTGAATTAACTAGGTACAAGACATTTATTCACACCAACACATAGTTTTTCCTTACCTCTTGGGTATTTTGTGCAAGCTTAATTCTTAAAAAGGTGTTAGAAATGAAGAAAAATACTACAATATGGAAATCTGAAATAAACTTGCAAACTTGAAAAATATAATTGTAGAATATCAACAAATATTTAAACTAATAAGAACCATCAAATAAAAAATAAACAATATTCAAGATCCATACATATAACACACAAATTTACAAGGATAAAATTTGTTTACGTAAAAAATCCACCAAAAAAGAGGACAAGTTTGTATTACCTATAAAGATATCACAATACATTTAGCTTCCTTCAATCTTGCATTGAATCTAATAACATATGTGTACCTATAAAACTACTCATAATGTCTCCATCTCAATCCCTCAATATATAGATTCATGGGGGCCCAAATCACCACCACAAAGCATTACTATGGGTCAAAACAAGGTTCCAAAATACCATGGTAAAAATAGATATGGCCCTTATATGCTAAACATAGTCTCTTACATGACTCTTACACCCTCTTATAGATTGTCATAAAATACCTAGAAAATAGAAAATTCTCTTACATGCATCATAAACTATCAATGGATTATGCAAATATTCTCTCACACATGTCATAATCATCATAAATAATCTATTCAACATGATTCTTACATACAAAATTATCACCTCTAGTTTTAACCCTTATATTTGTCATAGAACCTATCCTAACATCCTTAAAAATAGGCTTTCCATATTATATCGCTAAATGAGCATATTTGACAACTAATAACTCATTTTTCAAGGCACTGGTATGTGGTAAAAGTGTCAACTCAAAATCTCACACCCCTTTTGATGGAGAAAAAATATTTAATAATATAAATGCCAAATATTTATGGAAAAATATAAATAATAATAAATAAATGACTTAGGAATTGTCAAGGTTGAGACACTTAAATTCCCAACATTCTCTTAGTTTTTGAATACCTTGCAAGAGCTAGGGGAATCTAATATCACATGAAAAACTAAGAACAAGAAACAAGTTCTATGGCCTCCTTACACCAAGTGAACTTTTTTGTGCTCATAGGTTTGGTAAGATAATATGCAACATTCACTTGAGTGTTTATTTTTTTGTTTTAATATTTCTATTCATAGCTATTTCTCAAACAAAGCAATACTAAACACCAACATAATTATTTTGAGAATGACACATAGATTCTTGGCTAAAAAAATTACACTTTATCTATAAAAATCAATCTAATTTTTCTTGCAATCAAAATCAATACATGCACACAATATTTGTAACCATGCTACCTCCTTGGAAATATGGTTAGAGACCATATACTCTACTTCAATGGTAGATAAAGAAACTATGGCTTGCCTCTTACTCATCCAACTCATAGCTCCTCCAAACATAGTAAATACATACTCGATAGTGGATCTTTGAAAAATCAAGTCACTTACCCAATATGTATCAACAAAACCATGTATGTCCAATATATTATCCAAACCATTAATAGCAGAATAAACTAAAAAATAATCTAAAGTACCACACAAATATCTTAGCACCCTCTTTGCATAATTCCAATGCTCTCCACTAGTGTTAGATATAAAAGTTCTTAATACTTCCATTACTTGTGCAATATCTAGCCTAGTGCACACCATGGCATACATCAAACTTCCTACATAATTAACATATAAAAAATTAAACATATCCTCTTAATCATCCTTATATTTGGGACAAATATCTAAGGATTAGTGTAAACTAGTAAAGGAATTATAAGTAACTTATAGTCTTGCATGTTAAGTCTATGCAAAATAATGCTTACATACTTATTTTGTAACAACCAAAGATTTTTGTTACCTTGATCCCTTTTGATTTCCATTTCCAAAATGTAGCTTGCTACCCCCAGATCCTTTATCTCAAATGAGTATGAAATTTAATCTTTTAAATCACTAATCATACCCTTTGTGTTACAGAAAACACAAGTCACCCACATACAAGGAAACAATTAGTAACCTATAATCAATACATCTAATGTAAACACAATAATCTTCTTTTCTTCTCACAAAACTAAAGTTCAATATAAAATAATCAAAATTTTGATACCACATATAGGGCGATTATTTTAAACCACAAAGAGACTATTTTAACATAGAAACCAAATGTTCTTTCCTTTTTATCTCAAAACATTTAAGCCATTGCATATAAATTTATGTTCCATATCTACATGTAAAAATACAGTATTAGCATCTATTTGCCCGATTTCAAAATCATAAGCAAAAAATATGGATAAAATAAATCTAATGAAAGATAATTTACCAAAAGGAGAAAAAATCTCACCAAATTCAACTCCCTCTCTCTAGTAGTATCCCTTGGTTACCAATCTATCCTTGTACTTTTTCAATGAATCATCTACTCCAAATTTCTTTTTGTAGACCCACTTAAATCCAATAGCCTTCCTTCCTTTGGGAAAATGTACAAGATCCTAGGTACCACAAGAGTCTAAAACTAGAATCTCCTCCTACATGGCTAGTTTCCAAGACTCACTATCATCTACAAGAATAACTTCCATAGAGAATCTAGGCTCATCATCTATACTCAATAAAGAAAATACACAACAAAAATCTAGTGGGCTATACCCAACAACTAGATTTTGCTGTCTTGTGGATCATTTCAAGGGTGGAGTAAGTGATTCTTCCTCTTGTTCTTTTGCATGCTAAACTTCTTTTGTAATCATAGAGCCTTATTATATATAACTTTTACTTGAACCCTCTTCTTCTTCTTCTCCAACCTCAAATCCATCATTTTATTCTTCTTGATGTGCATCTTCTTAATGTGAATTGAAATTCACTATAATTTTTCATTCTTTTAGTTCTACTTGTATAGGACTAGAAGTAACTCTATGTTCCTTAAAAATCACATATCTAGAATATAAAACTTTCTTGGTTAAAGGATTCCAAATAAAATAACCTTTAACATTCTCACCATATCTAATGAAGACACATTTATGTGCTTTTGGATCCAACATAGAATGTTTTTCTTCAAACAAATGAACCAAATATTCGCAACTAAAAACCATTAAATATGAAATAGAAGGTTTTTTACTTGTCCACATTTCATAAGGTTTTGAAACAAGAGAATTACAAGGAGACCTATTTATAAAGTAACAAGCAATACTCATAACTTTTTCCCAAAAGTATTTGTCCAACTATGCATCACTCAACATACTTTTGGCTCTTTCCATAATAGTTCAGTTCATCCTTTCTGTGCAATACCATTTTATTTTAGTGTATATGGAGTTTCCTTTTTCTTATGATACATTCATTCTTACAAAATTCATCAAATTCCTTAGATATTCCCCTCCATTGTTAGATCTCAATAGTTTTATCTTAAGCCATTATTGGTTTTCTACTAAGAATTTAAATTCCTTAAACTTAATGAAAACTTTATATTTATGTCTCATAAATTAAACCCATGTAAATCTAGAAAAAATCATCAATTAAGGTAACAAAATAACAATATCTTCCAATTTAATCATTATCCAAAGGACCATATACATCCTTATGAATAAATTTTAATTTATTCTTTGATTTATTTCTTCATAAAGAAAACGACCATATACATCCTTATGAATAAATTTTAATTTATTCTTTGATTTATTTCTTCATAAAGAAAACGATGCTCTATTTTGTTTACCAAACACATAGTGCTAACAAAAATCAAAGTGATCATTAGAATAAGAGAATCCATCCAACAAATTTTACTGATAATAATTTTCAAATAATGTGGCCCAATCTATGATGAAAAAATATATATTTATTTTTATCATTCTCTATCACATAGGTGGATTTATAAATAGTACTGGAATCAAACCTAAATAAAATTAGATCCTTCTTGTTTCCCTCACTAAAACCAAGCTTCCTCTCACCAATCTATAACTAGGATTGTTAAATGCTACATGCGTTTTTGAATTATTCAACTTTAAAATAGAAATAATATTTCTAGCCAATTTAGGAATATGTGAAATACAAAGAAGGTTTTTAATTCTATCATCACTAAAATAAAATTGTACCTTTCTCTATGATCCAAATATTGGATATGTAGTGTTGTCCCTTAGGTAGAAATTAACTCCATCATATTTTTCATATATGGAGATCCACTCCTTATGAGGAGTCGTGTGATAAGAGAACCATGGTTCAACCAACCAATTTTCATTAGATATAATATTACTTGCATAAACTTAAAAAATCATCGCCCACATTGAATGAATTTTATGTAGAGGAATTCCACTATTTATTTTTGTTTCTGCATTCCTTCTTAACATGTCCCCTATTTCCATAGTTCCAACACTTAACTTTGTTCTTCTTTCTAGGAGTCTTAGACCTACCTTTTGTTTTTTCCTTACGTTCCTTTTGATATCCTTTTGGTCCTCTTTCCTTCGACCTACCCCTAAAATTAAGAGCATCTACCAAGTTATCCATATCTTTCTTCCTCATTTCTAGTGACAACAAAGTTGTAACAAATGGCATCCAACTTTAGATGTTCAAGGTTAGCACTAATAGAAATAATAAAATTCTCCCATGAATCAGGAAAATAACCAAATAGAATTATGCATTTGTCTTCTTCCTCAAAATTAACATCAATTGAGGCTAATTGAATCAAAATAAAATTAAAATTATTTAAATTATCAACAATATATTCACCTTCTTTCATCTTAAGATAGTTTTTTTCTTTTCAAATAATTTTTTTTTATTAAGCTCTTAGCTTGATAAATCTCATCCACTCCATTCCATAAAGCATATGCTTAGTATTTTCTTCAAAGATATTCAACATGATAGAATCTACAATACATAACTGGATTGTACCTCATTCTTTTTTATCCATCTTATTCTACTCATCTTTACTGATTGTGTTAGGTTTTTTTCTTTTATTGCAGCCAACCATTGATCTCTTTCTTCATCGAGATCCTCCATTTTTAGCTTCTAAAAATCATTATTTTTTGTTAATTTTTTTATTGTCCATATGTGATGTATAAACAACCATAATTTACACACAAACAAATTTATCAGTCACAGTCACATGACAAATACAGCTATGCCAAAATTTTGATTTACTTCCCCTTTTTTTTCCTCAACCTCCAGCTGCTCTTACTCCTCCAATGTCCCTCTCAGATCATGCTTTCAAAACATAATTTTATCAGCAAAATATTGCCAGCCTTATGGGATTGATGTTTCTTCCTTCATACTTTCCAAAATTGTTGTTGTTTTCTTCTCACTTTGGCTGCATATTTTCCTCAGATGTTTTGGCGCTTCTAATCTCCAAACAGCTGCGCCTAACTTCCCTGGCTTTTCCAATTCCTATGCACCCCAAAGTCTTCTCATGTTTTGCCTGTTTTTTTGGCTGAAAATGAAGGCGTTTAATCTGCCTTGGTTCCACACTTAGGCTAAAATAAATCACCCCAATTTGGGCGTTGAATTTTCAGTGAATCTACATTAAATTCAAAGCTGGAATTTCCTTGTCCTTCGAGGAGTAAAATGTCAATGACTTTCAAACGGAGATGCTAGTCGGGCAAAAACAAAATCACTAAGTTTTAACGCCACAACAAAATTTTAAAACAACCAAAATAAAATTGGAAATGAAAATTGTTCCGTATAGGAGTAATCGGATACTCCGACATCACTTTTTAGAATTTCATTGTTAAATATTAATTTAATTATTTTTAGATTAATATATCTATGATAATAAGATATATATTTACTTCTATTTATATCTAACCCTTAAGTATTTTTGTGTAAATTATATATATATGTACATATTAAAGAATAGATGTAAAATCTAACTAGTAATACAAAAAGAAATTCAAGTAGGAAGAGATTATACTTTTAATTTTCCTTAGAATTTAAACTTGTGAAAACCTTCAATACACGCTTTAATTTACCTTGCTATTCGAGAATATTTAATTTAGATCCAATAGGGATTTTAGTTCCTTCATTAAAATTTTCTCAAACAATATTGGAGTTTTGATGCCCAAGACACAATCTTTTATTTCGTTAAAGATTTACACAAATGACTTCTATGATTTCACTTATCAAGTTCACATTTCCCCAACATTAATTTCTTATATTTAAATCTTGAAGCATACCCAAATATTCCTTAAATTTACACATCTAGATGAAGTATTACAAGAATTAAACCATTGCACAACAAATACATTTACCATAATTCCACCCTTGGAACTTAAGAATTCACAAGAATATCATCAGGGAAATAGCTATGTGACCCCTTCACCAATATTGGTCAATTTTAACCTATTTACTCAACCAAAAAAAGGTGTCAGTATTTATCATAACCAATAGTAATTGAAACAAATAGTATATGAAAAATAACCTTCTAATAATAATCGACTAAAGAATTAAATCTACATAAGTAACATATAATTTAACTCTTCCTGCTTGCATAATACCCTTTAGAGTCAATCAATAATTGATCATGTTATTTAATATCAAAATATTACCACTTATCAATAATTTATTTAACTTGTAATGAATACTACTACAACTAAATATTGAATATCAATCACTACCTTTATATTCACACTTACTCACACTCATAATATAAAATCACCTCACATGATAAAATGCATTTAATATATAAAATTATATTACCAACAATGAAACATATTGATCATTGCATACTTACACAAATAAAGCTATCACACGAAGTCACAAAAACCACTAGTTAGTTAGTTAACAATCAAAATATAAGCAACTTGATGTATAAGAACAATAATCACTAATGTATATAAAAGAACATAGATATTTAAGACAAAAACCATTGATGATTGGTAGGATCAATAATGCCACAAGGGATGGGGTCTTACAAAAATCCTTTCAGTTATTCCATATAAACCTCTTCTTCTAATTCTCCATTCAAAAAGGCATACTTCACATCCATATGATAGACCTTAAAATCTTTGTGCTGCAAATACCAAAAACATTTTGATAACTTTAATCCTAGCGACAAGAGAAAAAGTCTCTTCAAAATCTATGCCTTCTACTTGTGAGTAACCCTTACATACAATTCTTTCTTTGTTCCTAACAACTTCTCCATTCTCATTTAGCTTGTTTTTGAATACCCATTTAGTTCCAATTATGTTTTTGATTGTCAGTCTAGGGACCAATTCCCAAGTTTAATTCTTCTCTATTTGCATAAGTTCTTCTTCATTGCCTTTATCCAATGTTCATCCTTACATGCTTCACTTACTAATTTAGTAAATAAAAATTTACCTCAACTTCAATAGCCTTGCTTCTTGTCAATACACCTTTCCTCTTATCTTCAATAATTTGATCTTCAAAATGATTCTTTTGCACATACTTAGGGGTTTTAGGGGTCTTCTCTAGAGCATCTTTATCTTCATTTTGTACCTCTTGTTCCTCAATTATTCATTCTACTCTTCTGTAATTAGGTTCATTTGACACATATCCATCTACTGCAATAGAACTCTGCAAATTTTCATCAACTTTAACATTTGCACTCTCAACTATCTTTCTCAACCTTTTGTTGCAACATTTGTAAGCTTTTTTCTCAATAGAATATCTAAGGAAAATACCTTCATCAGACCTTGCATCAAACTTTCCTAAGTTTTCTTCATCTATTTTGATGTATCATTTTCTTCCAAACACTCTAAAGTACTTCATAGTAGGAATCTTTCCGTACCATAGTTCATAAGGAGTCTTTGTGTTGTTAGCTTTAGCTTGAACTCTGTTAAGTACACATAAATAGCAATATGAATAGCTTCTCTCCAATAGAATTCTAATATATTTTCCTGTTTCATCATAGTCCTTGTAGCTTCCTGAATAGTACTATTTTTCCTTTCAACAACTCCATTCTGCTAAGGAGTTCTCAGGGCAGAAAAAAGACTCTTTATTCCATGAACTTCACAAAACATGTTAAACTCAATGGAGGTGAATTCACCACTTCTTTTAGACCTTAAAAAAAATATTTTTAAATCCATTTCATTCTCAACCAAAGCTTTAAATGCCTTAAATTTTTCCAATGCATCATATTTCTCTCTAAGAAAAGTAACCCATGTCATTCTAGAGTAATCATCAATCAAAAGCATAAAGTACATGTCACCTTGTAGAATTCTCACCCTTGTAGGACCACAAAGATCTATATGCACTAATTCCAGTAGTTTGGTAGCAGATTGTTCCTTTCTCTTAAATAAACACCTTATTTTTTTTCCAAATTGGCAGCTCTCACAAACAACATTGATAGGTTTTATGATCTTAGGTAAATCTCTCACGACATAAACCAAACTAATTCTTGCCAAATTGTCAAAATTCATGTGACACATCCTTCAGTGCCATAACCAGCTATCATTGATCTACGACATAAAGTAATGACCATCAACACCCTTAAGCTGATAAATATTTCTTTATGTTCTCTTACTAGTAGAAATCATAGTTCTAGACCCTTTCTGGATCTCACATGTTTCATCCTTAAATACAAGATTGTTTCCTTTGCTACACATTTGTCCAACACTCAAGAGATTATGTCTTAAGCCCTTAACATAATATTTTTAAACATTTTCAGTATTATGCCTACCATCAAAATTGATTGAAACTATTCCAGAAATCTTAGCTCCTAAATCATCTCCAAACTTAACTAATCCTCCATCATATTTTTCAAGTTTAACAAAATTCCTTTTGTCTCTAGTCATAAGATTTGAACAATCACTATCAACAACCTAGTAATTCTTATCTTCTTTGACATGAAAAGTAGATACCAAAGTACCTTCAACTTTATCCTTCTTCTCCAGTATACTTTCCTTCACACAACTTTTAGGGTTAGCAGAACTAGATTCATGTTTTATAGAAAAAAATAGATATTTGTTATCATCAAAGTGTTCATAATCATATTCATCATCAAAAATACCAACATCTTCTCTCACATAGTAATCTTTCCTAATCATCTTCCCTTTATTTCCTTTGTTCTTATTGTTTATAGCTCTCTTTGGACATCTAGAAGCATAATGACCTATCTCACCATGACTAAAACATTTGAAAGGTAATTTACCTTGATAGTTACAGGTTCCCTTTTTCATCTTCCTTACAAAGTTAGCTTCTAGATCATCAAGATCTTCTTCACCTGAATCTTCAACCTTTTGTGATTTCTTAGTCTTGATAGTAGTCTCATCTTTTTTACCTTTCTTCATTCTTATCATTTCAAATGCAGTCAAAGTACCAATTAATTGATCTCTGGAATAATTGTCAAAATTAACTATTTCCTCAATAGAAAATATCTTTTCACTGTAGCAATCTAAAAGAGATCTAATAATTTTCTTCACTCTTTATATTCTTTGACTGTTGCACCAAGACCTCTCATATCACTCACTAGTTCATCAGTTCTTTGAATGTATCCTTTAACTATTTCATCCTCATACATATGCATCATTTCAAACTATTCCTTCAAGCTCTAAAACTTTGCTTGCTTGACCTTCAGATATCCTTCATAAATGATTTCTAACCTATCCAAAACTTATTTAGTAGTCTTCAAACCCATAACTTTAACTAATTCAGTTTTTGAAAGACTATTTGTAATAATGTACCTTGCCTTAGCATTGATCTCATGCACCTTGACCTTTGAACTTGTACTTGGACCATTCACAGGTGGATTGTATGGGGTCTAATAGGTCTTCTCAATTTCATATCCTTGAGCACACAAATATCCTTCCATCTATGTTTTTGAGAATGCATAATTTGTGCCAGTGAATCTAGGGTATTCCAAAAGAATCTTGTTCGACATCCTAGATCTACCTCAAGTAGTTAAGCTCTCCTCCAAGGAACCCTGTTATGATACCAACTATTGAAATGAACAATACAACTGAGAGGTGGGTGAATCAGTTGAAGCAAAATAAACCTTCAAAAACCCTCAATAGTAATTAGATCCACAAAAATTCATTAAGTCCTTATTCTATTAGATTTATTAAACATGAAATGTACATAACAAAAACTGTAATCACAACACCAAACACATGAGAACAAAATATTTACGTGGAAAACCCAATGAGGTAAAAAAACATGGTGAGGATTAGCTCACAATATAAGTAATAGCAAAACCAGTACAAAGAGGCTCATTGCTAGAATATGACACACTGTCCAAAAAGGTTCACAACCAAGGCTCACTTCCATAGAAAGAATACAAGAAGATAGAAGAAGAATGTTACAGAGAGAAAAATTATCAATGCAACAAGGAGTCCACCATAATTTCTCGCACACTTTCACAATCTCACATGAAATATTTCAGATTCCTTCAACTCACTGCCTTCAAGAGCCCTAACATAAAGAACTTGCACTACTTTGCTCAAATTCACATCACATACACCTTACTCGCATCACTCTTTGCATCTATCTTGCATATTGCACTTTCCATTCTTCTCTTGCATCAACACCATTCATACTTATATTAGCCTCTACCTCAAGACATTCTCCCATGTCGGCCATTAGCTGTTATACATTCAAATTCAAACTAGGTCGGCACTCAAACATTTCTATGGTGGTTAGGAATGAAAGGAAACATACATAAATCATTAATTAGGACCCAAATAGATCCAAGTACACTTCAACATGCTTCCACAAGTTTTGCATGTAGTGCTAACACAAGGTTGGCTAACACTCGTGCTAAGCACCATAAACATTAAGTACACACTTCCTTAAATCAAGTTGAAGTTTTTAGAAAACTTAATTTACTTGAACTCAATCCAAAACAATCCATGAACTACTTAAGATTCATCAAACACAAGTCAACCAAGCTTCGCATCAACAACTACTTCAATTCAAAACAAATGATAACCCTTTTTGCACACTAATATCTAAAACTTACACTGTACTACATCAAATAAAGCAAAAACTTGCTCACAGAAAGATAAAGACATCATAAGAAACTTCCCAAACTCGTAGAACCTAAATCCAATTAGTGGAGAAACACATAGCAAATACATTTCTCCCAGATAGTACAAAACAATATTGAACAACTAATTCACACATAGGTGAAAATATCTCACACTATACAATGCAACCTTTGTTAGCCTAGAATAACTTATAAGATCCACACAGGCATAGAATCAACATAGAAAGAATGTGAATCACAATATGTGAGCTCATTATGGATGTTTTCACAACACAATTTACTCTTCTTATTAAATTTTCTCAAAAGTACTTGGAAACCAAGTACCAGAACCATCATCTCATCTCATTACCTCATCTTCAAACTTTGCAATAAAAGAATAGCTCCATTTACTCACAACACTTTCTCAAGGTCTCAACTACACATGCAAAACCTGTTTCCCTCTTTTCACAATTTTCTCAATATCCTCAACATCTCCATCCCACAGTTTACGTCAATGAAAACACAAGTCAGTAGACTTCTTGTTGGCATCAATGATAACACCACCATTCTTGCAACACTTCTTTTTAGGGCCAGCATAGATAGTTAGTGAGGGTTTAGCAAGGGATGGATCAAAAGGGTTTGGTTTCCTCAATTCTAACAACAAAAATGGGTTTTGGTGGGTAGAGGGCAAGGTGGAAGATAGGCCATTTCAATGTTGCATACAAATTTCATAGAGGATCTTCATAGTCTTCAATGCCTTTCCCTAAGTAGCAAAAATATTTTTATGTATCTTGTAAGGATCAATAGACTTAGGGAATAAATTGAGGTCTCTAGTAGCATTCACCTACCCACCCTAATGTTTTAGTGTATTTGATTCTATCCCATGATGCATGAAATATAAAATAAACCTATTAGCAAATTTGCACTATTCTCAAATAATACATTTTGTAAGAATGTATTCATTTTTGGCATGGTCAAATAATGTTAATTTGACCAAAAATGAGATAGGATAGTGTAAAGGGATCTGAAATCCACCTATAGGTTCAAATAAAACACTCATAGGTGCAACAAAATCCAAGAACTACTCCATTATAGTTGGTAATTTGTTGCTCTTAGGGTTATTAAGAGAGTATGCCAGAATAATGTAGCCTAGAAGGATAATTGAGAGACTTGGGTAATAAATTTAGGCCTTATATAATAATCACCTACCAACCCTGATGTGTTGGCACTATTGATTCAACCTCATGATGCACAAATTACAAAATATACCTATTGGAAAATTTGCATTATTTTGAATCGACACATTTTGCAAGAGTACATTTATTGTTGGAATGAAAAAATGGTGTCCATTGACAAAAAGATGTATTGTAGTGTAGAGGAACCCAACATATAGGCCTAAATGGAACATTACTAGTTACCACAACCCAAAAGAACTACTCCATTATAGTTGGGTAGTTTTTTTCTCTTAAGGCTCTTAAGAGAGTGTGCTAGAATAACATAGCCTAGAAGGATTACAAGACTTGAGGGAAAATTTTATGACTCTAGTAGCATTTATGTACCCACCCTAATGTATTGGCATAGTTTATTTGGCCCTATGATTCATGGAACATAAAATATTCCTATTGGAAAGTATACACTACTCTTAAATGACACATTTTGTGGGAATACTAATTATTGGCATCATCAAATGATGTCAATTTAACCAAAAAAATATATGGTAGTCTAGAGGGACTTGACATCCACCAATAGGTCTAGATGAAACATTCCTAGGTGCCACAAAGTCCTAGAAATACTATCATGGTTTGTAAAATTATTTCTCTCGAGGCTATTAAGAGATTGTGTTGGGATAGAGTAGGTTGAAAGGATTGAGAGACCCAAGGAATGAAAAAGGACTTTATTAGGATTCACCCACCCACCCACCTCAATGTGTTGGTGCATTTGGTTTGGCCCCGCAATGCACAAAAAATAAACTATATTTGTTTCTGTGTTTGTACTTCTCTCAAATGATTTTTTTGCAAGAATGTATTTGTTATTTCCATGGTTGGATAGTGTTGAGTTGATCAAAATTGAGAGAGGTTAATGTGGAGGGACCCCATATCCATTTGTAGGCCTACATGGAATATTCTTAGGTGCCATGAATTTTGAGAACTACTCTTTCATAGTTTGAAATTCTTTTTATCTTAGGGCTCTTAAGAGAGTGTGCTAGAATAGAGTAGGCTAGAAGGATTGTGAGACATGATGAATAAATGGAGGCCTTTGGTAACATTCACCCACCCACTCAAATGTGTTGGTGTGGTTAGTTTGGGTCCATGACACCTAAAATTCAAAATATGTTTGTTTCTACATTTGCACTTCTCTTAACTAATACTTTTTGCAAGAATACATTCATTCTTGGCATGGTCAAGGAGTGTTGATTTGGCCAAAACTAAGAGAGTTTAATGTGGATGGAACCAATATCCACTTGTAGGTATAGATAGAACATTCCTAGGTGTCACAAACTTTGATAACTACTCCATCATAGTTTGGTATTGTTTGCTCTTAGGGCTCTTAAGAGAGTGCACTAAAATATAGTAGGTCAGAAAGATCAGGAAACCCAAGGAACAAATAGAGGCCTCAAATAGAATTTTCCCACTCATCTTGATGTTTTAGCATAGTCTATTTGGCCCCACGATACATGGAACACAAAATATGCATGTTTCCACATTTGCACTACTCTCAAATGATACTTTTTTGCAAGAATGCATTCATTTTTGACATGGTCAAATGGTGATATTGCTATCAGGATTCAACCGTGTAGTTTCGAGTCAAACTCAATGACCCATGTTTCATGAGTAGTGGCTCACAAGAACCCATCTCTCATGATAGCGAATGGTCCACTTAGCACTCATTGCATCTAGGTGATGCTCACAGAGGTGAAGCACTGGTCCGTCCTGGGAGGTCACGCATCCCGGTACTGCTCTAGCTCAAGTGCGCTTAACCAGGGAGTTTTCTCCAAGGTTAAGCCCGCTTGAGTTGTTACCCCATTTGCAAAACCTTCAGCAAGTGTTGTGCCTTATGAACCATTCATTATAGAGCCCCTTTAGCTCATCAGTTGATAAGTAGGAGGTATTTTTCCACAGCGTGTCAAATGGTGTCGAGTTGATAAAAATTGAAATACGTTTGTGTGGAGGGACCCCATATCTACCTTAGAGCTACACAAAACATTCCTAGGTATCATGAACTCCAAGAACTACTCTATCATAGTTTGGAAATTTTTTGCTCTTAGGGATCTCAAGAGTAGGCTAGAAGAACCAAGAGAGTTGAGAAATAAATGGAGGCCTATGGTAGCATTCAATCACCCACCTCAATGTGTTGGCATATTCGATTTGGCCTCAAGATACATGAAACATAAAATATTCTTGTTTCCAAGTTTGTACTACTATCAACTGACACTTTTGCAAGAATTCATTCATTCTTGACATGGTCAAATAATGTCGAGTTGACAAAATTTGGGAGAGGTTAATGTGGAGGGACCCCATATCTACATGTTAGTCTAGAGAAAACATTTCTAGGTGCCATAAACTTTGAGAACTACTCCATCATAGTTTAGATTTTTTTCTCTCAAGGATCTTGAGAGAGTGTATCATAATAGAGTGGGTTGGAGAATCAAGAGACTAGAGAGAGAGAGAGAGAGAGAGATAGAGAGAGAGAGAGAAATAGTTAGAGATAGACAAAGATAGAGAGAGACAAAGAGATATAAAGACAAAGAGACAAAGAAAGATATAGAGAGATGGAGAGGGGATAGAAAAGTCTAGATATATAAAATAGAGATGGAGAGATAAAGAGAGAAAGAAATATTGGAAAAGAAAGAGAGAGGTAGATATAGATAGGGAGGGCGGTAGGTAGGGTGGGAGGGAGAGAAAGGAGGGGAAGAGAGAGGGGGGATGGATACATCAAGAGATAGAAAAATAGAGATGGGGAGAGGGATAGATAGAGGGAGATAGAAGGGATATATAGGGAAATATAGGGAGAGAGAGAAGAGGGAGATAGGTGGGTCAAGAGATAGACAAAAAGAGATGAAGATAGGGCGATAAAATAAGAGAGAGACACACAAAAATAGATGGGAGAGACACACACATAGAGAGAGAAAAAGAGGTTTGTATTTTTCTTGGGCATTTAACCCAAAGGGTTGGGCTTTCATCTCTACTCCTAAAGACATATTTTATGAATTGTAAAAAATGACTAAATATTGAGTGTGTTCTCCATCAAGTTTGCACATCTTTCATTGTTGAGTTAAAAATACCACAATAATGTCAAGCTCTCTCTTAGATTTCTAACCATGTAATTTTTCTATATTTCAAATATGTTAAGGTTTTGATCTTTAATTTATTTACTAGTGTCTCCATTTAAAAAAAAAAAACCAACGTATGGTAGTTTTAGTTTCATTTTTTACCATTTCATCAAAATTTGAAACAAATTACATTTTTACAAATTAGACTCTATTCTATACACATTAAAAAAAATTAATTAGTTTCCAAAAACTTTAGAGGGGAGCAAGCTCAAATTTTCAATTTTTAGGATGTCCACTTTGAAATTTGGTAAAAAAAATATGTTCATTAAAATATTAGAAAAAATTAGGAATAAACTACATGGTGTTATCTATTTTTGTTATGCCCTTAATATTAGAGTACATAAGGTTATGAATAGAAGCTTGTGGCTATCTTAACTCTTAATTAAGTCATATTATCATTATTATATTGTTATTTAGTTAAATAATTTGGACTAAGGCTTATAGAGGGTTATCCTAGGCATAAGTAGGGTATATAAGAGGTATTTAGTCTTCTTTGATCATTAGATTATGAATTGTGTTTTCATTGGAGATATTTGGAGGTTTTCCCCTCTAAAGTGGCTTGTTATTCTCAGTTATTATCAAGCATTTGCAACATATTTCCTATCATATTCTTCTATTGTGCAAGTTATATTTCATAACAATTTTTACTAAAGTGAATATTGAAATACTAAAATAAAGTTAACATTTTAGGTGAACACCAAACACTTATATTTTTTGATAAAAAAAAAAGATCACTTTGTGTGCTCCCCCTGTTCGAACCCCTTAATCTCCACCATTTAAAAAAATAGTAGTTCAAGAAGAAGATTTAGAGCACTATGACTTAACTTTATTTTCTTTTCAAATTGTGTGCATATTTATCTTCAATTTCTCATCTAAATCAAATTTTATTAATTTTAAAACAAATTGGCCAATTAAGACGCCCTTTTGGTCCCCCATTTCCATGAACTTACCTCTAATCCTTAGGCTTATATATGTATAGGATTTCATTTAGTTTAAAATGAAATATGTTCCAATTGTAATTTGAGCACATTACTATAAGCATGATCAAATCATAATATAATCATGATATGGCTTAGTAGTGATTTTAGTAGTGTGACTAAATTTATTCCTTAAAATGCATTTTTAACCATTTTTCATCCACTATATTCATACAAATTCCCCTTAATATAGATACATATCAACAAATGTTACAATATTGTGTTAATTTCAACTCATTATTGTAGCCTTTACCTATCCATACATAAATTCTAATATATTCACCTAGACCTTGCATTATTTATGCCCATTCATACACCTATCCCAAAAGATTATTACTTATCTTGATCTAATTTTTCTCATGTCTTGAGTCCTTTTTATTAATATTTTGCTAACCTTGTGGTCATGAACATAACCCCTTAAATTTCAAATTTTAACATAGTTGACTCCCATAGATTCTACTCTAGCCATTGTAAGTCAACTAATCACATATTTGTGCAATTTGATGACGTGTAGTTATTTTTAAAGGCATTCATTTCTATCCATTTCATCATCTCTCATCTCTCTCATATCTTCTCATCCTAGAAGTATTACAAGGAGAAAAAGTACAAGAACACTTCAATTTGGAGCTTTAAAATAAATCTATATTTGGATACTCACTATATGGTGTTTACTTTTGGTTTAACAATATTTGACACATTTTTTGGGTGGGTTGATTTAGAACATGTCTCTTTTTGACATAATAACAATCCTTGAAAGGTATTTCTAAATAATGATAGTCTAAAGAACATAACAAAGGAGGAAAAACCTAACAAAAAAAAATATAAGTGAAAGAACATAGGGATTGTGTCTATGCAACAAAATTATGAATACACAAGCATAGAAAAGAACGTCAGGTGTGAATTAAACCATAAATAGTGCATAGGTTCAATGTAAAATCAAAGGTGTTACATAGATAGATATATTTTATAGGTTCTAGATCATTCAAAATTTAATATCATATTAGAAATCATTCATTCTTCTAACTATGATGTCTAAAATGCAAAATATGTTTTTTCCACATTTGCATTGTTCTTAATTGGTGCTTTTTGCAAGAATGCATTCATTCTTGGCATGGTCAAATGGTTTTGAGTTTAACAAAATTAAGAGATGTTAATGTGTAGGGACCCAATATTCACTTGTAGGTCTAGATATAACATTCCTAGGTGCCACAAACTTTGATAACTACTCCATCACACTGGTATATTTTACTCTTAAGGCTCTTAAGAGAGTGCAGTAAGTCAGAAGGATTAAGAGACCCAAGGAAAAAATAGAGGCCTCTAATATCATTTTCCCACCCATCTTGATGTGTTAGCCTATTCTATTTGGCCCCATGATACACATAACACAAAATATGTATGTTTCCAAATTTGCATTTCTCTCAAATGATGCTTTCTGCAAGAATGCATTCATTCTTGGCATGGTCAAATGGTGTTGAGTTGATAAAGAATGAAAGAGGTTAGTGTGAAGGTACCCCATATCCACCTTATATCTACACAAAGCATTCCTAGGTGCCACGAACTCTAAGAACTACTCTATCATAGTTTGGAAATTTTTTGCTCTTAGGGTTCTTAAGAGTGTACACCAAAATAGAATAGGCTAGATCATTAGAGTTGAGGAATAAACGTATTCCTCTAGTAGCATTCAATTTTCCACCTCTATGTGTTGGCATATTCAATTTTGCCCCATGATGCATGAAACATAAATTATTCTTGTTTCCAAGTTTGCACTACTCTCAAATGACACTTTTTGTAAGAATGCATCCATTATTCGCATGGTCAAACAATGTTTAGTTGAAAAAAACTAGGAAAGGTTAATATGGATGGACCCCATATCTACCTGTAGGTCTAGACAAAAAATTTATAGGTGCCATAAACTTTGAGAAATACTCCATCATAGTTTGGAATTTTTTCTCTCAAGGATCATAAGAGAGTGCACCAGAATAAATTAGGTTGGAGAATAAAGAGACTAGAGGAGAGAGAGAGAGACATAGTTAGAGATATACAAAGACAGTCAAAGAGATAGAGAGAGATATAGAGAGATACAAAGACAAAGAGACAAAGATAGATACAAAGCGATAGAGAGAGGGGATAGACAAGTATAGATATATAAAAATAGAGATGGAGAGATGTGGAGAGAAGGGAGAGATAGGTAAATATATAAATAGAAAGAGGGGGAGAGATAGGTTTAGTGATATACAAATAGAGATGGAGAGTGGGAGAGAGAGAGAGGGAGAAATAAAATAAAGAGAGAGAGGTAGAGATAGAAGGGGGAGATAGGAGGGAGGTAGGGAGGGGAGAGAGAGGGGAATAGATTCATCAAGAGATACAAAAATAGATGGAGAGAGGGGGATAGAAGGGATAGTATAAGGAGATAGAGAAGAGGGAGATAGACAGGTCAAGAGATAGACAAAAAGAGATAGAGAGAGGGAGAGATAAAGAGAGGGAGATAGAAGGGAGACACACACACACACACACACACACACATAGAGGAGAGACACACATTGAGAGGGAAAGAGAGGGTTAGATTTTCCTTGGGAATTCAACCCAAAGGGTTGGGATTTCATCTCTATGCCTAAAGATGTATTTTTATAAATTGTAAAAAAATGACTTAATATTGAGAATTATCTCCATCAAGTTTGCACATCTTTCAATGTTGAGTTAAAAATAATACAATAATGTCAAGCTCTCTCTTAGCTTTCTAACCATGTACTTTTCTATATTTTGAATTGAAATGTATAGGAAAAGGGGGGAGATGAATAGGAGACCTAAAAATGAGATGTGAGATGAGGGACGTATGTCAAAAGCAAAAGGGGGTGTCCAGCTAATCACAAATCCACCTTTTCCATGTTCATTATGAAGAGAGATAGTGAAACAAATGATTAGAATTGACTTGCAACCCTCAGTGTGAGTCAACCCTAGGTTTGGACACTATGCTGCCTTAACTTCCTTATGATAGAAATGATTGAACAATAGTTTTGGGAGAAGAGTAAAATTTCATTCACAATCAAAATTATGAGATCTAACACTTGAAACATGAAGTATTATGATAACACTAACATAAACAGCCATTAACCAACAAATGTGAGAAGGTTATGATGGTGTTTACCTATCTCCAAAGTGGGTTTCAAGCTTTGTTGAAGGACATATTCACCCAGTGGTGAATGGGTCTCTGTACATGGATCTGAAAAATCTTTTTGTAGTCCTCAAATCTCAGATCTAAGCTTCTTATTCCCCTAGGTTTGACTATTGGAGAGTCGAAAAGAAAACACGTAGGTGAGTTTCTGTGTCTTGACAAATTAAATGACAACTTTGTAAAATTGCACTTTTGATCCAATTTCAATCCTTCACCTATAAACCTACACACATAAACAAAGGAGATTTTTTTTTGTTTTTGGTGGATAAGGGTTTTCGTTGGTCAAAGCATAGTTTTTTAATTAAACCTTGATAATGAAATAATAATAAAAATGGAGGAATTTATGAATGAAAAAAGCTTGTTACACCTCACCAAACCCTTTAATGGCTGCCCTTAGAGGACTAAAGTCTAACATATCAATCCAAGGATTGGATCTTGCATGAAATGGCTTGATTGGATGCTTGATTTGATGCTTAGATTCTTGAAACTTACATCACAATATTAGCTCCAAAAACATGCATGAACACACATAAACCTTGAAATCATGATAGGATCTTGAATGCTGTAATAATTGATAGATAAATCTGCTCTCCAATGCTCTTGAAAATAATTCTGGCTCTTGTAATGCTTGCATAAAACTTGTGTTAGATTTGAATTGATAAAAAGACCTTGTATTTATGGGTGTTTCCTTAATTACTTGACAATAAACACCACAAGCCAACCTTTCCAATTTGAATCTAGATCATTAAAATGTTTCCAAAAACATATTTAAAAATGGATTGTAATGCCCTGCCATGCAACGCCAGAGGAAACTAATACATCTAACATTTATGGCACAATTCTTTTTTTTTTAAATAACTAACATACAACATGATATTAACATTCAACACTTGAAATGAAACTATACATGTTCAACTTATTTCAAAGTCCCTTGGGGTTACATGACTACATTACTTTTCAAATCAATATCATTACATTACATGAAGGATAAGCATCCACTAACAACTAGAAGATAATAATATGAACATGGACATTGTATTTATAACATGAAGATATATCACTCAAGGATTACATCAGTACAATAATACTACCCAACATGAATGTTAAAATACAATAACATGGAATATTACAAATGATATGAATGATTACAAAGCATCAAAATTGGATCCAACACTGGTAGAGCTCTAGAGTAACAACAACGGGTACAACTCTACACAACTCAATCATTGGCTGGGGTCCCAATGGGGTGCATAGCACATTCCACCTGACCACATGGACCTGAAGGCCCACCACCCATACTAGGAGAGGAAAAGAAAGACCTCAGTGAATACCATAAAAAAGACAAGGTTTACAAGACTTCGCGACATGAGCAACAATAACATAAGGTAACCTCCAACACAAGACAACATAACAACATCCGCTTCCAAAGGCTCAAGAGCAACAAGAGGGGAACAACAACATACAAGGTTGTTAAAGGGTGGAGTGTAATCACATAGGTAGCCACGAGTTACCCTCACATAACCTTCCTAGACTTCCAACCCCCATCCTGGGTATCCCTGGTAACCTCTACCAGCCGCCAGACCCCCATGCTCACTATGTAGGATCAACATACCTTGCAAGATTACTATGTAGAGGCAAGGAAACTGATCTTGCCATTCTAAGCCTTCCCACTCATCCCAAGCCTAAATGAGCACTTGGTCCCATGAGTGAGGCTACATTATCTGAATTAATGTGTGAAGCTACCCAAACACCCTAATTAATTAATTAAGTTATCACTTGATTAAACTCACAATGGGTTATCCTGGACCAACCACTTTGGGAGTTGGCCCCCATTAGGAGCTACTGTCCCCAACTAACAATAAAATCCCATAAACACAAACAGCGCAAGCCAACTTGCACATACTAGCAAAACCATATAAATATGCACATAAAACAAGGAAAGCCACAACTCACACAAGATCTCCATTAATAACCATTTCCACCATGCAAGGCTCAAACCCACATAAACAAAATCCAAGTGTAAAGGTCAACCATCATCAAATAACAAAATCATGAAACCACCCACTTATAGGTGAAACAACATAAAACTCAAATAAATACTTCAGGCTTGATATGGGTTATCCAAGGTGGGTCCTCCTAGGTCGCTGGCTCCCATACCAACCCTTGCAAGTAAAAAAAAAACATATCCCCTCTACCCTTTGGAAGACTCTCAAAATGCTAACACCAGGGTTCCCCATCAAAGAAATGTCAACAATAGCAAGATCTCAAAGAGCAAGTCAACAAGTATGAAATTATGAGTGGCAACATCCCAATGAAATATTTAGACTCATCCAAAGTTAACATAATCAATTTTGATACGAAAATCAACCGGGCATCCAAGGGAGACCTCTATTTTCTCCTCTCATGATGCCCAACCATGATATATCTGTCAAACTTACAATGTGGCATCAACTTAATACCAATTCAATCACAAAACAAAACCCAAGTATTAAAGTTCCAACTATAATATAACATTACAATGATCTTATAGAAAATGCTTATTTCACATAATAACTTACATAGGACTCCCAAAGTTCACTCCACAAGATGACTTAGACAATGAACAAAGGCCACAATCAAAATCATTCAAAAGAACTCACATTTCGAGTGATAAACACTCAGATCTCGACAAAATCATGGTAAAAAAAATAATCTATATTGCAATCACTTCTAATTCCAAGATATTTACCTTATCAAAAGATAATCATGTAATCCACAGTGAGTTAACAACTCAAATGACACACAATATTCATGTTTACTAAGAAGATTAATCTAATTTCACATTTTACAATACTC
Source organism: Sequoia sempervirens (assembly GCA_007258455.2). Classification (NCBI taxonomy): domain Eukaryota; kingdom Viridiplantae; phylum Streptophyta; class Pinopsida; order Cupressales; family Cupressaceae; genus Sequoia; species Sequoia sempervirens. The sequence continues at coordinate 357,684,333 of VDFB02058242.1, forward strand.
ACTACTATCATTACATGCAATTGAATTAATCTCTCTTTTCATACTCATATTCCTTAATATAATCAATTCTTTCAACCATCACTTAGTAAATAAGTCTAAGTTCTCTATTTGATTTCCTAGTTCCTTATTAATCTTCGACAATTAGTAAGCATAAATATTCTTCTATGGTGTTACTAGCACACGTATATATACATACACTTATATATAATAACTTATTTTCCAACACAATCATAAGATATAATATGACAACCGAATTCTACATACATATATAAGAACATCATAATTTACTAACTACAGAATAAGGCACACTACATGTTGTTAGCAGTAGAAGTATTATAGTCAACATAATCTACGCTCTACATATATATAGATATGTGAATCGTTCCATTCGAAACTCATATAATTTACAAGTCACATACGAGGCGCACTACACGTTGGTGACAATACCACTAATGCAATCAATAAAGGCATGCATGGTGCGTTGTTACAGTGCAACCATTACAATCGATAAGGCATGCATGGTGTGTTGTTCACACTCAAAATTCGCTTAGATCCAAATCGGTTTTCAAAGCATACAATATGTATAAACTACAGATCAGAATTGTGGCAGAAAGAGAGCTAGAGAGATTTCTTTAAAATTCAAGAATCCAAAGCTCTTTATTCATGTGGTAAAGATGAGTAAGTACGCAAGAGAATAACTTATTCAATCTGGATCATACATTATTCCAACTTGACTTAACTCTAGACTTACAAGGACCAACACTTTCTACAGGAGTACAATAATCAAGAGTAACTATATACTAGGAATTTTAATCCAATTGACCCGAAGAGGTATACATCTGAGTATCATGTGTAAGAATAGAATGGGAAATATCTAAATGAAGACAATTTAACATGAAAAGACCTTCATAATGGTGGAAAGAATTAAAAATACAGTAAACATGAGTTTCAATCAAGACTGTATGCCTATGTCTAAGCATCGATGGTTGGTGACAATTTATGTGTATCAACTCAAATTCCAACTGATTGTTTTGAACATGCAAACTACAGTCCAACATCCCATTACAAGATGGTGGATAATTTCAACTCCAAGAAATAAGTTTAGTCCATTAGAAAGGTATTGACCGCCAAGCATGTTTTTATTGTTTCTATTTCAAAAGGAATCCAGTACGTACAAGATTAGACTCTGGGGACAAGGAAAGTGAATTGTTTGATAGAATGCCACAAAGAGATGTCAATGCATGAACTGTAGTGTTCACAAGATATGAACAAAATGGATTTATCAAACTTCCAGTAGCTATTTGTTTGTGCAAGAATGAGTATGGACTTCCATCAACACATAAAGGGATTTCTCTCTTCTTCTAGATTTAGATGAAACTTTTTTGGTGAATGAGAATGATGCTACTCGAAAACATTCTAATAAGCAGAATTGGATGAAAAGAAAGCATTTTAATATGCGATCTAAATTAACAGTATAGGCGATTACAAGGTTTGATGGAATTTTGGATGCAATCGCATAAGTCAGTTATGTGAATAATTCTACTTTATCTTATTCAAAAGTTCAACTAATCAACAAGGATAATCCTCAATGCTGCCAACAACATTGAATTTCAACATGGAAACAACAATAGATTTCGTACAACAAGAAGATACGAAGGAAAGCTCAATAATATTCTATGCAAGCCCATGACATGGCGGCTAGAGAATACTTAAACTTTCAGGTATATCCAACAATAATAATAAAGGGATGTCCATCTAGCGAAATGACAAGGTAGGCCCTATGGACAAGTCTTATAATGTTTTCAAATCAATTTTCAAGCTTACGACAACATGTAAGGAAGAAATTGTTATAGAGATGAAATTAGAGAGATTGCTCAACAGACATCACAAACTTTCAACAATGAAAGGATTTAAAGTTATTCACAAAATGGATTATGGGGTAGATCTTTCCAACTCACACCTCCAGTAAGGCGTTCCAGTTGTAGAAAAATTCATTAGGAAAAATGACATCAATATTTCTCATTAGCAGAGTTTGAATATTCTTCTCCATGATTTCAAAGAGAATACTCTAGTCAAGCATATGTGATTCAAGAGAGATTAAGTTTCTTAGACCTGACGGCCTTGTGCCAATGACCAGGCCAAGGAAAGAATAAATATGCATAACACGACGATCTTCTAGAAGGATTACCTATGGCCGAATGCACAGACTAAAGGGTTCCAAATTAGAAGTTTGGTAGACTTGGACTGCAAAACTGATTTACTATTCTTTTGTCTTTTTCAAGCCAAGATATACAATTTAACACGAATTCCATTAGAAAAGGTTTCATTTCATGTAGCCTCCACAAAAGTGTTACAAGCCAACAAGATGGAGGGAATTTTTATATAAGGATATTTTTTCAATGTTCCAGATATTCGCTTTCATGCCAACTACATGTTGAAATGAGAGCTCTCTATTGGGTGATGACTATCTCTACAAAAAACATAGCACACAAGCATTTTGGGGTGAGGGAAATATGTTTGCGATAGATACTAATATATCTATAACCGACTAACCTTGACTTCTTGATACATATGAATCTCCCCCAAACAATAATAAATAAAAGTTATAATCAAAACATACATATAATGTGAGCATAGAATAGTAACTCATTATTGATAAAACAATGAGACACAAATTTGATGATGTACAGAAGATTATGAATACTGTTACAAATCTTTCCTAAAGAAATGTTGGATTGTTAAACATACATAGAAGAATCTACGTCTAGGAACTGTTAGTCCGCATTGATCATACCAACCAAAGTAGTTTACAAGAAGAATGTTATGATGCCCTATCAAGCAGATTTTTGATTTAAAGGAGACAAACCCAACCAATCTCTCTACAGTTGCTTATTCAAACTTTTTACAATATAAAGAGTAAAGAAAATCAAAAAAAAATATTGAGGTTTTATAGCTACTAGATTCTTGTGCTTGAGACAAGATATTTCTTTTTTTTTCTTAAAACAAAAAAGATAATACTTGCGGGTTCAAATTTCCTTACATGCATAAGGTGAGGAATGCTCAACAAGCAGAGTGTCATCATCCACCACTCTCGGTCTCCAAAACTTCCCTTGACATACATGATAAATTCTCGCTTAGAGAGAGAGAGAGAGGGAGTCAGCCCCATCGAGTGATGAGAAAAGAATTCGCTAGCCTGTGAATAAGGCTACTTCAACCCACAAAGATGAAGTAGGTAACAATGATATGGCCTCTTGGAATGAATTCCTCTCACCATTACCCAAAAATTTTATTCCTCTCAGCCAAAGGGCTCATACATTAATCGACAGAGCATTGCATGCCATTATTGCATCGTAGCAACATGGCCTCCACTGCCTGACTGGTGATTCCACTCTTTCAACTCCCCTCCATTAATTGGAAATCCACATGCAAAAGAAACCCCTACTCTATTTTTTTTCCTTTCATTAATTACCAGCTTTTTGATAACGATGCATGCAGCCGATAGCACAAGTAGACCCCATTAATTGCTACTTATTACCCATAACCGACCATAAGAAAATTTATTTATTTATTTATTATATTATTGTTTATTACTTCCACTATTTTAGTTGTCAGTTTCGTAAACTAAATATAATTATCATTTATTTTGCATGATCATCAACTTACATCAATGTTGTAACCACTCTATAGGTGAAATTGCTTTCCAGAAATTTCTGGTTTGAAAACTAGTTTAAAATCATGTTACTTTTCTATGTTTAATTATTAATTATTATTAACTACCAATTAAAACAATACTTCTTATAAAAAAAATTATTTATTTATTTAATAATTCACTATTTACTTTATATTTCACAAAATTTATTTATTTAATTCGTCACTAGCAAGCATCATTATACAACCCATTAAATTCAAACACTCCAAAGCACAAATAATCAAATGTCATAAAAGGACAAATCAAATAAATTTGAATCATCTCAACAACATACCAATCAATACCTGACTTCACAGTGGGGTGGTAAGCCACTCAAGGAAAACACATACAAAGGGGCACTACATCCTCCCCCTAGGCTTCGACTTACTCCTGGAAGTTGTAAGGTAAAAGAAAATGTACGAAACCAACATCATCTCCAACTATAACATCATGACATAATCAAATAACAAAAGACACACAACAAAATAATTGTCAAAACCTAAAAACCATACCGAAGGGTTACAAGGTGGGGGTACTCATCCTTGTCGAGGATGATGGAAAAGTTGGGCACCTTCTTGTCAACTCCTTTTCCCACATCATACCCATTGGGATTTATGAGGCTCGCTCAGTCCTGACAATGCAAGTGGAGTCAAAGCCTAGTACCTGCAATCCTACATCAAACAAGATGTCAAACATATATGTATCAAATAACAAGCACACTGTGAGAGGAAGTTGCAGCGTAGCAAGGCACTCACAAGCGAGTGATGCTACACCGTCCCTCTCACCAAGACTCCAAACAATAACCACATCATAATCACCTCATAAAGCAATCACTGATCAACAACATAATAAACATAGTACAAGTCTATCTTAACCAATTTTATCCGATCACATTATACTCATATCAATACTTCTAATGTCATGTAATACATTTTGCTATGCTAGATTGTCACATTTTCACAAAACACTACATAATTATGCATTCAAGGCACTCATCTTTCATTAAATATTCATCATTTTCATGCAAGACATTCTACTTCATTCATTATTCAACACCCAATCTCACAACATAAGCAACACGAGATCATATTTTACACCCTTTAGAAATAGAAAACACAATTTATCTCTTCAAAACACACAAAATTTCAGATTTAAACACACACTTATCACATACACACTTAGATTCACATCGTAGGGAACACACCACAAGGCAACAAAAGGGTCCCAAAATGCATTCTTGGTAGGAAGAATATCAGTGCATTGCGCACTACACCGAGGGTCCCATCCTTTCCACCAGTTTTCTACACTTCTAGACCAACACCACCTAGAGACAAAATCAGTTTACTAAGTGCAGATGGCACAAACAAAATGACACAACCTCAAGAGTATGAGCATCTAGGTCAATGTAATGGGCTCATAGTGCCTAGTGTATAAACCTAGGCTCTAATACCATCTGCCATGCCCCGCCATGCAACCCCAAAGGAAACTAATACATCTAACATTTATGGCACAATTTGTTTTTTAAATAACTAACATACAACATGATATTAAAATTCAACACTTGAAATGAAACTATACATGTTCAACTTATTTCAAAGTTCCTTCGGGTTACATGACTACATTAATTTTTGAATCAACAACATTACATTACATGAAGGATAAGCATCCACCACCAGTCGGAAGATAATAACATGAACATGGACATTGTATTTATAACATGAAGATACATTGCTCAAGGATTACATCAGTACAATAATACTACCCAACATGAATGTGAAAATAGAATAACATGGAATATTATAAATGATATGAATGATTACAAAGCATCAAAATTGGGTCCAACACTAGTATAGCTCTGGAGTAACAACAACTGGTACAACTCTACACAACTCAATCATCGGTTGGGGTCCCAATGGGGTGCATATCACATTCCACCTGACCACGTGGACCCAAAGGCCCACCCCCTGTGCTAGGAGAGGACAAGAAGGACCTCAACAAATACCATAAAAAATACAAGGTTTACAAGACTTCATGACATGAGCAACAATAATATAAGCTAACCTCCAACACAAGACAACATAACAAAGCATCAATAACACATATAACAACATCCGCTTCTAGAGGCTCAAGAGCAACAAGAGGGGAACAACAACACACAAGGTTGTTAAAGGGTGGAGTTTCATCGCATAGGTAGCCATGGGTTACCCTGGCATAACCTTCCTAGGCTATCGGCCCCCATCCTGGGTTTCCCTAGTACTCTATCGGCCGCTAGACCCCCATGCTCGCTATGCGGGATCAACATACCTTGCAAGATTACTATGCAGAGGCAAGGCAGTTGATCTTGCCATTCCAGGCCTTCCCACTCATTCCAAGCCTAAATGAGCACTTGGGCCCATGAGTGAGGCTACATTATCTAAATTAATGTGTGAAGCTACCCAAACCCCCCAATTAATTAATTAATTTATCACTAGATTAAACTCACAATGGGTTATCTTGGACAAGCCACTTTGGGTGTCAATCCCCACTAGGAGCCACTCCCCCCAACTAACAATAAAATCTCATAAACACAAATGAGGCAAGCCAACTTGCACATACTAGAAAAACCATATAAATATTCACATAAAATGAGGCAAGCCATAGCTCACGTAAGATCTCCATTAATAACCATTTCCACTGTGCAAAGCTCAAACCCACATAAATACAATCCAAGTGTAAAGGTCAACCATCATCAAATAACAAAATCATGAAACCACCCACTTACAGGTGAAACAACATAAAACTCAAATAAATACTTCAGGATTGACATGGGCTATCCAAGGTGGGTCCTCCTAGGTCGCCACCCCCCATACCAACCCTTGCAAGTAAACAAAAATCATATCCCCTCTACCCTCTAGAAGACTCTCAAAATGCTAACACCAAGGTTCCCTATCAAAGAAATGTCAACAATAGCAAGATCTCAAAGAGCAAGTCAACAAGTATGAAATAATGAGTGGCAACATCCCAACGAAATCTTCAGACTCATCCAAAGTTAACACAATCAATTTCGATACAAAAATCAACTGGGCATCCAAGGGAGACCTCTATTTTGTCCTCTCGTGATACCCAACCACGATATATCTGTGAAACTTACAATGTGGCATCAACTTAATACCAATTCATCACAAAAAAAAACCCAAGTATTAAAGTTCCAACTATAAATAACATTACAATGATCTTATTGAAAATGCTTATTTCACATAATAACTTACACAGGACCCCCAAAGTTCACTCCACAAGATGACTTAGACAATGAACGAAGGCCACAATCAAACTCATTCAAAAGCACTCACATTTCTACTGGTAAACACTCAAATCTCAATTGTAAACACAATAATCTATATTGAAATCACTTCTAATTCCAAGATATTTACCTTATCAAAAGATAATCATGTAATCCACAGTGAGTTAACAACTCAAATGACACACAATATTCATGTTTACTAAGAAGATTAATCTAATTTCACAATTTACAATACTCACTACTATCATTACATGCAATTGAATTAATCTCTCTTTTCATACTCATATTCCTTAATATAACCAATTCTTTCAACCATCACTTAAGTAAATAAGTCTAAGTTCTCTATTTGATTTCCTAGTTCCTTATTAATCTTTGACAATTAGTAAGCATAAAGATTCTTCTACGGTGTTACTAGCACACACACACACACACACACATATATATATACACTTATATATAATAACGTATTTTCCAACACAATCATAAGATATAATATGATAGCTGAATTCTACATACATATATAAGAACATTATAATTTACTAACTACATAATAAGGCACACTACATGTTGTTAGCAGTAGAAGTATTATAGTCAACATAATCTACGCTCTACATATATATAGATATGTGTATCATTCCATTCGAAACTCATATAATTTACAAGTCACTTATGAGGTGCACTACACATTGGTGACAATACCACTAATGCAATCAATAAAGGCATGCATGGTGTGTTGTTACAGTGCAACCATTACAATCGATAAGGCACACATGGTGTGTTGTTCACACTCAAAATTTGCTTAGATCCAAATCGGTTTTCAAAGCATACAATATGTATAAACTACAAATCAGAATCACGACATAAAGAGAGTTATAGAGATTTCTTCAAAATTCAAGAATCCAAAGCTTTTTATTCATGTGGTAAAGATGAGTAAGTATGCAAGAGAATAACTTATTTAATTTGGAGCTTACATTATTCCAACTTGACTTAACTCTAGACTCACTAGGATTGGCGCTTTCTATAGGAGTACAATAATCAAGAGTAACTATATACAAGAAGATTGACATGGGAATCTTAGTCCAACCAACCCGAAGATGTAAACATCTGAGTATCATGCACAAGAATAGACTGCAAAATATCTAAATGAAGACAATTTGACATGAAAAGACCTTCATAACGATGAAAAGAATTAAAACTATAGTATACATGAGTTTCAATCGAGACTGTATGCCTATGTCTAAGTGCCAATGGCTAGAGACAATTTATGTGTATCAACTCAAATTCCAACTGATTGTTTTGAACATATGAACTACAGTCCAACATCCCATTACAAGACGGTGGATAATTTCAACTCCAAGAAATAATTTTAGTCCATTAGAAAGGTATCGATTGCCAAGCATGTTTTTATTGTTTCTATTTCAAAAGGAACCCAATATGTACAAGATTAGACTTCGGGGACAAGGCAAGTGAATTGTTTGACAGAATGCCACAAAGAGATGTCAATGCATGAACTGTAGTGTTCACAAGATATGCACAAAATTGATTTATCAAACTTCCAGTATCTATTTGTATGTGCAAGAATAAGTATGGACTTCCATCAACACAAAGGATAGAGGGATTTCTCTCTTCTTCTAGATTTAGATGCAACTATTTTGGTGAATGAGAATTTTGCTACTCAAAAAAATTCTAATATGCAAAATGGGACGAAATGCAAGCATTTTAATATTTGATCTACATTAATAGTATAGGCTATTACGAGGTTCGATGGAATTTTGGATGCAATCGCATAAGGCAGTTATGTGAATAATTCTACTTTATCTTATTCAAAAGTTCAATTAATCAACAAGGATAATCCTCAATGCTGCCAACAATGTTGGATTTTAGCATGGCAAAAATAGTAGATTCCGTACAACAAGATATGAAGGAAAGCTCGATATTACTCTGTGCAAGCCCATGACATGGCGGCTAGAGAATACTTAAACTTTCAGATATATCCAGTAATAAGAAAGGGACATCCATCCAACGAAATAGCAATGTAGGCATTATGGACAAGTCTTATAATGTTTTCAAATTAATTTTCAATCTTACAACAACATGTAAGGAAGAAATAACTATAGAGATGATATTAGAGAGATTGCTCAACAGACATCACAAACTTTCAACAATGAAAGAATTTAAAGTTATTCACAAAATGGATTATGGGGCAGATCTTCCCAATTCACACCTCCAGTAAGGCGTTCTAGTTGTAGCTAAATTCATTAGGAAAAATGACATCAATATTTCTCACTAGTAGAGTTTGAATATTCTTCTCCATGATTTCAAAGAGAATACTCTGGTCAAGCATACGCGATTCAAGAGAGATTAAGTTTCTCAGACCTGGCGACTTTGTGCCAATGACTAGGCCAAGGAAAGAATAAAGATGCATAACCCGACAATCTTCTGTAAGGATTAGCTATGGACAAATGCACGGGCTAAAGGTTTCCAAATTAGAAGTTGGGTAGACTTGGACTGTGAAACAAATTTACTATTCTTTTATATTTTACAAGCCAAGATATACAATTTAACACGAATTCCATGAGAAAGGGTTTCATTTCATGTAGCCTCTATCAAAAGTGTTACAAGCCAACAAGATGGAGGGAATTTTTATATAAGGATAATTTTTCAATGTTCCAAATACTGGCTTTAATGCCAACTACATGTCGAAATGAAATCTCTCTATCGGGTGATGGGTTTCTCTACAAAAAAAATAGCACACAAGCATTTTGGGGGCGAGGGAAATGCATTTGCGATAGATACTAAGGTATCTATAACCGACTAACCTCGACTTCTTGATACATATGAATCTCCCCCAAACAATAATAAATAAAAGTTATAATCAAAACATACATATAATGTGAGCATATAATAGTAACTCATTATTGATAAAACAATGAGATGCAACTTTGAAGATGTGCAAAAGATTATGAATATTGTTACAAATATTTCCTAAAGAAATGTTGGATTGTTAAACGTACGTAGAAGAATCGACGTCTAGGAACCGTTAGTCCGCATTGATCATACCAACCAAAGTAGTTTACAAGAAGAATGTTACGATGCCCTATCAAGTAGATTTTTGCTTTAAAGGAGACAAACCCAACCAATCTCTCTACAGTTGCTTATTCAAACTTTTTACAATCTAAAGAGCAAAGAAAATCGAAACAAAATATTGAAGTTTTATAGCTACTAGATTCTTATGCTTGAGACAAGATATTGTTGTTTTTTTTATTTTTTAAACAAAAAAGATAATACTTGCAGGATCAAATTTGCTTATAGGCATGAGGCGAGGAATGCTCAACAAGCAGAGTGTCATCCTCCACCACTCTCGGTCTCCAAAACTAACTTTGACATACATGATAAATTCTCACTTAGAGAGAGAGAGGGAGTCAACCCCATCGAGTGATGAGAAAATAATTCGCTAGCCTATGAAGAAGGCTACTTCAACCCACAAAGATGAAGTAGGTAATGATGATATGGCCTCTTGGAATGAACGCCTCTCACCATTACCCAAAAATTTTATTCCTCTCGTCCAAAGGGCTCATACATTAATCAACAAGGCATTGCATGCCACTATTGCATCACAATAACATGGCCTCCACTGACTGAGTGGTGATTCCACTCTTTGAACTCACCCCCCCATTAATTAGAAATCCACATGCAAAGGAAACCCCCGCTCTATTTTTTTTCCTTCCATTAATTACCACCTTTTTGATAGCGGTGCATGCAGCTGATAGCACAAGCAGACCCCATTAGTTGCTACTTATTACCCATAACCACCCACAAGAAAATTAATTAATTAATTAATTATATTATTGTTTATTACTTCCACTATTTTAGTTGTCAATTTTGTAAACTAAATATAATTATCATTTATTTTGCATGATCAACAACTTATATCAATGTTGTAATCGCTCTACAGGTGAAATTGCTTTCTAGAAGTTTCTAGTTTGAAAACTAGCTTAAAATCACGCCACTTTTCTATGTGGGTAAAAGCACAAAGCTGTGTCACACTTTATAAAGGAAACGGCCAATGTTGATCCAATTTTTAAACTTGAATCACTAAAAAGTGGCATATATATGTTTTGAATTTTGAAATGATGTAAACTAGTGAAATATGTATTTTTTAGTATATTTTATGTTTGTATTTTTAAAAAAAATATAAAAAATTATTTTAAACTAGTTTTTAATAAATTAAAACTATAATTTAGTTGCTGATAAAATGCTGAAAAATGAAGTTGCATGGGACGTCAAACTTTTTATAGTAAAATTTATTTTTTTTCTTTCAAAGTTTTTGTGTGTATTTATAACTTGAAATTTTAGTGCATGGATATATTTTTTTCCCATTTTGATAAATATATATTTTTAAATAAATATTAAAATTTGTGTGAATCAAAAAACAAGTTTTTATCGAACGTCAACTTTCATATTAAATATTTATCTAAAATGGAAACAAAATTATACCATCTTAAAATAGATTCTTTTATCTAGTGCATCATATTTTTTTCAATTTTTTTTAATAAGTTTTAGTATTTTTCCTTGGCATAGTAATCAACCTAATATTTTGTGCTGAAAACCTACTTTTAGTAAAAATAAAATATAAAATATAAAAAATAATTAAACTATTAAAATAAATATATTTTTGAAAACTAAACTTATGGATCTACAAAAGGTATTTTTGTATTTTAAAAAAATATTGTTTACATTAGTAGGAGTTATTGAAACTTCAAGTTTTTCAAATAATTTAATTTTTTTGGTAAATTGGACTCAAAGTGGTGCTCCATACATTTTTAGCCAACAATTTTAGTTGAAAAAGTTGTGGAAGCATCTAACTTAGCTAGAATGAATCTTACTAGATCATATGTTTGACCAAAATTGATTTTTAGTTAGAAATACTTAAATTCAGTTGTGTTGATAAGTTGGTTGAAAGTGTGACATAGCTTTGTGCTTTTACCCATGTATAATTATTAATTGTTATTAAATACCAATTAAAATAATACTTCTTATAAACACATTAATTAATTTATTTAATAATTCACTATTTACTTTATATTTCACAAAAATTATTTATTTAATTCATTACTAGCAAGCATCATTATACAACCCATTAAATTCAAACACTCCAAAGCACAAATAATTGAACATCATAAAAGGAAAAATTAAATAAATTTGAATTAGCTCAACAACATACCAATTAATACCCGACTTCACAGCGGGTCGGTAAGCCACTCAAGGATGACAGAGATGGAGGGGCACTACATGGATCCCGAGACTAAAGGGGGACCCATTGGGAAAACGGGTCCTAGGCCCTAAACGTAGGACACACATTTTGCAAGATGTTTCATTAAGTGTAGGCATTGATTAAATGTGGGTTTCCTTTTTGGAAAACAAAATTAATTAGGCTTGTGAATGCATAATTGGGCCAATTAAAGGCTTAATTAAGTCCTATTAATTAAGAGGATGCATTTACATAATGTGAAAATATAAAGGAGTACATTTTTTGACACTACACAAATATGTTAAGGTTTTGATCTAAATTGATTTATTTTACTAGTGTCTCCATTTTTTTCGAAAACCTGTGTATGGTATTTTTAGTTTCATTTTTTACCCATTCATCAAAATTTGAAAAAAATTACATTTTTACAAATTAGACTCTATTTTATACACATTATAAACTATATTTTTAATTAGTTTCCAAAAATCTAGGGTGAAGCAAGCTCAATTTTCCATTTTTTAGGATGTGTCCACTTTGAAAATTGGTAGAAAATCATATGTTCATTGGAAAAAATTAGGAATAAACTACATGGTGTTAGCTAATTTTTTCTATGCCCTTAACATTAGAGTACATAGGGTTATGAGTAGTCTGCTTGTGGCTATCTTAACTCTTAATTAAGTCATATTATCATTATTATTATTTTATTTAGTTAAATATGTTGGACTAAGGCTTATATAGGGTTATCGAAGTCGGCTTGGGTGATATCCTAGGCATAAGTATGGTATATATAAGAGGTATTGAGTCTTATTTGATCATCAAATTGTGAATTGTGTTTTCATTGGAGATATTTGGAGTTTCCCCTTTAAAGTGGCTTGTTATTCTTAGTTATTATCAAGCATTTGCAACACATTTCCTATCATATTCTTCTATTGTGCAAGTTATTTTAGAATAATTTTTACTGAAGAAAATTATTGAAATACTAAAACAAAGTTAACATTTTAGGGGAAGAACACTAGACACTATGTTATATTTTTTGACAAAAAAAGGACTAGTTTGTGTGCTCCCCCTATTTGAACCCCTTAATCTCCACCATTTAAAAAAATAAAAGTACTTCAAAAATTAGATTTAGAGGACTATGACTTATTTTTTTATTTTCAAAATTTGAGCATAACTATCTTCAATTTCTCATCCAAGTAAGATTTTATCAATTTCATGAAAAAATGGCCACTCAAGACCCACTTTGGGTCCCCCATTTACATGCACTTACCCCAAATCCTTAGGCTTATATATGTGTAGGATTTTCTTTGGTTTAAAATGAAATGTGTTCCAATTATAATTTGAGCACACTACTTTAACCATGATCAATTCATAATATAATCATGTTATGGCTTAGTAATTATTTTAGTATTGTGACTAAATTTATTCCTTAAAATGCATTTTTGACCATTTTTCATCCATTGTATTCATGCATATTGCCCTTAATATAGATACATATAAACAAATGTTGCAATGTTGTATGAAGTTCAACTCATTCTTATAGCCTTTACCTATCCGTACATACATACATTCTAATACATTCACCTAGACCATGCATTGATTATGTTCATTCATACACCCATCCTAAAAGATTGCTACTTATCTTGATCTAATTGTTCTCATATCTCAAGTATTTCTACTAATATTGGGCTAACCTTGTCATCATGAACATAACCCCTTAAGTTTCAAATCTTAACATAGTTGACTCCCATAGATTCTACTCTAGTCATTATGAGTCAACTAGACACATATTTGTGTAATTTGATGTTATGTGGTTATTTTTAAAGGCATTAATTTCCATCCATTTCATCATCTCTCATCTCTCTCACATTTGGACTCATCCTAGAAGTATTACAAGGAGCAAAAGTACTAGAACACTTTAGTTTGGAGATTTAAAATAAATCTAGGTTTGCATACTCACTCTATGGTGCTTGGCTTCTATTTAATAATATTTCATGCATGGTTTTGGGGGGGGGGGGGGGTTGATTGAGGAGAACATATCCCTTTTTAAATACTAGCAATCCTTGAAAGGTCTTTCTAAATATTGATATTCCAAATACCATAATGAAGGAGGAAAATCTTTACAAAGAAAAAAATATAATTGAAAGAACATAAGCATTGTGCCTATGCAACAAAATGATGAATACACAATTATAGAAAAGAACGTAAGGTGTGAAATAAATCATAAATAGTGCATGGTTTCAACATAAAAACAAAGTTGTTACACAAATAGAGAGAGATATTAAATTATTGGTTAGAGATCATTCAAAATTTAATATCATATTAGAAATCATTCATTATTCTATTATAGAGTAGCATACCCATATACTTCTTATTTACTTTCCTAATTTAGATTTATTTATACAATTATCCATACCCACAACTCATAATTGTTAGTATAAGTTGATTTGTGCTAAGTTATAAGAATTTTGTTTGATTAGGCTTGACTAACCTTAATGAAAGTTCATTTTACTTTGCAATTAACTTCCTTTATTTTTTCTTGATAAATTGGAGACATATATTAAAACCAAAGTTGAAATACATCACCAATCCTAAAAAAATAATAGGCAACATGGAATCATGCCCCAAAATAAAACTAGAGAAGCTGAGAGACAAACTATAAAATAAAAAAAGTGGTTGCAAGAAGGAAACAACCATCTAGGTTAGATGTTTAAAATTCTTAAACATAAACATAAAATAAATGGAGAGAAAACTAGGAAAAAGTTCTATTAAACCAACACTGGGAGCCTTGAGACCTTGATCATTAGGGTTACCCCACCCTCCATCATGCATGTAGTTTCCTTCTTCCACTAACTTCCAACTAATGAGAGTGGTATCTTCTCCCTCCTTAGGGTCATCCTATAGTTATGAATCTTACAAAATTGATAAAATTTGAGCACTCTATGATGGCGAGATGACAAGTGCAAAGTGAGAAAACCTTCCTTTATCATTTGGGTCCCCATGAATACCTATATTAGGAAATCACATAATGGTAATTATGTATTTATCATCTACATTGGTGCCTAATAGGTGGAATCTAGCTAGAGTATTACCAAGTAAATGGTCTATACAATCTTCTTTGGTTCATACAAGAGTGGTGTCGAGAGGAATCTAAATGGCCATGTTTTTCTCTTGATGGGGGGATTTTTCACAAGAAGGAAAAGAAAGTGGGACCATACTATAGCATAGGGAGAATTCTTCAACAATAAATTATAGTCTAAAGATGTTGAATTTCAAGTGCCACATTATTCTTAAACTTGTATCTAGAGAAAATTAGAAACCACTAATCATTTGAGTGAGCAGTTAAATTGGAATCCATAACTAAATTAAATAGAATTCATATTTTTTTTATTTATAAAGAAAAAATCAATTTGAAAGCACACCATAGCTAGGAGAACTCAATTGAAAATTTTGGACCTATCACCCAAAAAACATTGTGCTTGTTGAACACCCAAAATATTGAGAGGGGGGGTGAATCAGTATTCTATTAAACCATTTAGTCATAATCCAACCAATTATCAAAACATATTTAATTTTAGTTATGAATGAGTACATGAAGGAAATCACAACACCAAATAACACATGAACATAAGGATTTTTATGTGGAAAACCCAAAAAGGGAAAAACCACGGTGAGGATTAGCTCACAATATACTATAACCGATTATAAGATATTACAGGGCTCACTACCAGGACTCATTGTCCTTAAAAGGATCACAACCAAAGTTAAACACAATACAAAAATGGCTCACTACCAAAGTATGAACTGATACAAAGTGCACCTCCCTTGTGTTGTATTTCAATTCTTTTGAATCTCTAAATACAAAGTACTACTCTACTTAGTTGTCACTCAATAATTCTACTCTTATTTTGATCTCTCGCCACTGAATTCACATGTTTGCATCATATGAGACCACTCACACCTAATATATCATTCCTACTCACTCTCTTCTCAACTCCAAAATGTCTCATATATATATATATACTTAATTACATTCACATACATCAATAGGTCAGTCTAATTAGATGTAGCCACATTTCAATTCAAAAACACTTTGTCGGCTTCATCCATGGAAACTAAACTTCTTTGTGCTTAAAAAATGTGTAAGACTTGAATTTAGGTCGGTACATATCTAAAACAGATCCCTTTAACATCCACAATACATATTAATATTCATAACACAATTTCAAGTATAAGGTCGACCGGAGATTAGACTTAATCACAAAATGAGCCAATCTATCCAACATCGATCATCCATATAATCATATAAGAAATTTCCATCTAGAATATATGTAGTGTTGACACCTGTAAATCATCTCCCAAAATTGTAAAGTTTGAATCCAAACACCGGAGGAATGCAAACTAGAAAAATCTTATCATCTTGTACTGTATAAGCCAAAATATAGTTGTTGAACTTCGATCATTTGTAAATTTCAGCTAGATCAACCAAAATCACTAAAATCTTGAGCATAGATATATTTAGCAGTACCAAAAAACATACTATAACTATATAAGCCTATCTCATAACATGAGCTATCTCATAACATGAGCGAATCCAAACCAGATTGTCAGATCAAAGTGCCACCAAAATTATTTATCGAAACAAACAAAGAACTGGCAACAAACAATGTTGGAAACAATGACAACACATCAAAGGGTTCCTTCTTCATTGTTTCAACAATATCCCCCTTTTTCATTGATGGCAACATGTGACAAGAATGAATCTCAAAAATTCAACTTCAAATCTGTTTTCAAAAACTTCTCCTTCAAAAACTTCTCCCCAAACACAATATCTAAGCTTCTCTAGACTTCTCCAAACTTTTCCAAGCTTCTTCAACTTCTCCCCATTTGACATCAAGAACAAAGGGTGTCCTGGAGAGACATAGAAAGACAACTGAAATAAAATGAATGGCTCCCCCTTAAAGAGTTATCCCCAAAATTACATCCGATCATATGTACATGAAAGAAAAAATTTGAGAGCAACTGAAAAATAATATACAAGGTGAGATATGTTCACCTGGAGGAGGAATAACCTTCAAGTTTCTTGAGAATGGCTTCCCAAGAAGATTTCCCTTCATCCCAACTCTTCTTATATATAACAAGTTCTATATGCATTGATTCCAACTCCACTAAACTCTCCTCTCCATCTTCCGGAGTAGTCAGATAAGGATTTATCTTTTCAAGTTTTTTAGCTTCAGTGAGAGCATTTTCTATTTGTATATGATTGCACCTTACCAAGTCTCCAAGCTATTTGAATCACCTTAGAACATCCTCTTTTTGTCTTTGTAGGGTGAAAAACTTGTTTTTAAGTCTAAAATGGCACCCCAAGAGACATAGTGTCTATCTTTTGTGAGGTCATAAGTTACAAAGGCACTAGTTAATTGTGACTCTATTGAGTCCATTAGGTCCTTAATGCCTTGAGTGGTGTCCGACCATCTCATGAAATACAAGAATAATGTTTGAGCCTCATCTTCACATTCCTTTACTTCTTCCAAGAATTTCATCACCTTGCTATGTATAGTTGCACATCTATCCTGAATCTCAAGCAATATTTTCTCCACAATTCTTGACTCAGCTTCTTTTGCAGCTTTCTCCTTTAGACTACAAGTATATTCCCTGAATGAATCAACCAAAAATTTCAAATTCTCAATAGGTGTTAGAGAATCATCAATAGTGGTATTAGGTGTTGCATCTTGTAAAACTTTGATGGTATCATTGATTAGCTCATTCGGGCCTTCTGATGAGTTTCTATAATTTCCTTTCCCCTAGAGGCAATAAAAGTATCTCCAATCTCCATTCTCTAAACAGGTGTGATCTTATTCAGGCCAACATAGCCTTGTTGTGATGGGAGTTGAACCAAATGGGGAGGAATGACTCGTTGAATCCTTATTTGTCTTGTTAGATGAACCTTAAGAGTGTTTCCGGAGGATTAGATCTAAGTGACTTTGTTGGCTCTGTGGTCTTCTGGGATTCTTCTTCATTTCTTTCAACTGCATATTCCTCTTTTTTCTCTTTGTTATCTTCTTCTCCTTCTTTTTTGGAGGTGTTTTCTTTTGAATATCTTTATTGTCATCCTCATTTTTATCTTTATCATCCTTCTCATCATTGTTCTTTTCATCTTTACCTTCTTCTTTTCCATTTTTATTCTTATGACCTTCATTTTTGGTATCCTCATTCTATTTGTCTTGTTGATCTTTATTATTGACACCATTCTTATTCTAATCTTCATTATTTTCTCTGGTTGTGATTTCAATGTCTTTCAGAGGAGTAGATGTCTCTAGAGGAGCATGTGTATCATCAACCATATTCCCTAGGACATCCAAATGTGGAGTCTCTTCTACAAAATAAACATTTATCTCTTCTACAACAACTTCTTGAAAAATAGGTGAATTAGATATGGGTGGAATATTTTCCTCTTCACCAGTAACTTTAATTTTACCAGGCTCCTTGACTTGAGTTGTATCAGATGAAGAACTAGCAATCATCTTGTATTTTTGTGTCATGTCTAGGAAGAGAGGGGTCCTCAGGGATGTTTAACAATACTTCAATGTATCTCTCAGCCTCTTTCTCATCAATTTCATATCCCAAGGGTTCAATCTAGATTGTTTTGGGTTCTACCACCTCTATTATACATTCATTAGTGGATACAAGAAAGGTTATGTCATTTGCATACTTCTCCACTAAACTCTTAAGAATTATTTCTATCATACATGTTCCTTTGGAATACAAAGAAAAATGCAGTTAATGCATTAGCTTGTGCATTGCAGTCTCCAATGTTGTGTAAATAGTCAAAAAATTGGTGTGCTACCAATCTAATTTTGTCCCATACAATGTTCTCATAAAGTAGAAAATAAAGCAAACAATCAATGTTCCATACTTGAAAGCATATTTCTTTGTTTTGGTCTAATGCAAATTCTCCAAATTTGTTGCCGAAGCAACTCACACAAATCATGATCTTTTTCATTTACTACCATGTCATAAGCAACATATATTGCAGTTGCAAATAGTGAGTTCTCTCTATTTTGGAAATAGATTTTGATACCAATCATGATAGATGCATACTTCACTATAGGGTTGATGATTGATTTGGTTTTTAGTGCTCTCCTATCAAATGTGGCACCAATTAGCTACATAACTACATCATTCTTCTCAGACTTCAACACTAGTGTGGGTTTAGTATCACACAATACAGTCACAACCTTAATTGCATCCTTTGAAATCAATCCAGGCATATCAGTCCACATGCATTTTTCATGCATTTTTCTCAAGGCTATCTTTGCATACTTTGCATCCAAATCACTGGTAAAGTTAGGAGACCAGTTCCAAATGTCTACCTTCTTTTGCACTAGGTTTACATATTTTGGTTTCACCAAAAAGTTGTCTCTAGTTAAATCATTAGACCATTGATCCTTGAGCACTTGATGATCATATTCTTCCAATTTTCAATGTATATAGATACTAGTGTCTTCAATGGACCTTAATTGGGATATTCAAAAATGTACCATTGGGGTCATTCTTGAAAACTTTCCATGAAAACCTCTTAAACTTTGGTCTAGTCTTTTAGTAATCTCAACTATGATAAGTGTAGCCATTATGACCTTAATTCTACCTTCGAATGCTTGTAAAATCACTTCTAATACAAACCCACAAAGAACATATAGCAGTAAATACCTTTTTGCGCTCAACAGGAACTAGGGTTTGAACCAATTCGCCTCAACTCGCCTTCAATCACTTCTCAATTCACTCTGCTTTCTTTCAAATGTGTGAAAGCGATTTAATAATTGACTAGGGACTTTGCTTTATACATTATCTATTTTCCCTAAATTCTCATTTAATGTGTCAAATTCCCAAAAGTTGGCAAGCACATCATTGAAACATTGTAAACCCTAAAAGGCTCTACAATTCTTCTGATTTGCATATTTTCTACCGAAATCTTTTCCAAAAGCTTAAGCATACTATTTTTCACCATATATCTTCAGGTCACTATTTGCACCTCATGATTTTAGGGAGTTGTTAGATTTCTTTGTTACTGCTCCCCCTAAGCCTTAGCATGGGCTTAGTTTTCAGAAGAATTATCTGCACTAGATGTAGGTACAAATGCATTTGATTCATCCTTGTTCTTAGATTCCTCTTTTTTCTTCCAAATCTTCTCCATTTCCTTCTTAACTTCAATAGGAACAACTTTCTTCACTGGATTATTCCTCAGTTTCATATTAGTCTTTCTTCCATTCTTGCTTTTGCACAATCTTGAAATGTGTCTAGGCTTGTTTGTAGCACACAACATTTTTTTGACCAAACTGACTTCTATTCGTTCTTGATTTGCACTAGTTAGCCTTATGTCCAAATACATTGCATGTATAACACTAGCCATTGAATGATTGAAACATTCTACCAGTATTGAATCTATTCATCATCTGACTTCTACACTTAGTAGCTCTATGTCCAAATTTATTGCATGCAAAACATTGTCCAGAAAAAGGGTCCAACATTTTTATTCTACATTCTACAGCCTTATGTCCAAAATTATTGCATGAAAAAAAAAATACCATTGAAAGATGGGTACCTTTGAGCATTTGGTTGTCTGATAAGAGGTCTTCTAGTATTGCTTATTTGATTCTTGAACTTTCTGCCATTTCCTTGAGTCTGCTTTTGATTGTCAACCTTGTTAGAAGTCTAATTTGTCTAAGTTTTGTCCTTCTTCAAGTCCCAAACCACATTTATCCTTAGAAGGTTTTTGAATTGCAATCAATTCATCAAGCATTGTGGTAACTTTTTTGAATTTTTCATCATGAGCTCTTACTTTCTCTCGATCAGATCTTAGGGTTACCACTTCTTGTTCAAGCTTTGTACATTCATCAACCTTGCTTTGTATCTTAGCATTCAAACACTCCTCAAATCTCTTTTTTTCTTCCACTTGCACTTTTAGTCTGATGATGTCTTCATTTGCCTTCTTCAACTGTTCATTAACTTCTTTATGTCTTTCTTTGAACTTCTTGATTTGTTATCTTAGGTTTTTTATGCATTCATTTGCTTCTCCTAGGCTTTCCTTCAAATTTTTGTTCTCACTTTCAACTTTGTCAAGATCTTCATGAACAACTTTAAGTTCTTCTTTGTCAAACATATAGTCATCTTCATATTCAATTGTAGAAATTTCTTCTAGAGGGATAGGATACTTTTTTAAGCCATGTGTTCAAACTCCAAGATCTTCCTCAAGCTGTTAGACTTTTCAAAATGAACTAGGCTTTGATACCTGTAGACACCTAAAAATGACCTAGGCCTGCAAGCTTCATTTTTTACCACTTTCGCCCTAGCATAATTATGACATTTAATTATGTCCTTGGTCCACATTCGACTATTAATTAAATAATTTGTAATTGTTTAATTAATTCATGTCTTTGTATTCTTCATGATTATTAAATAAATAAATTTTATTTATTTATTAAATACGTCATTAATTATCTAAGTCTTCCCTTAATTAAATAAATTTCTTAACTTATTTAATTGCCCTTCGTCATATATTTCTTCCTGATTATTAAATAAATAAGTTTTATTTATTTATTTAATATGTCACTAACTGTCATAATTAAATGAATTGATTAATTTATTTAATTAATTAATCTTATTTGCTAAATTAAATAATTATCTTTAATTATTTAATTGTCAAAATTAATATTCCTCTCATTTTAAATAAATGAAATTATTTAAAATGTCATCACTTTCTTAACTATCAATCCATTTTGGTAAATAATCTGAAAAAGATTATTTATTGTCTCACAAAATCATTATTTTGAATTAATTTAATTCAAAATAGTAACTAATCTTCCAAAAATCAAGTAATCGGGCAGATTCTTGATTTTCCAAATTTGATCTTGAGTCCAACTCTTATCTTCTTGATTTTTCAAATCTCACAAATCAGGCAGTCTTTATCTTCTTGATTGTCGAAAATCTTTATTTTTGAATTAATTTCCTCATTTATTCTCCACCGCCAATTTGATTATCTGAGATATTATCTTGACCGTTCGATTAATGAATTTTCCCTAACCCTAATTAGGGATTCTCAGATTTAATCTGGGACCTTTCATTTTAGGTTTTCGTCATGAATTAATCTCACCCGTCCATTCAAAATGGCATTTTCTATAAAATGCCATTTTCCTCTCACTTTTCGATGACACACATACACACAAGTAGACATATTATAGGCGCATTGCATATTTACTCATTGGCACACTTAGATTTCCATAGCAATTGAGGCATTTATTGTCTTTATTTGATCAAATCTTAGCATGTTTAAGCATTGTCAATCATAGTCATTTAGGCATAGGAATTTGGACATTTATGCAAATCCTTCAAAGCTTGGTGTAGGACATAGGCATATATTTGCAGATTTCTCACTCGTCAAATCTGAGGGCAACACGTCAACCAGCAAGCAAGGAGGTGTTACAAAGGTGAATCCTGGAGGTTGCAACAACTATTTGGTATACTTGTTTCATTTACGTTTGCTTCCTTTGTTCTTTGTAATTACTTTGGGTTTTGTCTATTGATTTGATAACTTGAATCTAATCCAAAAATAAATCCATTGATACAATACCAATTGTTGAACACCCCAAATACTGAGAGGGGGGGGTGAATCAATGTTCTATTAAACTATTTAGTTATAATCCAACCAATTATCAAAACATATTTAACTGCAGTTATGAATGAGTACATGAAGGAAACCACAACACCACATAACACATAAACACCAGGATTTTTAAGTGAAAAACCCAAAACAGGAAAAATCATGGTGAGGATTAGCTCACAATATATTCTAATTGGTTATAAGATATCACATGGCTCACTTCCAGGACTCACTGTCCTTAAAAGGCTCATAGCCAGAGTTAAACACAGTACAAAAATGACTCATTGCCAAAGTATGAACTGATACAAAGTGCACCTCCCTTGTGTTGTATTTCGGTTCCATTGAAGCTCTAGATACAAAGTACTACTCTGCTTAGTAGTCACTCAATAATTCTGCTCTTATTTTGATCTCACCACTGAATTTGCATGTTCACATCATATGAGACCACTCGCACCTGATATATCATTCCTACTCACTCTCTTCTCAACTCCAAAATATCTCATATATATATATATACTCAATTGCATTCACATACATCAATTAGGTCAACGCAATTAGATGTAGCCCCATTTCAATTCAAAAAAACTTTTTTGGCTTCATCCATGGAAACTAAACTTCTTCACGCTAAAAAAAAACGTATAGGATTTAAATTTAGGTCAACATGGATCTAAAATAGAACCCCTTAACATCCACAATACCTATTAATCTTCATAGCACAATTTCAAGTACAAGGCCAGTCAGAGATTAGACTTGATCACAAAATAAGCCAGTCTATCCAACATCTATCATCCATATAATCATATAAGCAACCACCATCTGGAAGATATGTAGTGTTGACACCTGTAAATCATCTCCCAAAATTGTAAAGTTTAAATCCAAACACCAGAGGAATGTAGACCAAAAAACCCTTATCATCTTTTACTATATAAGCTAGAATATAGTTGTCGAACTTCTGCCATTTGTAACTTTCAGCTAGATCAACCAAAATCTTTGAAATCTTGAACATAGATGTATTTAACAGTCCCAAACAACATATTGTAACTGCATAAGCTGATCTGATAACATGAGAAAATCTGAACCAGATTGTTGAATCAAAGTGGCACCAAAACTGTTTACCGAAACAAACAAAGAGTTGTCAACAAACAATGTTGACAATGATAACACATCAAAGAGTTCCTTCTTCATTCTTTAAATAGTGCTATGTAAAATAGTTGAGAAAATCATAATTACATTGCCAAGCCTTCTATGTATGAGTATAGAACTAAAGAAAACAACAAAGTTTCTAATTGTCCACAAAACAAACACCTTTAAGATTGGAAACACTTATATGGTTGCCAATAGAAAGGACTTGGTAAAGCAAACACAAAGCACGAAGCAAAGTGAGCAATCATAGTCTCCACCAACAATTTCCAAAATGTTTGAAAAAAATTGTCCCAAATAAAAGGAGGCTATGTTGACCACCTAGAATTTAGCTGTTGAATCCTAGAAAGATGTGACAACCACCGCTTATATCATTGTCTAAGAGTATAATTATGAAAGGAGTATTAGCGTGCCTCTTCCAAAACATAAATTCTACATAAACACTATAATGATACGACCTCATTACCCTTTGGAAAGTGTCTTTGTCCACAAAGTTTAAACTAAACTAATAATTCAAAGTGGTTTTAGCTTTATATAGTCCACAGTCTATAAAGTAGGCCTAGAGTTTCCTATGGAGCTTTACTCAATTACAAAGGTGTACCCGTTTAGTACATAACATTTTTCCAAAGATCACCACTATCTTTGTCACTTTTCATTTGTCAATTTAACTCTCAAAACTTAGGATTCTTTGTAAAACTTAGGGGGATTCATACGAATCATAAAATGAAATTGGACCATTCAATTATTGTGAATCTCCAAAAGACTAAAGACAGGAAAGTCATAAGAAATAAGACAATCGATAAGGTGTCCATTGTCACCCATCAAAGTGGGTCCCTTCTGCAACATAAGAAAAACATGGGTTTGTGTGAAACAAATAATTATGTGTTACGCCATTCTCTAGATTTTGTCGGCAGAGGTGATTGAATTATGGGGTTTTTGCAAAGGCCATATTATCATCTACATAATTTATAGGGTTATGTGTTTAAATAGCTATTTAAGGTAATTTATTGTTTTTTTAATTGAATGAAGTTAAAAATTATAAAGAGAATTGCAGTTATAAAAAGTATCAAAATGTGTAAAATAATAATTTTTTCTTCCATTTTATATATGAATTAGTATTTTTTTATTAAGATCAATCTTAAAGATTAGTGTAAATAATTACAAAGGTGTGAAACACTTTTATAGATCTTGAAGTAAAATTGTTAAAAAATTGAAGGTATTAATAAAAACCAATGGCCTATAACTACATATTTGTATTTTTTGTCTAACTAATAAAAAATACACTCAATTGAAGATATATAATTACTATTCAACTATAATAATGATATGCTAAGTTTTTCTCTTTATCCAACTAGTAATAAATCAAACATTGTTGAATTTAATCTTATGTCCAAAAGATGTTTAGTTTTATGAAATTACCAACCTTAAATTCCCTTTATTGAACTCCTTTGTAACTTTATTGAAAGGGTATGTATACTAGGAAAATTTATCAAAGATCCAAAATAATCTTTTAATATTCAAATGGGCTCCCCTATTTTAATGCAAATGGGTGGCATATAATAATTTGCTAAGAACTTATTTCCAATGCTAACTCCAAATCATAAAAATAAGAGATTATCCTCTTTATCTTTGTTCAATTTTCATTAAAAAATGCTATTGACATTTATTCATGGCTCAATATAGATCTAATTTAATTCCTACTTGCATCATAATCACCTTGGAATATCTTGTTGAAACATGGTAAAGCTAGCATTAGCTATTTTTTCACCACCTTCTTTACCAACTCAAAACTTTTATCTACTCTTATTTTCCTCTTGAATTCCTTTTTGCCTCCCC
Source organism: Sequoia sempervirens (assembly GCA_007258455.2). Lineage (NCBI taxonomy): Eukaryota > Viridiplantae > Streptophyta > Pinopsida > Cupressales > Cupressaceae > Sequoia > Sequoia sempervirens. The sequence goes on from VDFB02058242.1 coordinate 357,710,179, forward strand.
TCATTGACTTGATTAGTGGTACAAAAATACTATTGAAATTTTTAATGAAATTTCTTTAGAAATTTGCCAAACCATAAAAAGATCTTAGCTCTCCAACATTTGTTAGTGTAGGCCACTCAACAATTACTCTCACTTTCCTTGGATCCACTTTTAATCCCTCAACTAAAATTATAAATCTTAAGTATACGGTCTACTCCATGAAATTACATTTCTTCAAATTGATCAACAACTTCTCTTCTCTTAATCTTTGTAATAATAGCTTGATATGATATAGATGTTCTTTCTTTGTCTTATTGAAAACCAAAATATCATCCAAGTAAACAATCATATACTTACCCAAAAAGATTCAACAATTTATTCCTTATCCCCATAAATCTACTTGGTGCATTGGTTGACCCAAAATGTATGACTGGAACCACTCATAAAATCCCTCATTATTCTTAAATGTTGTCTTCCATTCATCTCCTTCCCATATTTTGATATGATGGCAACCGCTCTTAAAATCATTATTCATCAAGAACTCTACTCCACCTAAATAGTCCATTATATCATTCATCCTTGTTAATATTCATTTATATCATATAGTGGTCTTCTTTATTTATTTGTAAGTAATAAACATCCTCTACTTACAATATTTGTTGGGTGCTAGTACCATGGGAACCACACATGACCTCAAACTTTATTTGATTAACCATTTTCTCAATATCTCATACACTTGTTAGTTGAATTCTTCATTCTCTACTAGTGTCATCCTATCAAATACTTTATTATACAAACTTCATCTTGAAATTATATTCATATGCTAATTAATACTCCTTATAGGTGGTAATCTATCTAGCATATTTTTTGATACATCTTTATACTCTAATATTAATTTTGATATTTCATCTTGTGGTGTTTCATCATCACTTATGGTAGTGTTATTTGTACTTGTAGTGTTGTATATCTTAAGAATCAATGTAAAATATGCATTCATATTTTTCGAATCATCTAATAATATTCTACCATCTACCAAGAAAAAATTGATATTATTACAAACCTAATCTTCTCTACCTTTCAATGGAACCAACCCATGCCTCCTATTATCCTTTGTTATTGTGCAAGTATTATTTTCTCATCATGTATTTTACTCCTATCAAATTTCCATTCTCTTCCCAATAATATGTGACATACATCCATTGATATTATATCACACAAGATTTCATCATGTGATATGTTGCTATCTTGAATTTCACCAAACATTTTTCATCGATCACTACCTTATCTTCCTTTTGTAACCAATAATTCTTATATGGATTTGGATCTTTTTTTAACCATTTCAATTTAATTTATCAAACATTTTTTTAGATACTAAGTTATTTATACTACCACTATTGATAAAAAAATCTTTACAACACTTAACTCTTGATTTTCATCTATTCCTAAATAAATTTTTCTTTTGTATTAGTTGTTCTTCTCTATCATAATGCAACAAATCTCTAATCATGAAAAGAAACTTTCCATTTACTAATTCTCCTCTAAATTTCATGATCTCTTGGATGCTTCCTCTACATATGTAGTTATTGTGATACCTTCTACCCTCTTATTGGTGTTTTCTTGACCTTGATAACATTTAAATTCTTGATATAATTATCCTCCATACTTGAAACATGTACCTCTAAAATATATCTCATCATTCTTATCATATATTCCTCTACTTTTTTGATATCCATTTTTCAATTAGTGTGACAAGAATTACTACTTTCTCTACTATTGTGGTAAGAATTTTCATCATCCCTATCTTTGTTGTAGGTTTTACTAATTCCTCCTTCACTTAGGTATGTATATTACTAGATCATTTTAGTAGGTATTATGAGTCATTGCTTCTAAATATTATTTTTTAGTTTCATATCTTGAAATTTATCTTCATAATATTTCTCTTCCTCTTTGTTAGTTTTTCTACTCTCAAATATTTTGCTCAACCTCTCTTCCACATTGATTGTGAATTGATATACTTCATCTATGATTTTCAAAATTACCAAAATCAAATCTTCTTGAATTCTTCCTCTCAATCCATTGATATATCTTGCATCATTTTTTCCACTTTCCTCATTGTGTCTAGTCCTAATTATCATCTTGTAAAATTATTTAGTGTATTATTTTATAGTCCTATCCCTTTGCCTCAAATTTTGTAGTTCCTTCAATAGTTTCAACTCATAATCAATAGGTATAAATTTCCTCTTCAAATTTACAACCACTTACCCCCACTTACCCCCACTTTTTTATCTTTTTTTCACTTCTACAATTTTCTAACTATACTTGTTTCCACTAAATAGTAGCATGTCCTTTCAATTTATTTTTAAAAAAATTAAGTATTTTAGAACCTACAATTTCCTCATACTAAAAAATACTCATGTAAATCATTTAATATCATAATAATAATTATAAATCTTTATTTTAGGTCTCTTATCAATTTTTGAAATATCCTTCAACATTTTTACTTGTGTGTTTCTTCTTCTTCTACATTTTCTTAACCTTTCTTAGAAATTGTCCATATCCTCTTTCATTATCATGTTCATCACTCTCATTATTAATTATAGGGGTTTAGATATATTTTTATAATATTCTATAGCATCCAATAAAGCTTTTATTTCCTTGATCATTATAAATAGTTCATCCATTCTTCTAGAAAGATTAACATCTTGAACTCTTTGTGGTAAATTGTGAGAACCAACTCAAGTTTGTGACTAGTCTCCAATCAATTATTATAAGTTCCTCTCAATTAATGATATATTATCAATCTTATTGTAGATTATATAAATATGGTGAGTTATTAGAAATGAAACTTTAAAGATATTGAATTTCTCTCTCTCCTAAAGATTCTAAACTTATGATGTAATACCACTTTGATGTAGTCATGAAAAGCGAATCTAATTAAGGACTATCCAACCATATAAAAGAATGAAACAAATCACAATAAAATAGTCAAAAACTCAATAAAACATAAAAAAATATAATCTTTATTAATCTATAGTCAAGAATGAATTATAATCTACCATATTTGGTCTTCCAATATGCTAGGCCTTGGAAATTTGATTATAGGTATACAATTACATAATTTGAATGTATTACAATAAATTTTTAATTGCTTCTCACTCTCCCTAGTACCTTCATGTCTTTCATGATTCTTTCTATAAATCTTTATTGTCTCCTCTCCATTTCAAACAATTATGAATCATTTATTTAAAGTTTCCTCAATCCTTGTGAATGATCTTAGTTAGTTGCAAAGTGGTACAACATCCAAAGTCTTGATGAAGTATGTAGTCAATAAAACATGTAGACCTAGAATCTCCCAAATTGAATGAAGTAATATAGAACTAAATGTAGTGAATACCAAAATCACTATTGGGTTCATTTTATTATGTGATGTATTCCTTTATTTATGTAAACCTTAAAAATTCACCACAAGACTTAAATAGTGTAATTAAGTGTTAGTTTCCAAGCATGGTAAACTTTAAAAAAAATATATACTTTTTTTTGTGATAATAATATTTTGATAAGTGAATATGATTTTGAAGGTGTTGGATTTGATCCATCAACCCTTTACTTCAATCATCATCTATAATTAAACACCTACCACACAAAGAGATAAAAGCAAAGTTGTCGAGGCCAAGAGTTGATTGATCCAAAAAAAACAATGAATCATTATGAACGTGAATTGTATAATGAATTATAAAGATGAATACTTATAAAATAAAAAATAAACCCTAGGTGAGGATAAAAAGAGATCGTGAAATGTGTCTTCATCCTACGAATTGAGACAAAAAACACATGGCCTAATTAAGCTTAAGTAGCTAGAGTGAAAAGGGACCTAATTAATTAAATAATTAATTAGGTAAAAACTATTTTACTCTAACAGCCCCCCCTAACTACAACCTAGGACATAGCTAAAAAAATTAAATGAATAATGCATAAAATGCAAAGGATGGGTCTCGACAACTATGCCTAATAAGGTACCCATGTATTTAAATAAAAAGATATCTCATAATTGTAGAAAATAATAAAAATTCATGGGAAAAATTCCACTCCAAAAGAGAGAAATGCATGGACTAAGAAGCCTCCAAAATAATTTCCCAAATAGAGTAGGAACGTGAAGAAGTTGCAGAAAATCATCAAAAGATGACTACTATAATCATAAAAATAAAGGACCTCATATGATTTTAGGATGAAGATCAGGATCAAGAAGACAAAAATTTACATGAGTGACCTCAATGAAACTTCTCAAACAATTATCATATGCAAAACAAAGGAAAAAAATTAATAGTCAAAGATACAAATGGCACATCAATATGCAAGAGTGGCCCTAATGACACTACTCAACAAATCCAAAGTAAATTTCAAGTGAAAAATATAGTTTCCAATAGTCTAAAGAAACTAATCAACTAGGGATGAAAGGTCACCTCCATAGAAATTGAATGTAAGAGTTTATTTATGGTAAGTGTTCCATCTTACTAAAATGCATGAAAAATCAACCATTGCATCTTCCTAGTACATAGGAAAAAATAATAGATACATAGCTCACTCCAAAGAAAAACCAAGGAAGAATTAGCATAATTAGTAGGAAACCCCCCATAATGTTGATAGGGGAGAGGGATAATAGGCACAATATAACTATGTGTCATAATATAGTGCATAAAGGAGAAGACATATCATCTAAATATGCACATGATAATACATATAATTGAAAAAGGATGTGCAAACCAAGGCATACTTGTATGAAGCTAGACAAGGTTATGATTATAAAAAAGAAAGAACACACAACAAACCCCCACTGAACTTTATAAACTAGTGAATACAAAATATGATAGAAAATGATATGTGAATATTGAATAATGGTTGTCATTGATGTCAAAGGTTGTAATTGATGTATTAAGAGGATGGATGTCAAAGGATTTCATCATGTAAGGCTAAGTATGCATGAGTTATTATTATATTCCCATATCATATCATTTGGCGTTGTAGAGATTTGTAGTTCAATATATGCTACAAGTTATATTTTCATAATTATGTTGTATGTTAGAAGTTCAGTGTGGTTGGATGCCTATCTATGTTGGTAATTGTATCGTCATATCAATTTCATATCACTAAATCAAGAAACATACATTATTAGTACTCAAGAGTGTTGGTGCGACTATTGTATGGTTGAAATATCATGCTTACATCCATTCACTTTGATAGAGGTGATTTGAAAGGTTTTACCAAAATGTTTTAGTTCAGTGTTCGTTTAGTGCTTGAAAACATATAAAGAAGGGAAATGAAAATTTTTGGAAAGAGAAGCAAGGCCAAGAGAATGTGAAGAAGGATGATACCATGTTTGTGCATTTTGCACAAGATCATGTGAAAAATTGAGATAGAGAGTTATCTCAAGGGGATCTATCATTTGAAAATCTCTTAGCCCCCTAAAAAGGATAAAATGTTGAATATTTTAGCATAAAAGTTGAATTGGATCAATTCCTATAGTGTGCAAGTTTGTTGGGCAAGATTGAACCTATTGATCAAGGTTCCAAAGAAAAAGGAATGACTTTCAAAGGTGTGTTGAGCATATTTGCATCCTTGTGATGACACAAAGTATTCTGGCAAAAGATTTACCTAACAAGTATGAATGCATTAATGACAAAAAGTTAGGGAAAATGAAAGGTTTTTAATGTGTTATTTGAATGATTTATTCGCATTTGTAATCAAAATAACTTGTGTTCAAAAGCAAAGAAGAGTGAAAAGGGTTTTCAAGCTATCTGTGTGATTTTGTACTGAACCCTAGCGATAGTATTTGAAGATTTCAACAAGAATATCAATGGTGACACCATAGTTGGTAGATACTATAGAGAAACCCAAGAAAAAGTACAAGAAATTTCCTTTCAAAGCAATGGACATTGATAAAGATGGTGCATTTTCAAAGGTTCTTATGGATGTGGTGTATTCCAAAGATGTAAGGGTCTATATCCATGTCTTGCTCAATAAAATTGATCACACATCATCATTTGAAGTTCTTCAAAATGAACTCCTAGATGATAATTGTGGGTACAATCCTAAATAGAAAATGTGGTAGCATGAAAGGGTTAGACATATGGAAAGATTTTCTAGATTTCTATGACTGCAAAGAATGGGTAAGGATTATTCTATGTTGCATTCATGAGGAATTCATTTGGTTGGATAAACCCTACATGATAACAAAAGAGGAAATTAGGGCTATTACTAGTCTTTGTGCCACCAAACTAGTCCTGGTAATGAAGCCCATCAAGAATGAAAGGGTTATCGGCTTACCAGAAATTTTTTTGATAAAATAACCCTAACAATGAAAGATATCATTGATCTTAGAATCCACTATGCCACTATGAGGATTTCTTACAAAATTTAATTCACAAATAGAGAAGGTTCTGCCTCTACCATCACAATTCATACTACCTATTAGATGGTGAAGGAAGGTGCCATATTTTATCTTTGTGAATTGTTGAGGGAGCAACTGATAGAAAATTTGAAGAGAACAAAAGAAATTAGATACAATTTTAGGTTTCGATAATTGATCATTTTCCTTACATTCTTTCTCTTTAATGAATTACCCAAATTTAAAGGTAAAATATGGGATAAAGTTTTATTTGGTAGCAAGAAAAATCAAGAAACATATAAAAGGTTTTTAGGATAAGCAAGCATACAATACCTTCTAATGGGGCTTCTTTAAAAACTTGCAATCAATGATGCAAAAGAGAGAGAATTCCATCTGATCTGTTTTGGAAACATGATAATGAGGTAACATTCATGGTGGACAAGGATCATTGTTACATTGAAGCTATAGAACCTAAAACCTCATGGATTCCTAAGTTACCTTATAAGGTTGCACTTGAATATGTACAAGGATATGTTGATATCCTATTGAAGAAGCCAAAAGATACATCTACTAAAAGATTTGGTAGTTATAGAGAAATCATGGATAAGATGATCTAGAAGAAGACATAGGAAACCAATAAAAAGATAATGGATAAGCTATTTAAGAAGTGGGACATTATGTGGTACTCAAAGATAAATTAACCATCATCTTCCTAAACTTTGGAAAATATCCCTTCAAATCCTAAAGAAAATGTTGTAGAGAATTTTCCTAGAAGATCAAGCAGATCAACATCTATTGCAACCACTCCTCTGTAACCCACTAAATCTACACAAACATCTATTGGAAGAAGAGTTGCATCAGAAATTTCTCCATAGAAGAAGACCACAAGAATTGGGTATGTTAGGCCTAAGAAAAATGAAAAGAGAAAGAATATGGATGAGAAAGAATCAGAAGAGGAGGAAGAAGTTGAGGATAAAGGTACCTCCAAATTGAAAAAGAAAGGGAAGAAAATAGAGAAGGAGAAAACAAATCAATCTCCTTTGGAAATAGTTCCATATGTGCCCCTTGAATTTGAAGGTATCTTGAATGGAATTTTTATCCATGGTCCATTGAAGGAAACCATAGAGCTCCATCTAGAAGTCCTCACAAAATATTATAAGACCATTGAAAAGGCCATCATTGTGTATGTGCTCAAGAGAAACATGTCTTTCAATGACATCGTTGAAAAAGCTCTGATAAGACTAGCTTAGTATTTGAGACAAAGAAGAGAAAATGTAATCAAAGTAGATGAAGAATTGAGACACTAGACAATCAAAAAGGTTGGGTCCTTTGTCTCCCAAGTAGAAAAAGAAGAAGATAGTCCAAAAGCAAGATAAAGAGCTCCACACAAATAAAAGAATAGACCTTCTTATGAGCATGGATGATGATGTTAGAAAGAAGATTCAGAAGGAAACAAAAGAAGTCACAAAGAAGATCATTGAAGAAGTGCAAATTGGCATTGACATGAATGCACAAGAGCTTCCAAATGAACAAGAAACTATTAATGCTCTGGAAGGTACAAATGAGCAAGTTTTCTCTGATCAACAAAATGAGCAAGGTGTCTCTAATCAGTAAGAGGAGAAATATGTCTTTAGTATGGAAATGGAGAAGGAAAAGGATAAGGAAATGGAGAAAGAAAAGGAGAAAAAAAAAGGAGAAGGAGAAGGAGAAGAGTGATAAAGAAGAAAGCTCAAGAAAAGAATAAATTCCTCTTTGGTGGACTCAATCAAGGATTTCTTAGCACAAGAAATGTAGATTCAACTAGTGGTATCTCTACAACTATTGCATGTTACTACATTTGATGGAAAAGTCCAATTTTTTGGTATGTCTCCCCTTCACAAATTGAAACTTGGAGATGTACTCCACTCCATAGCAAGGCAAGAGTTGCTACAACAATAGGCAGAGAGTGTTGAAGTATTGGAAGAGGAAATGAAGATATTGGAATCTTAAAAACTATTAGAAGAAAAAAGGGATTGATCACTACCCCCTTCACAACAGATGAAGAAACTAATCGAGTCCTTTGATACTTATTCATCTCATTTGAAGAAGCAAGAAAAATAAAAGATCAATGAAAATAGATTAGTAGATGCCTCTGGGTGATCCCACAATAGTGGTTTACAATTTTTGGCCAAACTGGACACTTAAATTATTATTTTTAACTAAATTTTAACATTCGGGCACCTATAGCGGCTAAACTGTGAGGAATTTGAAGATGATGCAAACTAGAGTCTCGTCACATTTTCTCTGTAGATTCTAAAAATATTTTTTTCAAAATTTTTGGGATCAGATTGCACTTCTTTTTCCATCTCCCATGAAAACTAGTTTTTTTTCAAAAAACAACATTTTTAAAAAGTGACGCACACCGTATAACACAACTTTTTTTCCATGAAGGATAAAATTCTAATTCTTTCTAATTTAGATTTTTAACTTCGATATCTAGTGCTTCCACTTGGTTAGATAGTTTTTATTGAATATTTTTTCTTTAATCAAGTTTCAAAGTAAAACCAATTACAATTCAGACATAGCGCGACTGTATTTAATGAGTAACTTTTTTTGTATATATCAAAATTCAATTTTTTTTTTGGTTAGATCAAGGACTTCAATATTTGGTGCAATCATATTTTTCAAAAAAAAATTTGGTAATCTGCTATTTTTCCACATGTGCAGAACATAGACCTTCATTTTTTATGAAAAACCTATGTTTAATAAAACTAAAAAAGAAAATACATAATGTAGACACTAAAAAATGTCCTAAGCCTGCGAGTGTCATTTTTCTTCCTCGTCCTTCAATAATTGAATAATTTTAGTTATTCAATTATGTTTGATCATATTCCTCTATTAATTAAATAATTTTTAATAATTATTTAATTAATTCACTTTCTAATCTTTATTATATCCTGATCAATTAAAATAAACTAATTGCGTCACTAATTTCTCCCTCTTCTTCAATAGTTAAATAAATTATTATTTATTTAATTATTTTGTCACCTTTCATCTATAGTTAAATAATTACCATTAATTATTTATCTATTCATGGTCCTTTAATTCTTCTATAGTTAAATAATTATTTAAATTATTAAACTATCTCATGCCACCTCCCCTGTTAAATAATTAATCTAAATTAATTATTTAAGGACTAATTTTCATCTCTCCATTTAATTAAATTGATAAATTTAATTAAATGCTCATTTTGTCATTTTCTCTAAATAAATAATTTATTTTCCACTTGTCCATTTTCTCCTTTTTTGAATAAATAATTTAAAATAAATTATTTATGCACCTCCAGTTGGTCAAAGATGCCCTGTTACAATCCCCTGTCATAACATTCATTTCTATCATAGCCTGCATGTCTTGCATGTCTGTCATAGCTGTCAGGCATCATAGTTGTTGGCGTGATAGCTTTTCCATGCATGGCATATTCTTGGTGCATCAATTCTGGACCGTTGATCTTGGCATCTTTTCTGAGACTTAATCTCAACCATCCATTTCATAACATATCTCTCATGCATTCTCATCCATTGATCTTAGAATCTTTCTAGAAGATTAATCTCAACAATTCATTCGAATGGTTGTTTATAAAAACAACCTTCCTTCTCCATTTTCAGCTTAATAGCTAATTATCTCCAACTTTCTTGCTACAATTTGCAGGTTTTACACAAGTTTTTCAACAAATCTGAGGGAAAATTTGCATAACAAGAAGGAGAGCAAGAGAAAGAATCAACCATAATGGGGAGTGATTTCTTTTATGTTTTGTATTTTTTATTCTCTCTATTATTTGTTTTCTCTTGTTAGATGAGGTTAATAGCTTAGAAGTGTTGGCTGTCACTTTATCTATGCTATTTTATTTCTAACCCCAGCTCACATTTGGTGAACCCGACGTGAATCTTATAATTTTGCAGAGAAATTGGTTTGTTTTCTTGTTTGTTTTCATTATTTTGCAGGCTGTAGAAATCACGTCATCTTCTTTTGAGCACAGAAAAATTGACGCATCAAATATTTTAAAGCGCTTTCTAATTTTTGTAGGCCTCATTCTCAACTTTCTGAAACATTAAACGGTTTGAAATTTCGTTATGATTTGAGAAAGTTATGGCTATTTTACTGATTGCAACTTTTTAAGATTTAGTTGTTAAAATCCGATTTTTCTTTTATTTATAATACTTTTGTTGTGTAAGATTTTGCAAAACTTTTTCTGGGTTTTGAAGGTCTATGTCTTAGCTTTCCATAGATATCTAAGATTTAAAGTTTTGTTTAGTTATGAGAAATTTATCACTCTTTTAGTTTTCTATTTTCATTCAAGTTTTTTTTGGTTTACTAATTTTTTGTTTGTAGCATGTGGCTTTGAAGTGGGGCTCCCAAAAAATTGCTTCTTTTGGAGCAACAAAAAAATTGAGCTCTTAGTTTTTAGTTTTCTTTGATTTCTTTTTTTTAGTTTAGTTATTTACTAACTTTTAGTTTGGTTTTTAATCTCTTGTTCTAACTTAGTTTTGCAGCTTTCTCGTTGGTCCAAGATATTTATGAAACTACTAATTTGTGGTTTTGTAGCTCCGTTAGTCGAAGACTCATTTCTCAAACAATGTGTTTGTGATTTCTAATTTAGGAACACTTCTTTTGGTGCATTAAAATGAACATGTGCCAGATTCTGTCTGACTGTGCTTGAAGATGGTAGGGAGTATGCTCTCACCTTGTGCAAAACTTGGTGATCAAAAACTAGACCCATCTATTTTATGTGTCACCCCGATTTAGTAATCGAAGTATCCTCTCCCCTTGCGCTTTCGGGCAATCTTGGGTATAAGAGAAATGGTTACTGACTCTAGAACTTGGGCCTGCCTTGGTGGGAAAAAGTACTCACCCCAAGGTGACTCAGACCAGCAATGGAGTTTTTTGGCCAAGCTACCCCCGATTGGTATATAAATGTGAATCCTAAGGGAAAGCCTAGGGTTACGAGTGCGGATGTGTCATACGGACCAAGTAGTACTCCCATATACCCTGTTGAGCTTAACCTCTTTAGGCTGGAGTGCCTCCTAAACAGAGCTTAATCTTGTGCCCTATGTATGGCCACTCGAACAGGGGTCTCGAATTAAATTTTTTTTTGTAGTAGCCAAAAACCTTCTATTTGCTAGCACATCACCGGTCAGTGTGAAGGCATCCACATCTTCGAAGTCTGTAGTAGAGGTGATCAATCTGCCATGGGAGTTTCATGGAGGTTGGAAGCTTGGTTGGCCTAAGAAGAGAGTGCACTATAAGGGGGAGCCCGTGCAGCCAAGCTTCTGGATTCACACGCTATTGATATGTGGTTGGGGAAACCCACGTGGAATCTAGTGAATATTGTCCTAGCTTAACCATAGGATTGTGCTTGTCTCATGTGCATTTGTATACACCAAAACATTGTGTTTGTTAAGTGTTTTCTAGATTTTCAAACAGTTTTCACCACATTCACAAAATCTAAACACAAACAATTGATCTCAAACAAACATCACACCTAGTAAATTGCAACACCTCAAAACATTTCCAAAACCATCAACCAAACATGTCTAACTGCTATCCTCCATATTCATCCTCGACCTATGAACGAAACCAAAGGATTGAATATCTTGACCATCGTTTGAAAGAGCTTGAAAACCAACTTGAATCCCAACAATTGAATGAAGTGATACAATCATCTCATAAGCCTTTATCCTTACCCAAAACTACATCATCCAAGTTCAATGTCCATGATTTTCTGCAAAGGCTAAATGAGAAACCTAAATCTATGTCCTCAAACACAAATAATCTTGAGCAATCCTACCATGTCATGCATCTATCTTCATCTCCCATAATTCAAAATAAACCTCATGAGTCTTCCACCCAAGTTAACAATTTCATCCAACCATCCCCTCTCATCATACCATCTCCATCCAATGAGTCATGTCAATCTATTAGTCCCAAACATGCTAGCATAAACTCCCTTGCACATCAAGATCAAAGTATTCTTTCCATTCCATCCAATGATACCAAAATTCCACAACCCCTTCCAATCTTTGACCAAGATCCCATCTCTCAAGAACCTCATGATGATCCCCTTATCTCTTTTTGTTTCATTCAAGATGATTCCCTTCCATCTCAAGAGAAAATTATCCTTCCAAATCCTCCTTCCACCTCATCTAATGAATCCATACCATCTCATGATTCCATCATATCCAATGATCAAGATATGCTTTTCACAAAATATCAGGATTCCCTTCCTCATCAAGATCAAGATAAACCTCCATTCAAGGATGTACCCTTTCATTCCATGATGATGTTCATCCTTCTCATGATCAAGACATGCCTTTCATACCACTTCGTGATGATTCCATACCTAATAAAGAGAAAGCTACTCCATCTCCTACAACTCTTGATCCTTTTCCAAGTCAAGATCAAGTACCCCCTTATCCCCATGTCAAGATCCTATCACGCATCCTAATTCTCCTCATGACCACAATCCTCCACAAGAGTCTATCACCCCTCTTCAAACTATCCATGAACCTCTTACCTATCAAATGGGTTCCCTCACTTTTATCCAAGGTGGTTTACTCAAAGATCTTGTTATTCCTTCCATATCACAACCACCTCACAATGGACTTGCATCTTGTTTCATAAACAATATATATCCCATTGGCAAAAAAATGTGTCAAAGTATGAACTATAAAGGCAAAGGATTAGGCCTTCATGAACAAGGTATCCTAGAACCCCTTTATATCCAAGAAAATCCATATTATCATGGCCTTGGTTATACACCTCACGCTCAAGACATTGGTATCCATCGTAAGCCTGGATTCTATCAAAATAAACCTAAGTATCCTAGTCCATCAAACCTTCCATCTATATTAGGTCCTTATCCTAGTTCATCAACCCTTCCATCCATATTAGGGCCCTACATCCCTCCATCTCCTATTCATCAAGAACAACAAAGGCACACATCCTTGATGCCCTCTCAAAATTCTACCTACATTAACCCATCCATAAGACCTCCATATCATTCATCTCCATCCATCCATCCCATTTCTCTTGGAAGCAATTTGGGTGCCAAATGTCAAAAGCTTCCATATCAAAATCCACATGTATCAAAGGATCAACATGTCTCCTTGAAGAGCCATGCAAAAATAAAAGAAAATTTGATCCCAAGTCAAAATAAAAATTGAAAAGGCCACAAAGGCCCATCAAGTCAAAAGCAAAAAATTCAAAGGCCACAAAGGCCCATAAATCAAGAAGAAAAATCTCAAAGGCCACAAAGGCCCATAAAGCAAAAAGAAGAATCTCAAAGGCCACAAAGGCCGATGAATCAAAAATCAAAGTCAAAAGCTATGTGGATTCCTAAAAGTCTCGTAGAAGCAATAAAATCTAAATTGGCATCCAAATTTGCTAATCCAAAAGCTTCCTCCTATCATCCATCTAAAAACTTATCACCTTCCAAATTCATTTCTCCTCCATCACTCCACCACCCTTCAAGGTGTGTGCCAATGTTGATCTTTCCATCCTTTCCATCTATCCATCAACAAGCCTTCCAACCTCCTATCCATTATCCACCATTCATCCCCCATTATCCTCCTTTAATCCAAACCTTTGCATAAGTCCTTAGCTTCTTCCATCGCACCGTTTATCTACCAACGTTTATGAGTCTAATCCCTCTTGCCATGGTTTATTAGAGCACATATTAAAGGGATATTAGCTATGAAACTTGATGCTTGATTCCTCCCTCCATCTTCCTATCAAGCATATATTATCTTCCATATTCATTTATCCCTATCCATATCATGTCCTCCATGTTCCTCTTGCACTCTACACTTGGGGGCAAGTTTCATCTATCCTTTCATTCATATCCATTATCTTCTTTACATTCATCCTTTACCTTTCCACCTTTGATCTTGACAAGGTTAGGATCTTCTTGAATGTCATACATCTTATCCTCTACACTTTATCCATATCTTCCATACCATATCCTTCACTGTATCCATATTTTGCCATCCTATCTTAATACATCATTTCTTCCCTTCCTTGGTCTTGATGAGGAATAGGATCAAAATACTTAGGCATTGTGTCTATATCTTATCGATCTTGATCATCCTATTCATTATCCTTATCTTTGCAATCTTCCATTCCATATCTCCTAGCTTATCAAAATCCATGTCCCATTTCCTTCCTTTGTTCTTGATGAGATTAGGGGAAAAATTACAAATGCATGCTTTAGATTCCCTTTCATATCCTTATGTGTTACCATTCCATCATAGTTCACATCCTTATCATTTATCCATGATTAAATTACCTCCAATGTTGGTCATCATGTCCCTTTGCAACCTTGAATCTTATCATGCAAATCATATTTAAGCCTAGTTGTAAAACATTATCCAATCCTCATATCTTTTGTCAATCAAACATCAACAATCATTAATCTTATCATACTTAGAGGAATCAGTGATCCTAAGTACTTATCATCATCATGCCTTATGGAATTGATCATTCCTGGCATCCAATCAACGAACCATTATCATCTTTTGACAAAGGATATGTTGCTTGTGTGACATGTTTTGCAGTGAATCTTTCATTTTGATCTATCATTTATCCATGCTTGCATTACTTCTATTGTGGAAGATCTTATTCCTTCAATTAGCCATATCACATTTTATCTCACTCCATCTTTAAAACTTCAAAAAATCCAAAAAATAAATAGAATGTCCTGAAAAAATCCAAAAAAATTATAAAATGTCCTGAAAAAATCCAAAAAAATTATAAAATGTCCTGAAAAAATTCAAAAAAAAATCATAAAATGTCCTGAAATAATAAAAAATCATAAAATGACTGAAATAATCCAAAAAATCATAAAATGTCATGAAATAATCCAAAAAAAATCATAAAATGTCCTAAAATAATCCAAAAAAAAAATCATAAAATGACTTGAAATAATCCTAAAAAAATCATAAAATGACCTGAAATAATCCAAAAAAATCATAAAACGTCATGAAATAATCCAAAAAAATCATAAAATGTCCTGAAATAATCCAAAAAAAAAAATCCATAAAATGTCCTGAAGAAATCCAAAAAAAAAGTCAAATATTCCAAAAATCTCAAAAATTCAAAAATTCCAAAAAACAATGACACTTTCAGATCACCACACGGCTTTGAACTTCAACAAAATCAAAACATTCAATTGTTGACAACTAAGCAAACATTATAACATATATATCAATCCACCTTTCAAATCCAATTAAACGCATAAAACCATACCAAGAATTTGTTCTATATCGAAGCATGATGCATGTTTGTTTGTTTATCTTTGATTGTTTTATGATTTTATCTTTAGTGACATGCCTTTTAGCTTCTCCAGGATGTCTTTGACTAGAGAGGCAAGGATGGGGCACGTTCATTTGTTTGATGTTTGTGGATTGTTTCTTATTCACAGGATGACTCGTCTTAGGGCATGGTTTTCTAAAACCATCGAGGACCTATGAGTCTAATGTGGATGAGAGCATTCCTTGTCTGATAGTGTCTTCCATGCAATAAGTATTTAGGTCATCTAAGGTTCTTATACCTAGATGCTTATATTTTATTACTAAATAAAAATGCAAACAATATTCAGGTCGTCTAGATGTTCATGTTATCTAGACGCTTATACTAATTTGTGACATAATAAGCCCGATGATGATAAAAGCACTTAAATGGTACAAGAGGCTTCATCACATTCATTATCTTCCATCTTGCATTTCATTTTCTTCATCTTTCTTGTCGCAGGGAAATTAATCAATTGCTTAACTCACTGATATATGTCTCTTTCAAATCAAATCTCAAATCAACCAATTTGCTTCTTGAAATTTCATGTCCCCCTAATCAATCAGTCAATCCATCATTGCATTAGCTTGTCTTGCATAAGCATCATTCTCA
The DNA here is from genome assembly GCA_007258455.2 of Sequoia sempervirens. Classification (NCBI taxonomy): domain Eukaryota; kingdom Viridiplantae; phylum Streptophyta; class Pinopsida; order Cupressales; family Cupressaceae; genus Sequoia; species Sequoia sempervirens. The sequence continues at coordinate 357,726,473 of VDFB02058242.1, forward strand.
ATCAACTTAATCAACTCAATCAGCTTCATCAGCTCATCAACCTAGCTATACTGATCATTTCCATCAATTGTTCAGTTACGCCCATCAACTTTGCATTTTCATCAAAATTTACATCACCGCTTTATCACTTGTGCAATATCAGGTATCTAATCACTTTCTTGACATCTATCGAGAGATTAATCTTCTTACAATCTGTTCGATCAATCTCTCGAGGGGGCATATCATTCTTATCATAATCCTTACCAAGATATCTTTGGGGCATGTATCAGTTGATCAATCTTTTTCTTTGAAACAACGCGACAAGCTGCATTGTCTCAAAGAGGGGCAAAATGTAGACACTAAAAAATGTCCTAAGCCTGCGAGTGTCATTTTTCTTCCTCGTCCTTCAATAATTGAATAATTTTAGTTATTCAATTATGTTTGATCATATTCCTCTATTAATTAAATAATTTTTAATAATTATTTAATTAATTCACTTTCTAATCTTTATTCTATCTTGGTCAATTAAAATAAACTAATTGCGTCACTAATTTCTCCCTCTTCTTCAATAGTTAAATAAATTATTATTTATTTAATTATTTTGTCACCTTTCATCTATAGTTAAATAATTGCCATTAATTATTTATCTATTCATGGTCCTTTAATTCTTCTATAGTTAAATAATTATTAAAATTATTTAACTATCTCATGCCACCTCCCCTGTTAAATAATTAATCTAAATTAATTATTTAAGGACTAATTTTCATCTCTCCATTTAATTAAATTGAAAAATTTTAATTAAATGTTCCTTTTGTCATTTTCTCTAAATAAATAATTTATTTTCCACTTGTCCATTTTCTCTTTTTTTGAATAAATAATTTAAAATAAATTATTTATTCACCTCCACTTGGTCAAAGATGCCCTATCACAATCCCCTGTCATAACATTCATTTCTGTCATAACCTGCATGTCTTGCATGTCTGTCATAGCTGTCAGGCATCATAGCCGTCGGCGTGATAGCTTTTCCATGCATGGCATATTCTTGGTGCATCAATTCTGGACCGTTGATCTTGGCATCTTTTATGAGACTTAATCTCAACCATCCATTTCATAACATCTCTATCATGCATTCTCATCCATTGATCTTAGAATCTTTCTAGAAGATTAATCTCAACCGTCCATTCGAATGGTTGTCTATAAAAACAACCTTCCTTCTCCATTTTCAGCTTAACAGCTAATTATCTCCAACTTTCTTGCTACCATTTGCAAGTTTTGCACAAGTGTTTCAACAAATCTAAGTGCAAAGTTGCATAACAAGAAGAAGGAGAGCAAGAGAAAGAATCAACCATAATGGGGAGTGATTTCTTTTATGTTTTGTATTTTTTATTCTCTCTATTATTTGTTTTCTCTTGTTGGATGAGGTTAATAGCTTATAAGTGTTGGTTGTCACTTTATCTATGCTATTTTATTTCTAACCCCATCTCACACATAATAAAATCAAAACATATTCAAATTATATTCATTGGATAACTCGTTCTAAGGACTACTTGATTTTAGTTGGGTTTGTGAAGACTCCTCCATTTTCATCCTCAACTCGAGCTTCAAAGCGTAAAAAATTAGGTCTTTTTTGTGTTTCAGGGGGAGAATGAGGAATAAGGGGGGTTCGTTCGAACCAGGGTTCATTCAAACCCCCTTCAATATGCATTTTTCTTTTGTTTTTTGGGCGGGAAATGTGGGCCTAGTAATTAATGGGTTCGCTTGAACCCTAGTTTGGTCGAACCCCTTTGTGGTTCAGTCAAACTTGTAGGTTCATTTGAACCCCTAAAACCAATTTTTTTGCCATGGGTTCATTTTTCCTTAATTTTCCTTCCTCCATCAAATTGTAAACCACTATTGTGGCTTCACCCCTCTGTAAAATGTAAAAATGTAACAGTACATTGGCCAAGTTGCAATCATGAATAAAGGACTTTCAAAAGTGCTTCCATAGGAAGAAAAATTACTATATGGTTTTTTCTGAAGTGGCCTAATACAACAAAGAGTATAAATGATTAGATCAATGTCATTGAAATGAGGATCACTAATGTGGCTGCAAATTATGATCCTATGCAAGACATTGATGGTGCCATAAGGGCATAAGTGGAAAGATTGCACTCCCACATACAAAAATTGTAATATTAAAGGGAGTAGTTTAAGGGTTAGGTAAACCAATTAAGAGAAGTAGTGAAACTAAGGTTGGCTTCACTCACTAGACTTCTATCAGAGGCTAATAGTGTAATTCAAAAATACCATGCACCATCTTCTTTGGAGGAAGTAGAGGGCAGACATGTGTTGTTGACTTGTCAATTTCAGACCCTAACCGCAACAAAAAAAACAATGAGACAACAACTTGATCCAACTTGAAATTCCATTACAAGAACATTCTACCAACAAATTGAGCCGATTTTGTTTTTTATGTAAAATATCTTTTTTTTATGTTGTGTATATGTCGAGTGCAAATTTTTGTAGATATAAGGATATTTTTGCTGATGAAGTAACTAGGATTCATCCCAAAGGGAGTAAAAGTTGTATAGATTAAGGGGGAGTCTATAAGTATGTACAAAGATAGTTTTGTTACCCTTTTCCCTTAATGTCAAAGGGGGAGTGTTTGTGTACATCTGTTGGTTTTTTCATCAATGACAAATGGGGAGATTGTTGCAACTTGATAAGCTTGATTGTCATTGATGTCAAAAGTGTGCTTAAGATTGTATATGCTCCAGAGATTGTTTGCGTATAGAGATATCTAATGGTGCAAGTTAGCATTACAGTGATGTGGAAGGCTAGTAGTCAGTTTGTTTCCTATGTATGATGTGAAGGTGGGTACACATGTCTTGATATGTTTTAAATTTTCCTACAATGATATTTTGCTAGTTTGGTGTACTGCATTAGTGAAAAGTTGCAAAAGTTTTGTCTAAGGTATTCATAGTGTATACTCTAAGGTAGAGAAATAGTATTTTGGTCCACATCCTTTAGTAGAGTAATATTTAGTCTTGTGGTTGAGAAGTTAAGTTGATGGAGATCTGAAGGTGTTATATCTAAATTTTTATGCCAACATCCCTTCTGTAGAGAAATTTAGAGGCAATTTTTTTTTGTTCTATGCTATGGTAGAGAAAAGTGGTTCTAAAGGCTTGTTGGAATGATCCACATTCCTTCAAATGTGAAGTTTTGGCCAAGTAGTTTTGAGGACATACTAAATGATGTCTAATGTATGCTATATATTGAAGTTTCAAGTGGTCTGGTGCTCCACAAGTTCAATTTTCAAAGTGATAGTTTTCTACAGTTGGTTCCAAATGCTTAATCTTCATCAGAACATATGTTTGGATACTTGCGCCAGTAGGAGATTATGAAGTTTAGTTGCATGAGCTTGTGTGGACACTCCACATGTATCATAGTGTCTAAGGTATGAAGCGCATAAAAATATTTCGTGTTTCCTATACCGCATAGTTGTTTCAAGTTATCTTCTAAAGATATGCTTTTGTTGAGGCCGACTAATGAATGCTAATGATGTGCACCACAAGTTCAAGTGTGGGCAGAGTTTATGGCTTGTTTGAAGATGATGTATGGGTCATGCTGACTCATCTAGGAGAAATGTAAATAATATTTTATCATTATTGTATACCTTTAATGGATATGTTGACAGACATGCTACATGTTTCATAATTTCTTGTTTATGGCTAACTTAATTTGTATTTGCAAGTGTGTAGATGATATATATAGAAGATCAAAGATGAGAAGAGAAGTATGGAAGTGTGTGAAGATGTGTAAGTGCAGGAGAATAGCACATAAGATCCACCTCAAATCTAATGTGCATAATTGATGACTATCAGTGGGTTGAAGCCATAGAGTCAATCATATTTCAGTTGTTTTCAATTAGGCAGTTGTAGCCCTAAAATAAAGTTGTATAAACAAGGAGTTGTAGCTTCCTTGGATTGTAGCCTTAAATCAAAGTTGTAACTATTATTTACTTGTGAGGATGGATTAGGATAGTATCTCCTAGCAACATTTCTCATCGTGGTTTTTTCCCTATGGGGTTTTCCACGTAAATTTTCTGTCAACCATGTTCATGTGTGGATGCTTTTCTTCTCTCTTATTTTGATTAAGTAGATAAATGCTTAATTGGAATAACTTAGCTTCAACAATTATTGATTAGGATTGAAATTTGAAGTATATTGATTCACCCAACCCCACCTCCACAGTATTTTGGTGTGTTCAACAAAATTTTCTATCATGCATTTCAAAGTAGTTACTACAAATTCCCTTGGTAATGGATAAGCATGTTAGAGGTCAATGGAAAATGAAACAACACATTTGATATTGATAGATCCCTTTTGTGATACTTTTGCTAAACATTGGTACATGTTTTCATATCCTTCCATTCAATCATAATGGTTCCAAGTGGGAATTTCTTTATTGTGGAAGAAATAATGGAAAAATGTTTGGTTAATGGGGATGTTGAAAAAAAATAGAAATATGTCCTCAAAGGCATTGCATATGGTTTGAGGTATTATATTAGTATACATGAATGAAAAGTGTGACTATGGAAGGTTTGAGCAATATGAGGTGTGTGAGAGAAATGAACATAGGAAATAGAAATAAAATATATGAAAGTAAGTGTGGTAGATGGATGGGGAAAATTTGGATGGAATCTCATAGCTAAAATATGTGAAAATGAATTATAGATGAAATAGGGTTTTTGAGAGGATGCAAAACTCATAAGTAAATTATAGGAAGTGAATGACTAATCAAACCTAGGGATTGGGAAACATGTTCCACCATGTGAAAAAAATGAGTGAATTTTAATATTTTCCCTATAGCTTTAATTATATCATTGATGTCAAATTTAGTAAACACTTAGTAAGAGCATCAATAAAAAATGAAGAAGACATAAAATTATCTAATATAGTGAGTTGATTGCATCAAGGTTTCAATTTATATTCATTATCATAATATGCTTCTTCCTTATTAGAATGCATTAAATTATCTCCATAAGAGGAAGGAGGAAGATAAGTAGTCATGGAAGCAAGGTGAAGATTTAACCTAGCACTTCATTGAAGAGGACTTAAGGGTCCTAAGATCTTCTTAGGCATGCAAAGCTAAACATGATAGTTTGAAAACTAATGAATGCACAATATGTCAAATTGAAAACAAAAATATAAAAAATCTTATACCCTAAAAAATGTGCATGGAAGTTTCAAATTCCTTAAAATATAGAGAAATAAATTGCATACCTAATCTAATTAGTTTGATTTAATGCGCTAAAAAATTAACTAAAAATATATACATATAAGAATAAAATAAAATATTGAGATCCAAGGAATTCAAAAATAAAGAGAAAAAAGAACTTATCTAGAATGTAATGTGATGTCAATTTTGGTCTTGTTGACTAACTAATGTGTTGTGACATGAGAAGTTAGAACTATGAGATTTAGATACAACAAAAAGATTAGGGAATTGAGATGGATATGCTCTAAAGTTTCTATTGCTAAGTATATAATTGTAATGAACAACTTGGTATTTGACTAGATTACACCATAGCCTAGTTTAAGTAGTGTGGCCTTCTTTGAGACTAATGTGATCCCTTATAGTGCACTAATCTCTTATGTATCTATTCATTAAGGAAGGGCTTGTGCTAAAAAGGACTATGGTAGCTCTAAAGGATATTATGAGAGAAATACTGTCGACTTCCTTGATCATAGTCAAACCCCTTAGTCATTGTACAAAGAAAAAAAATATAGAAAACACAAATGAAAATGTTGATGCAATAGATACAGTAACTAAGCTTGAACCAAGATTGATGCACAATTGGGTGCTATTATATTTTGATCCTAATGATCTAGAAAATGTTCTTAAATACATGTCCCTAGATACTCAACTCAAGAATTTTAACACACAAGAAGATGGAATAACAATCTCTTAGAAAGGCAACCCAAGGGTGGTAAATTTGAAATTGAAAAGAGGTAGACTAGGTACCATTTTGTGGCCCACTACAAGAATTGGGATACATTGCGCTACATGCGCTCATGTGGAAAAATACTTTGGATAAGGATGTAGGTACATGTGATTAATGTAGGAGTGAGAAGTGACATACAAGAATAACGGTACTTATTCTTAAAACTCTTGTAATCAAAAGATAAATTACAATATTATATTTATTCTTAATACTAACAATGACAGATAAAAAATTGAATACAGATACAAATCCTTAATCACTCAACTTCTGACATTTTTTGTGATTGCAATTTGTATGATTCTTAGTATTTTGTGATGCCTTGATCTTGTATCATTCCCATGTTAATTCATTCCTACATTGTATTAACATACATTTGATGAAAGGATAGTTATTTTCTATCAAAGCTGACATCAAGAACAAAATCTAAAAATTTAAGAAACATAGACTAAACCATGTTTTGCAGTCGAGGTTGAAGACTAAGCCATGCCACATAGTCTAATCTAACCACCTCGTGCAACATAATCTTACGGTAGGAAAGTGCTATGAGAGATGGTTGGTATAAAAGTAGCATCTGCAATTTTTGATCCCACGCGTTAAAAGTTGGTGTACTATGCGACAAAATTCGCGAATCTGGGAAGGTTCTGATCGCTTACATAAAAAGTATAAACTGGAAATAACAGGTGGGAAAGCTCCTTTCAACTTATTTTATTTCACTGAAATAATGCGGTGCAAGCTGCTAAAATGGCTCACTCACCTAGGTATTTAATTAACACTGCACTTTCTGAAGCAGGCAAAGTTGTTGGCCATATTTACTGTTACAATATAGAAAATTAAGTTACAGTAGATAATATTAACAGATATTCTTAACATAAAGTAGATGGGCTGTTACTTATCTTCAAAGAAATACACTTCAGTCATCGGTAGGCAGTGAATAGGTGGTTTAACTTATTCCAAGTCGCCTGACTGATAATTTGTTAGTCCAGAGTTATTTTGGTAGGTAGCAATGCAATATAGAAAGTTTGTTTTTATGAGTTGAAGCTAAAATCATTGGTGTGCTAGTGGGCCATGATTTTTTCCTTTGACAATCTTCAACAGTCGTTTGTGGAGTGTTGTAAAGCATAGCTTGGACTGAGCATTGTGGTTGTTAGTGCGTCTTTTTGGGCTGTGTTGTCATGTGATTTTGATTTATTGTTTGTAATAGTGGACCATCATTCATTTATGGGGGAAGTTGTGGGCTCTACTGTTTGTGTGGGTTTTTGTCATAAAGATTATACTATTAAAGGATTATAATTTAATTAGTAGAGTATAATTGGTAAAGGTGATGTATATGTTACAATTTAATTGGTTGAGTATAGTCGGTCAAGATGATGGTATGTTCTTTGATTACATTACTGACTAAGGTTCAAATCTTTAAGAGGTGTAATAAATAAGTGAGAGGTCCCCATAATTTAGCAAAATAGATACCACTCTTTCCTTGTCTCTAAATTGAAAGAAACTTAAGCTTGTGCTCCCAATACCAACATGTTGCTAGAACGACCTGAAATTGTTATATAACTTTTCAAAAATAAAATAAAGACTATATTTTAATTTGTGGAAATAGAAAAATATTGGAGTTGAACATCACAATCAATCTTTGAATTGAAATATTAACAAATAGTTGTTCATACTAATTTTTATTTTTTTTGAAGTTAGGATGTGAAAGAAAATAAAACACATAAATAAATAAATAGTGACTTTATGAATAGAAAATAAATAAATGGTATAAAAAAAATATATATTTCTAAAAATCAATAAAATAATCAATTTTTTTAGTTAAAGAATTATAATTTCAGATGCTATCACAACATGAGTATATCAAAATGAATTAAGTCATCTCTTTGAGCATGAGTCTAAAAAGTGTCTACCATTGACCTTAATACACTTCCTTGACCATTCCATATCCAAGAAGAACTCTATGCACAAGAATATCTCTAAAATATAATAAATATAATACTTTAGTAATATTAATTTGCTAATAATATAATAATATTAGTAATGTTTAAGCAAAAAATTTAGAACTAATGAATATTATCTTTAATTTTAAACTACTTTGTAATTATGATAAATCATCTCAAATGAAAATATTAATAAAATGTATTTTAATATAATAATAATTTATTACAATTACTCTTTAAAAGGGTCAAACACATCAAATTCAACAAAAGTTAAAAATACAATTTATGAACTTCTTTCATCAAATATCTTTATATTCTATACAAAATGAAAAATGCAATTATTTATTAAAAAAATTATAGGAGTAAAAAATGCATATTTATGTCTTATATGTAGATTTAGGTCCAAATTGATAAAGTGGTTTTGGAGGTTTTCACTTCCAAATTATTATTGAATACTGAGCTAATATTTCATGTATTATTGTTCATGTGTTTCCTTCACCTATTGTTATAGATGCTTCATCTCCACATAGATCCTAATATGATCAAATTCCAAACATAGCTCTCTTGGGCCCCCTCAATATAGATGTTATGACCAATCTCCCAACCACGAGGTTGATCCTTTGCTTCTTAGTACAATCATAACATTTTCCACTAGCATGACAATGAAAAGTTTTCTTGGTTGCGCCTTCCTATTTCTCTTGTTACCATAACTTACCTAGATAAAAAAAAAAAACACATACTATCATCATAAATTAGAGGCTATTTGAAATAGCAGACTTTTTAAAATTTACATAACTTTTAAAAACAAAATTTCATTGTACATATCATTTGTGTTACCTAATATATTATATTTTAATATACAATAAAAACTATGCTAATCATAAAAATATATAAGTACTTTTAAAATATATGAATTAATATTATTATTAACAACTTTTCTTTAATTTTAAACCTAATCAAATATAAAAAATTATTAGAGACTGGCATTGAAATATATCTTCATGTTTCCATTAAAAAATATATAATACTACCATTGATCATATTAATTCAACATTGAGGTATATATAAAGTATATTATGTTGCCATTAAAAATATCTATTAATTAATATCATTGATGACATGTTTTAAACATATTAACTATTAGAAATATCTTATCAATTGGCATGAAGAATAATGAGGTGGCTAAAGGGTAAGATCCAAAAGACCGGTCTACTCTACAATTCCTTTAGCACTTCAATTTTTATAAATTTTTTAAATAGTGGGTGTGTTTTGATTGAAAAAGAAATTTCCATCATATTTATGCTGAAGGCGTGTCTTTATTTGAGTTTCATGAACTCATTTTGTTTGTGGATGGTTCAAAAGCCTCAAAAGGCCTTGCAAGACGGTTAAACGAATCTCAGACGTTCATCATTTTTCGCTATTTTTTCTACTATTTTTTGCCACTTATTACTACTTTCCCGCTGCTATTGGTTTCCACTCCTCCAAACTCTTCCTCGTTGGTATTGACCTTTCACTCCAATTTGACAAGTTGTTGCTTGAAAATAAGGTTTTGGCAAGAATTTTAGAGTATGTTTATTAAAATGAAAATAGATTTGAGCACATTTGGGTTTTAACGTTATGACATCATTTACCCTATGTAGTTAAGTATATATTAACATAATTATTATATAATGTAAATTTTATATAATAAAAAAATAATTATTAATATATAATTATATTATTTATTATTATTATATATTATATTATTTAACAAAAGTATTAAATATCTATATATATAATTTGTCTAATTATTAATTAATAATTATAATATTTTTATTTAATACAAAATATAATTAATATATTATATATTATATATAATATAGATTAAATTATATACAATATAATTATATTTATTAACATATATAATTAGTATATATAGATTATATTATTATTATATATTATATTCTATAATACAAAAAATTAAATATAAATATGAAATTATTATAATTAATAATTAATATATTTCTATATAGATCAAATTAAATTAATTTATAAAAAATCTCATAGTTTAATTGATCTTTGGATAGATTAGGAAAAAGAAAAGTATATGTATGTTAATATGTTAGAGTATGTGGTGAATATAATAGTTAATACATAAAATCAAATAAAAATATATAAAAAATATTATTATATAATAAAAATATAAAATAAAATTAATATAATAATAATAATAATAATAATAATATATAAAAAATATAATTTTTAAAATGACCTACCAAAATTGACCTCATGTACTACACAAATGTATGCAAAAAATAAACCATATTTTTCGTAATTGATCTTCCACACCTCTTTGGCGTACCCATTGCACACCATGGTGTCATTGCTAGTTTACTATTTTTCAATAAAATGTAAGTGCAATGTTGTTAGATTTTTTTGGTCAATAGGTTATTCTATATATGATTGATTTTTTAATAAAATTATACAAATTTGTCATGGGTATGTGTAGGATCATGGGGGTCCAAAAAGTGGCGATATGAAAAAAGGCATTTTTAACATGTTAAAAAATGCGAAATTCATGCCTTTGACATTTTGCAGGCTTGGGTACAATATCCATTTTGGTTTGGTAGTACCAAACTAAAACAAATATCCATTTATAATGGATATTCATTTTGAAACGAATATCTATTTCAAAACGGATATCCATTTTGTTTTGAAAATGAATATCTATTTTGTTTTCAAAATGGATATCCGTTTTAGAGGGCGGGAACCCATTTTTTTGAAAAACAAAATGGATATCCATTTTGAAAACCTAAAAAACCCTCTTTAGTAAAATGGGCATAACTTTTGCATTTCTTATCAAAAAATTTACTTTTTATAGGTGTTGGAAAAGAAATTGAGAACTCTACACAATAGACTAGGTGTTGTCTCTATATTGTACACAAAAAGATAATTATAATCATTTGAACTTCATATTTCATTTTTGAAACATCAAATGCTCACTACTTTCACATGCAAAGTCTTTTTTTCATGACTTTTTTTGTAACACTCATCTCAAAATACTTGAAACATTAGAAAAAGTAATGAATAATGAAATATTTATATTTTTTGTAGCAAAGAGATGAACAAATCTTCATAAACCATCATATCTCTCTATCCCTTTCTCTACCTCTCTATATATCACTATGTCTCCCATCAAGCTCTAGACCTATCCCCGCCTCCTTTCTTCTCTCTTTATCCCTCTTTATACCCATCTTTATCACTCTCTCCTTAAGCTCTAGACATATCTCTCTACCTCTCTCTCCATCCTTCCTTCTCTCTCTCTTAGGTCCCTCCCATTCTATCTCCCTCTCTCTATTTCTCCCTCTCCCTCTCCATCTCTCTTTGAATCTCCATCTCCCCTCTCCCTCTCTTTCTCTCTCCCTCCCTTTGAAGTATCTCTTCCTCTTAAGTCTCTCTCCCTCTTAGGTCTTCCTCTCAAGTCTCTCTGACTCCCTCTCTCCCTCTTAGGTCTCTCTCTCAAGTCTCTCCCACTCCCTCTCTCTCTCAATCTCTCACTCACACTCACACTCTATCCCTCTCAAGTATCTCTCTCTCCCACTCTCTCTCCCTATCTCCCTCCCTCTCCCTCCCTCTCTCCCTCTCAAGTCTCTTCCCCTCTCCCTCCCTCTATCTCCCTCTCTCCCTCTCAAGTCTCTTTATCTCTCTCTCCATCTCTCCCTCTCTCTCTCTCTTGATCTCTCTATCTCCCTATCTCTCTCACTCTCCATCTGCCTCTCAGGTCTCTCTTTGGTCCCTACCACTCCCTCTCCATCTCCCTCTCACTCTCTCTCTCTCCATCCCTTCGAAGTATCTCTCCCTCTTAGGTCTCTCTCTCTCTCCATCTCCATCTTAGGTCTCTCTTTCCCACTCTCTCCTCTCTCCCTCTCTCTCTCTCTCTCTCTCTCTCTCTCTCTCTCTCTCTCTCTCTCTCTCTCTCTCTCTCTCTCTCTCTCTCTCCCTCCTCCCTCTCCCTCTCCTCTCCCTGCCTCCCCTCCCTCTCCCTCTCTCCCTCTCCCTCTCCCTCTCCCTTTGAAGTATCTATCCTTCTTAAGTCTATCGCTCTTAGGTCTCTTCCACTCCCTCTCTCCCTCTTAGGTCTCTCCCACTCCATCGTCTCTCTTTTCCTCTCCCTCTCTCTCTCAGGTCTCTCCCACTCCCTCTCTCTCTTCTCTCATCTCTCTCTCTCTCACACTCTCCATATCCCTCTCAGGTCTCTCTCCCACTCTCTCTCAAGTCTCTTTCTCTCTCTCTCTCTCTCTCTCACACACACACACACACACTATCTCTCTCTATCTCTTCATATCTGTCTTAGGTCTCTCTCTCTCCCACTCTCTCTCTACATCTCTCCTTCCCTCTCTCCATTTCAAGTCCCTCTCCCTCTCACTCTCTCTCTCTCCTCATCTCAAGTTACTTCTAAGGGAGAGAGAGAGGGAGAGATAGATAGAGGGAAGGAGAGGGAGATAGACTTGAGAGGGAGAGAGGGAGGAAAGGATGGAGGGAGGGAGAGGGGATAAAGAAGGAGAGAGAGGGGGAGAGATAAATTTATCTAGTTAGGGTGGGAAGGAGATACTGGAGAGAGATTTATCTAGTTAGGGTGGGAAGGCGACACTTGAGAAAGAGAGGGAGTGGGAGAGAGAGACCTGAGAGGGAGGTGGAAAGTGAGTGAGTGAGAGAGAGGGGCAGTGGGAGACCTAAAAAAAGGAGGGAGAGAGAGAGAGAAGAAGAAGAAGAAGAAGAAGAAGAAGAAGAAGAAGAGAGAGAGAGAAGAGAGAGAGAGTGAGAGAGAGGAGAGGAAGGAGAGGAGAGAGAGAGAGAGAGGACTGAGAGAGAGAGAGAGAGAGAGAGAGAGAGAGAGAAGAGGATGAGAAGGTGAGGTAAGAGAGATATGAGAGACAGAGAGTGAGAGAGGAAAGAACAGAGAGAAGAAGAGGAGGAGGAAAGAGAGAGGGAGGGAGAGAGGAGAGAGAGAGAGAGTGGGAGAGAGAGACTTGAGATGGAGATGGAGTGTGTGTGTGAGAGAGAGAGAGGCCTAAGAGGGAGAGAAAATTTAGAGAGATAGAGAGAGAGAGGGGGAGAAGGAGAGTGAGAGGGAGATGGAGAGGGAGTGGTAGGGAACACAGAGAAAGAGAGATACTTGAGACGGAGAGAGGGAGATAGAGGGAGGGAGAGGGAGAGAGTGTGAGTGTGAGAAAGAGATTGAGAGAAAGAGGGAGTGGGAGAGAACAAAGAGAGAGAAGGAGTTAGAGAGACCTGAGAGAGAGAGACCTAAGAGGGAGAGAGGGAGTTAGAGAGACCTAAGAAAGAGACCTAAGAGGGAGAGAGACTTAAGAGGAAGAGAGACTTCAAAGGGAGGGAGAGGTAGAGATAGATGGAGAGGGGAGATGGAGGTGAGGGGGAGATGGAGAGGGAGAGAGAGGGAGAGGGAGTGGGAGGGACATGAGAGAGAGAGAGAGAGAAACAATGGAGATAGAGGTAGAAAGATAGGTCTAGAGCTCAAGGAGATAGTGAATAAGAAAGATAGGTATAAAGAGGGACAAAGAGAGAAGAAAGGAGGGAGGGATAGGTCTAGAGCTTAAGGGGAGACATAGTGATATATAGAGAGGTAGAGAAAGGGATAGAGAGATATGACGATTTGTGAATATTTGTTCATCTCCTTTCTACAAAAAATATAAATATTTCATTATTCATTGCTTTTTCTAATGTTTCAAGTATTTTGAGACAAGTGTTAAAAAAAAATTATGAAAAAAAGACAAGTTTTGCATGTGAAAGTAGTGAGCATTTGATGTTTCAAAAATGAAATATGAAGTTCAAATGATTATAATTTTTTTGTGTATAATATAGAAACACCACCTAGTCCATTTCGTAGAGCTCTCAATCACCTTTCCAACACCTATAAAAAGTCAAAATTTTGATAAGAAACACAAAAGTTATGCCCATTTTACTAAAGAGGGTTTTTTAGGTCTTCAAAATGGATATTCATTTGAAATGAATATCCGTTTTCTTTTTCAAAAAAATGGGTTCTTGATTTCCAAAATGGATATTCGTTTTGAAAAAAAAACAAATATCCGTTTTGAAATGGATATTCGTTTCAGTTTGGTGTTACCAAACCAAAACGGATATTCGCTCGAGATTTAGTTCGAGATTGCCTAATAAAAAATTGCTTAGTTTTTCGAAGTTCACCCTTGTGTCTGATGAAATTTTTTTATCCGAATTTCATCAAACAGAAAGGGTTTATAGAAAAAATTGTTAGCTTTCCACCAATATAACTTTTGTCTTATTTTGAATTTAATAAATAATTATTATTGATTTTCTACCTACATTACGTCTAAAGTCCTAATTTATAGGTTGATTGAAAAACTTCTATAACTTTCAAACTACTTAACATTTTTCAAATCTACAAGATGCACCACATTCTATGCTTCACATAATATAATATTAAAAAAAAATGAATTTCATAAAAATTTTACCAAGTTATGGTGGTCAAACACAGACGTTTTAATAATTCTGAAAATTTCTAATAAAAAAATCATAACTAATTATTTACATGGAAAAAAATTACAAAAAAAAATCCAACACATCTAGGCACATGTCTTCTACTTATATTGAAAAAATAAAAAATAAATATTATTTTTTTCTTGTACTTAGGGTGGTTAGGCATACACCTGCTTCTTATCTTTTTCCTGAAAATTTAGTGCCATTGCATTGAAATTTCAAATTTTCTCAAAACTAATTTATTCTTTTATTCTTTTCTAAAAAAGGACTAGTAGCCTAAAAACTACATTCAATTTACTACAACTTTTGTTGTTACATATTTTTCAAATTATGTTAATAACCTATTCAAATTTTTATGTCAAGTTGCCTAACACTGATTTTCTGAATTTTCATCACCACTTAGAGGCCTTGTTTGGACCCTCATGATCCTGCTAACATTCTTTAAATAACTGTAAATAACATATGAACTTACTACTTATTAAATGAGGTGAGTTGAGTGGGCTAGTTTTCTAGTTTTATTTAATTTCTTTGAGTTGATTTTTTTCAAATTTAATGTTCTTTTATGTATTTTTTGCTTCTCATATTATTAGTTCATATTGTCTAATTGATTTGTTTAATTGATATGCATTAGCATGTGTATCTAAAGGAGGTTCAAGGATTACGTCAATAGAAAATTACATGTATGCTAATATGTTAGAGAGTATGTGTTTGTGCATGGTTGCATATGTATGCAATGTGTTGCAAGTTCTAGTTGCATGTGGTTGGATTAAATAATTATTAATAAATGATAAATAATGAAATGAAATAAACTTAGACAAATCTAGATTTTTAAATTGGGTAATCTGTTTTTGAAATATTCACATACAAATGAAAAATAAAAGTTGCCATAAAATTAGCAAAAAACATTGCAAATCGAAATAGAATGTTCTCATCTAGTTATAAAATCAATATTTATCTAGCTTTTACATGATGAGTGAGATTTTGGAGGCTTTCACCTGGTATTTTGGAAGCTTTTACATTTAAACGAATGATTTATCATTTAACGACAGCTAAAACTTGTTTTCTGACAACTCAATAGTTGTTTGCAGGCGTGAGACTTGTTTTAGGCTCAAATCTCACACTATATGTCTAGCTTATTGGCTAATGATGCTATTAATATTTTTTTGTTCAAAAAATTACTTATTATTTTAATGTTTTGTGATATAATATTAAGTTTTTTATTTTTTGTTGTTTTAATTAATGATATTTATTAGGAGCCTTAAATTTTATTGATATTTATCAATTATGATTAATTTTTAATATTTAAAATTAATTTTGTAAATTAATGAATTTTTTTATCGTAAAAATTAAGATTCTAGGGTAATCTTTTTGTTAAAACAACTTACAATTTGTTGTCGAACTAGGGTGTTGAACACAGACCCTGGAAACAGGTTTGGAATAGACACATGATTCTGAAAATAAACTTTTTCTAGTGGACAGTCTGCCATAACAGGATCCTTACTCAAGATAACTTGAGGAAAAGGGGATTCCAGATCCCTAACAGGTGCTTGTTATGCAAATGCAATGAAGAATCTGTGGATCACTTACTTTTGCACTGTTTGTTTGCTACTAGTGTGTGGGAGTTGGCTTTGGAGCGGTTGGGCACTCATTGGACTATGTGCAAGGACATAAAATCTTTTATCTTGGGTTGGTTTGGGCCCTTCCTTCACCCCTTACCTCGTGAGATCTAGAACCAGGTTCCCCCTATTATCTGTTGGTGCTTATGGAAAGAGAGGAATAACAAGATATTTAGGAATATTGAGATGAGCCCTAAGGAGTTTTTTGGTATAGGGCTAAGGATAATTTATGAAAACATTTTGATTTTCAAGGGGAAAATCCTGGACAAAGCTCCTGCTGAGTAGCAAATTAAAATGGCTAAAGCTTGGCACCAGAATCTAGAGGCTAACTCCTATGACAACTCCAGGTCCCAGGCTAGACGAGACATAGTTTGGAAACCCCCGAATCATGGATGACATGAACTCAATTTTGATGGTGCTACCAATGGAAACCCAGGCAGGGATAGCATAGGAGGTATAATCAGAGATTGTAGGAGAAAATTCATGGCTGGTTACTTGGGGGGAATAGGGATTCAATCCTCCATGATTGCAAAAGCAAGGGTGTTGCTAAAGGGTGTCCAGTTAGCTATCACTATGGGGATAAAGAATCTACATATTGAAGGGGAATCTAAGTCAATGATTGATGTTGTTAATATGGGTAGATTACTGGGATGGAGTACTAGGGACATATTGTATGCACTAAAAGGCAGATGTGCTATAGCATGGCTTGGATGCCCCAGAGAAAAGTTCATATGCGCTTCAGAATCAGGTATATGCACTAGGGAATAGCTCCAATGTGCCAAATTTTTAGGTGTATGCACTATAGAATTTGGTAAATGTGCCACAGAATGCAAGGGATGTGCTGGTAAAAGTGGCTAATGTGCTATAACAACAGGTGAATGCACTAGCAAAAGCAATAAATGTGTTGTAATAGAGGGTATATGCGCTGGAAAAAGTAGTAAATGCGCTATAACAGAGGGTATATGCACTGGAAAAAGCAATAAATGCGCCAAAATAAGAAGTGTATGCACTAAACCAGGGAAATATAACAATTTGCTGCCAATTTACTTAATTTTTCCAGTTTTCAGTTAGAGAATGGTTTGTTTCAAATGATATTTTTTGAATCACAATTTTGCACTTCCAATGTGTAAGGTTTTGTTTGAAGCTTGTTTTAAAAACACTTTGGAAAACACAATCAAGCATGTACAATCCTAAGACTATGTAAGACTGTATTCTTTTAGATTCCACGTAGATTTTACTCCAACTGCACTTATTCTTAGTGGATGAATTCAGAAGCTTGGCCACACAAGCTCCCCCTTACAGTGCACTCACTTCTCAGGTCAACCAAGCTTCCAGTCCCCATAAAACTCCCATGGCATGATGATCATCTCTACTAAAAACTGTGAGAATGTGGATCCCTTTGCACCAACCATTGCTGCACCAAATAATAGATAAAGGTTTTTGTCCTACTATAACAAGGGTTTTGTACGAAAATTTTGTTCATGGGGAATCATCCATGCAGCAAGAGACCATTGCTGCCCTTCTTGTTGGAACAATCATCATGATACTTGCCTTTCCTCAAGTACCCACACTTATATACCGGCTGGAAGTCTCTTGGCTTTAGCGTGTTACCGTTTGGGTCGTTCCCTTGGGTGATTAATTTTTCCCACAAGGTAGGCCCTCTAAGATAAAACAAAAGCAAGCAAGTATATCCATAGTTCGATCAATCTTTGTTTTGCCTGAACAAAGAGATAACACATGCGATGTACTCAACTCACACTCACAAATAAAAATGATTGGGTTTGGCTTTTTGGTCACACAATTAAGGGGAGAGCATATTCCTACCATTCAACACACAAAGCAGACATGGTGTTATTTCCTTCCTAATTAGTCTAGATTCCTAAATTAAGCAAAAAGGAAATAAATCGCTCCAACCCCTACATCAAATTTATCAGTAGTTTGCAATAAATGTTTCTTTAATAGTGTTCAAGAGTTTCAACAAAGTCTCTAATAGTGTTTATAAAGCCTGCACAACATAAAAACATTCATTAGTTTTCAGACCCGAGAAAAATTTTGCAAAGAAAATCAAATGCGCCATTACAATAAGTTGATGCGCTAAAAAGGTAAATGCACTATAGAAAATAATGAATGCACTACAGAAAACAATCAATGCGCTATAGAAAATAGTGAATGCGCTATAGAAACCCCCTAATGCACCACAGAATGGCATGGATGCGCCAGAGAAACACATTGTTGCGTCGGAACAGTTGGTGAATGCGTCGGAGAATGTTTCGGGTGCACTAGAAGAATCAGTGGTTGTGCCAAAGAAAATCACGTCTAAACCTGTAAAGCATACTTTCTAGAAAAATATTAAAATAACAAGGGCTAGGCCCCATGGTGGGTGCCAATTTATGTGTGTGAGAAAATATGTGAATTATAATAATCAATAACACACAATAGATGCAATGTATTATATTAAGGAAATCTAAATTAACAATACAATTTGATAAAATGATTCCTTAAAGACATTCCATCTTCCTCTATTCCTAAGGATCTTGTATTAGTGCTCTTAGATCTTAATTATGCATTGAATTACTAGGATGAAACTTAAGAAATGAGTGGCCGTTAAACTAGAATGCAGAAACTATGTCTCCACCTACATGATCTGATGATTTGGTTGGATGATGAACTAAATGACATATAGGATGATAAGTTGTTGTATACAGAATGCTAATGGAATGATGCAATACTTAATTAAACTAATGGTGATGCTTTGAAAAATGATTCTAAATGCTATAAGTAAGCTAAGACACATCTAACAAAGAAGCCGTGATTCTAATTTACTTGCTAAACTATTCTAAATGCTAAGGTATAATGTAAACTAAGCTCTCAAATGCTAAGATGATTTTTCTAGAGTAATTGTATGCAATGCTCTCTTATGCAAAATCTATAAATGAGCCTCTATTTATAGATTTCATCAAGGCATCAGGTGAGTTGGAAGCAATGGATGATCAGGATTAAGTCTAGAGAGATCGATGGTGAGAAATGAAGAGGTTAGAGAGAAATAAGGAAGTTGTCCCCTTTAATAGAATAATCTTGCCAAATGTAGAAAAGAATAAATGGGAAGGAGAAGCCATGTGTCCCTGAGTTTGTTGAGATTATTGAGGTAAATACCCATTTTAAAATTTAGGAATAATTATTTTCATGTGACACATGGTGAGATGGAGGTAAGAAGAATATGGAGAAATGTGACAAAATTCGAATTAAAAATTCAAATTTAATGAAAGGGAATTAATCAAATAAAAAAAATTAGTTAAATTTGTTTATTTAATTAAATCATGAAGAAAGTGATTTAGATAAGAGGAATTAAGAAATACGAACAATATGAATAAACTTTGCAATTTATTTATACAATAGAAGAAATATTAAAGATTTTTATTAATTAAATAACCAATATTTAATTAATATTCTCTAGACCAATTTTGGATGTATACACTTACAATAGGATTTGGGTAAAACTTTATGAAATTTGTTCTCTCTATGTTTCTAACATTCTTTGCTTTTACTAAAATATGTGTAGCCCAATGCTAGCAAGGAGCATGCTTAATTGACAATTGATTGAATTTTAATAGCAAGATGGTGAGATTATTCTTCTTAAATTCTAAATGAATTTTAGAAAAGCTTCCTTAGATGGAACTCGATTTCTCTAATATTCAAATGATAATTTGTAATGACTCTATGTTATCAAATATAATCTTGACTTATTAGTGAAACATTTGTATTCATAATGACAAATAAATGTGCTGCTACTATCTTCTACAAGTATGGTCGTGGCATTTATGTGTTTGCATGTTTTTGATAAAAGTTAAAACAGGTTTTGAAGGGACCTGAAACCCTTTACAAACAAGAGCACGACTGCAAAAAAGACAACCTGCAGCCAGCCAAAAAACCAACTCCAAAACAAGACTCTTCAAGATTTACATTTAGCATTTTTATTGTGGGAGCGGAGAGTCATATCAGAAGAAGTCCTAGAGATTTTAGCTTTCTTGCTCGTTACAGTAATCCAACCTTCCTCAACTTGCAGCGCCTTGTCAAGCCAGGCCAACTCACTATTATCTTGAAGATGAATGCCCGACGCCAAAGTTTTAGATATTACATCATTATTCCTTATTATGGTACATGTTATGCTTATATTTTGAATGTCCTCATCAACATTTCCATAACAATGTACATGTCATGTACATAGAACATTACAATTGTATAAATTATTTTGAAAGTTGTTGATGATATGCAAGATGTAAAATGTAATAATTTATGTGGCATGTGACTGATGGTTAGTGTTGGTGTGTGAATGCATGTATCATGTAGGTGACAAGAATAAAAATGTTTCATTAGTTTTGTTTTTAGTTAAATCTCTTCATTAATGTTAATGTTAACAAAGATAAATACTAGAAAAAATACTTACAAGTGCTATTGAATCACTAATAGAAACAAATATTTGTAGTCCTATAAACTAAACATTGCATGAAATGCTTTTAACAAAAAATCCAATGCTTGAAGAATAGGATAGTAAATACTTGTCCCTATCAATCATTTAAGAACACTTTATGTACTGTTTCTAATTATTATAAGCTTGGATCTTACATTGCATGGGTTCACATTTTGATTTTGTTTAAGGTTATTATAAAAGTAAAAGGACAAGAATATTTTTTATGAAAGAACTTAAAACAACCAACATGACGACTATTTATTTGAAGACATGGACCCCATATAAATAGTTGACACATTTTATTTTTATTTTTTTTTAAAAAAAGGGGTAAAAACTTTATTAATAATCAGAGAACAGCATTACAACACATCAACAGGCCAAAGTCCGAGAACCACCAGAACCATACAAGAACCAAACATCCACATCACTCAACATCCCTAGTATTACCATCTTCAGAAAGAATCCCCTCCAAGTAGTGGCGGAGCTCCCGAGAAACTTGTCCCAACTCATCAACACTCCAACCCTCAGCGTGCTCAGAAGCCCACCGGGCCAAACAATCAGCCGCTTTGTTCCATTCCCTCGGAATGTGAACAAAGGACACCATCTCCATCATGGAACTAATCAACAAAATCTGTTGAACCAACCTAGCCAACTGCCAGTGAACACCAGAAGACTTCCTTTCCTTTAGCAAATTTATCAAGACTTGCGAATCAGACTCACAGATAACCTTGCGCCATCCCAAGGCAAACGCCCGCTCAAAGGCGTATAAGATTGCCAAACCTTCCATCAAATTAATGGGTTGCACTCCCTCATGAACAGAAAAGAAGAAGATCGTTGACCCCCTAAAGTCTCTGCCAATCCCCCCAACCCCAGCAGGCCCAGGATTACCCCGAGAAGAGCCGTCTGTGTTAATCTTCAAGACGCCAGTTGGAGGGGGCACCCATCTACCCAACCTATGAACCCTTTGCCGCTGGCTCCGACCTCGCCTACGACTAGCAATCGCCAAAGCCGACCCTTGAATCCCCAATCTATCCACCACTGTAGCATCCCCTTTCTCCAGGGGAAACCCAACATCACATTTAGCCGCCACCGTTTCCTGAATCATACCCAAAATTCTTTGCCAAACTTGCTGCACACCCATTTTCTCACCACGGAAAATCCTGCGATTTCTCTCAAGCCAAATCTGCCACAGGATGAAAGTAGGCCCCACATACCACACATCCTGCAAAAAAGGGGCCACCGAAGGAGGCCTACCCAAATTGCTCCAAAAGTCAACTAAAGAGGAGGCATGAACACAGGTACTGTTCCACACTCCCCACCAGAAATGCCAAAGTTGCGTAGCAAAGGAGCAACGAAAGAACAAATGAGCAGACTCTTCTTCCCCTCCCCCACAGAGAACACAAATAGAGGGGCCCTGAAATCCACGCTTCTGAATGTTGTCCCATGTCAAACATCTGTTCCGAGCTAAGGTCCAAACAAAACAATTACACTTTGGCCAAGAAAAGTTATTCCACACTCTCTTCCACCAGGGAACCTCCACCTCTTCCAGCTTACGAGCTAACAAAACCTGATACCCAGAAGCAACAGAATAGACCCCCTTAGGATTAGGGGACCAAGAGAGGACATCCCCATCCCGGAGGGAACTGCATCGCCTTCTAGAAAGGATATTATGAAGCTCTATGCATTCTTCCTTCAATCCAACATCCGGCCATTCATCAAGTCGCTTCCATCTCGCCAACACCAGTTGGTCATTATCAGAGAAGGCCATAAAGTCACTCACCCTAGACCAACCAGCCTCAAGAAACCTCTGGCTCAGCATCAACAAGTTAGGGAACTGAGAAGTAATGGGAGGAAATTCATCCCAAGAATCAGACCAGAAGTGAGCCGACGACCCCCCCCTACATATCCAGAAAAGGCCATCCTTAACAAGTGTAGCACCTTTCTTAAGTGTACTCCAAATCATCGAGCCTCTCCCCTCCAAGGGAAATCTGGGAATATCCTGCCAAGCAGCCCCAGGGAAGTATTTATGAGATAAGATCCTAGCCCAAATTTGATCCTGCTCCACACACCATCTCCAATACAGTTTAGCAGCCAGAGCCTCCCCGGTCAAGGATGACTGCCTTAACCCGAGACCACCCAACTGACGCGGGCTACAAACAGTATCCCAGCTAACAAGGCTCCACTTTGAAGACAACAAGTTACCAGCCCAAAGAAACTTCCTGGCTAAAGCGTCTAAATCCTTAAGAAAACCCATCGGGGCCACCTGAAGCATACATCTGTATGTGGGAAGAGCCTGCACCACCGACTTGAGCAACTGAATACGGCCAGCAAAGGATAGCCACCTATGAGTCCAGTGATTAACTTTCACCCGAAATTTATCCAAAATATTCTTCCAAGAATCTTTAGGCAACCTACCAGCAGAGATAGGCACACCAAGATAGATCAAAGGAAACCCTCCAATTTGAAATCTCAAGATATGGGCAATCCTCCGCTGAATGGGCCCAGGGGTGTTAAAGAAGAAGATGGAGGACTTATCCTCATTAATCTGTTGACCTGAGGCAGCAAGATACACATCCAACACCTTGCGCAAAGTGGTAGCTTCCCTAATAGTAGCCATACCCATCAGAGTCGTGTCATCCACAAACTGTAAATGGGATTGCGGAGGCAAATCGCCTCCCCACCGCCACCCCTGAACAATACCCAAGTCGACATTCCTTCTTATCAGACGCCCCAAACCTTCAACAAGAAGAATAAATAAATACGGAGAAAGGGGATCCCCCTGACGCAACCCCCGAGAAGCTCCAAAAAGTTTAGAATGCTCCCCATTAGTTAACACAGAGAAGGAAACAGAGGTAACGCAACTCATAACCCACTGAATCCATTCATTTCCAAACCCAAAAGCGCCAAGCATCCGCTGG
The DNA here is from genome assembly GCA_007258455.2 of Sequoia sempervirens. Lineage (NCBI taxonomy): Eukaryota > Viridiplantae > Streptophyta > Pinopsida > Cupressales > Cupressaceae > Sequoia > Sequoia sempervirens. Next base: position 357,749,887 of record VDFB02058242.1, read on the forward strand.
AGGAAGGACCACCGGACACGGTCATAGGCCTTAGCCATATCTAACTTGATGAACATCGCCTTATCATTGGAGCTAGCCATTGAGTGAATGGTTTCAGAAGCGATAACAACCCCATCCAAAATTTGCCTGCCTTCCACAAAACCACTCTGCTCCTCCGAGATCAACATTTTCAACCACTTTTTTAATCTCTCAGCAATCAGTTTGGAGATAATTTTGTAAATCACATTGCACAAGGAAATAGGTCTAAATTGACTTAACCTATCCGCCTCCTCACATTTAGGTATGAGGGCAAGAAAAGTAGCATTCAAAGCCCGTAACATCTGCTTGTTCTTCTGGGACTCCTTAACAACAGCCAATAAGTCCAACTTAATAATATCCCAGAATTCTTGAAAGAATTCAATCGGGAAGCCATCAGGGCCAGGAGCCTTCCCTTTCTTCATCTGGAACACAGTCGCCTCCAACTCCTCCAAAGAAACATCACCCATGAGATGCTCATTCATTTCCCTTGTGACCAAAGACGGAATACAGGAAAGAACCTGAACCTCCTCAATAGATCCACCATGCCCATCCTCCCTAAATAAAGATTCAAAATACTGCACAGCTTCATTCGAGATTTCCTGAGAGGAAGAGAGCTGCTCACCTCTTTCATTAACCAGAACTGAAATGGAATTACCTTGCCTCCTGGCTTTTACCGAGTTAAAGAAGAAAGCAGTATTTTTATCTCCTTCTTGAAGCCACTCAATTCTGGCCTTCTGCTTCCAAAATATTTCCTCTCTCAACTCACACTCCTCCAGCACCTTAAGAGCCCTGGCTTCATCCTGGAGCAAGCCAACCGTCACTCCCTCTTCCCTGATCACCCTTGTGATGCCATCCAAATCAGCTTGAGCACGAGCCTTATCATGGAAAATATTGCCGAAGCATTGTCTATTCCACCGTTTGAGCTGAGATTTGGTAAATTGAAGTAATTTAGCAAAAGTATACATCGCCGTACCATATGAAGGTCTGCCAACCTTCCACCAATCCGCCACATGGGCATGTAAAGAAGGGTCCCGCAACCACATGAGCTGAAACTTGAAGGAAGGAGTACGAGGCACACGAGCAGAAGAAATGGCAAGCTTAATGGGCCAATGATCCGAACCTCTCCAATCCAAGATTTCGGAGCAAGCGGACCACAAGCCACCAATCCAATAGCAGGAAACCAGGAAGCGATCCAACCTTTCTGAAATGCTGTTAACCCCTGTCCTCCGGTTGTTCCAAGTGAACCGACCATTACTGGGCTTGATGTCAACCAAATTCAAGGTAGAGATGTTTTCTTGCAGAAGAAGTGCCGAGGGGTCCAACCTTGCATTACCTCCACGCTTCTCAGCCAACTCAGCAATGGCATTGAAGTCACCAGCCATAATCCACGGATGAAGAGGAGCCATGCTACGCACATACGCAATATGGGACCATAGCAACTGTTTGCCAGGAAGATCAACAGGTGCATAAATATTAGAGAAAAGAATAGACTCTCCCGTTTCAAACCAAGAAGCCACCATAGAAATGGAAGACTTAAAGGACATCCACCAGAGAGGGCGAACCTTCCGAGGGTTCCATAAACAGGCCACACCCCCGGCAGAACCAAGAGCACCAACGCACTGGCACTCACCACTCCCCCATAACTTGGGCATCATACCTATCATATCCTCAATCGACAACTTAGTCTCCTGCAGGAAAAGAACATCAGGAACATTACTTCTAATCAAATCGCGAACAGCTTTTTGTCGAGGGCCACTGTTCAAGCCCCTCACATTCCATGATAAAACAATCATTTTAGGGAGTTCAAGAAGTGAGAATCCAAAGTCTTGACCGACCCCGACTCCACCAAGTTTTCCCCTGTTAATTTAATCTTTTCCAAGTCCTTCTTACGACCAAGCTTGGAAGATTTCTCTCCCCCCCCTTTTTTTAGGTCCTTTTGGTGAATACCCAAAGGAGATGGAGACTTGACACTCCTCCCGATAACAACACCATCACTTGACCCCGGAGGAGGCCCATTCCCACCAACCTTCTTCAACTCAGCCACTGGAACTGACTCCGCTAGAACACCCAAATGAAGATCCGTGACCATCTGAGAGCCATCACCATCCATTGCATCCTGGGCAGCCTCAGAGACAAGACCATTCTGTCCTGTACTCAGAGTTCCAAGATCAAGGTTTACCAATCCCGGATTCACTTCTTGCTGGCTAAGATCATCTAACACCTCGAATCTGTTAAAAGTATCCTCCTCCTGTCTCTCATTCAAGGTCCTCTTTTGACCCCTATTCCGGTTACGCCCCTTGACAGGTACAAAACCATCTGCATCTTCCCCATCACCAGGGATATGATCCTTCCCCTTGTCAGTCATAGGAGGGTTGCGAGGAACCTGAGGCGAAGGTGGCACCACAGGCCTAGCCTTTGGACACCGACGCAGCAAGTGACCATATTCATGACACAGACGACAACGGAATGGAAGAGTCTCATAATCCAAATACTGCACCCAAGAGTAAGAGCCTACACACATATCTATAGAGTCTGGCAAGGGTTTACCCAAATCAATTTCGACACAGATGCGGGCATAAGTCATTACCTTTCTATCCAGAGTTTGTTGAGAGGAGCCGACAGGTTTTCCAAGCAAAGCTGCTATCAGTTGCAGAATATCATCACGACAGCATTCCACTGGAAGTCGAGGAAGTCTGACCCAAACCGGAACCCGATTCGGAAGCTCCACCGAAGGGTTGAAACCCGCATGCCAGGGCTTGATGAACAACCCCACTTGGTTATAAAAATAGGGACCACCCTCAAAGACCCTATTCCGGTCCGCCATGCAGTCAAAAGTAACCATAAAGTAATTGTTAGCCAGCAACATAATGTCCATTTCACCCTCCGGCGACCAGGTCCGTCGGGCCCAAGACACCAAAAATTGAGGGGAAACCCTCATCCCCAAAAATTTGCAGTATAAGGAATGTCTGGAATAATAGTCGATATCTTCAGCTATCATCTCAGGTGGAATTACCAGCGTAGGTCTCTCTTTACACCGCTCAAGGCATCCATTAACTTTAGTGATGCGGGATCCCCCTGACATGCGAACACCGCCATCTATCGAGTCATGAGAGAAAAGGCTATTGTCAATAACTTTTGTTGCATGCACTGGCGACTTTGAGCCAATCGCGGAACGAAAGTCCATGCCAGAAGGGCCCTGCGAGGCCTCTCCCATAGACATTGTGGCAGCAAAAGCCAAACCCAATCCAATAACGCCACACACCAACCCTTCCACCAAGCACCAACCCTTCCACCAACCACAACGCTTCCCACCCCACCCTATCACGCAGCTTCAGAGGGAACAACAAAACACAGACCCAAATAGAGCCCTGGCCGCGTATCCCTGCCAGCAAACCAAGACCCGGACAAAGAACAATCCGCACAGAACACTGCCCCCCCGAAATGCCCAACAGATCCCACCCCAGTCGCGCAGGAACAGAGAAAAAGCTCTCACGAGCTAGGGCTCGAATGCCCTAGCTCGGCTCTTCGCGTAGCAGACACGCGCGCCATCCTCATAAATAGTTGACACATTGACTACAACATATTATTTTATTTATTATTAGTCAAAACATCAATATAATATATAATCCTCTTATTTGAACATTTTTATTTTTTTTTCAATTTATTATATAATATTTAAGATGTGTAATTCTAATTATCGTAACCTTTACTGTCAAATATACATACCTACGATACCAAACCAACAAAAACTACAAAATCTTTTATGTTAGTTAACTAAAAATATTTCCTATTTTCTCAACAACTAGACAACATATAACTCCAATCCTAAAATCCATATAAAACTTGTAAGAATGTGTTAGGTAGGAGATTTGAAGCAAGTATTGTGTGTCTCTAGTTCTAAGTACGGATCATTACACTGTTAGCATGAATAATAGAAGAAAGAATTTGCTTATTTCTAGCTTACATTATTTAAAACCAAACCTACTTGTTTTCTATTCACAACTCTTTTCAAATGATAGACACATGTTGGTCATAGAGGGCACTGTACATTTTCTATGATGAAAACTCTGAATCTCCAAAAGACTGGAAATTATTCCTTGGAATAGAAAAAGAGTTTGTATGTCTATATAATACAAACAGCTGTAAAGTAGTCTACTGTAAGCATTGCTTTAAGAGATTAGACACAAATACATATTCTATGGCTGCTCTTACTTTAAGCTTTTTTATATTCGACTAAGTTTAAAATATCAATTTCAATAAGCTGTAAAGCCAAACAACCCACATAATTTAATGAGATACTGTCACTCAATCTTCCACTAAAAACAACATAGAACAGCAAGTTCTTATCTTAACAGAAATTGTAAGCTTAATAAAACAAAAATAGAAATTAAATATACCATCATCACGACTGAGTATGTCATCAGATCCAATGCATATACTCAATGTTTACAATTATCAGATTAAATATTGAAATCCCGTGGGCGTACAAACAAGTGTACAGAAACAACATATTCTCTTCAAATCGTAACAGGGCTTGTATTTGGAAAATTATGAGTCAAATCAATGATAAAAGATGCCCTGGAGAATTCATTTGATTAACCCACAACTTTCTAATCTTAACGTTAATGATAGGGACAAACATGACGTTTCTCAAGGGTATTCCTCTTTTAATAAATGCAAAAAGCTTTGCTAATTCTTGGCATTCAGCAAAATAGAGTACTAGTACACCTGATTCTTTTGTCCATTATCTTACTGGAAATCTCCACTCCATATCATATGGAAAGCCTCCATAGATGCCCCACAAGGCCATCCAGAGAAATGTACATCACAGAACTCTTATAAGTTTAAGAGGAGAATTGGTAAATTTTGATTTTTAAAGAGATTGTTTTATATATACACAGGCATATATAGATTGTAAGTATCAGGTAGCCCTCCTATAAACTGCAGTACATTTGGCAAACTTTGTTCATGTGACCGGTGATACTAGCACGACATGCTCTCTGGTACGATGGGGAAGAGGAGAGACTGGACCTCACAACCTTTTGCCTACAACAGGATGTTTTTGCCAATCGAGCTAGGGCCCTTGCCCTAGAGAAAGATATATATTATTTATTATGATTTTTTAAAAATTTATTTTTCTGTTGGTAAATTTGTAAGTTTTTTATTTGGATCAAAACTATATTTATTATGCAATGATAATTGGTTGATGGTATCTACTTATTTGGAAGATAATGTGGTATCTTCTCAATTACCATCCCAATAAATATAGGGCATTTATGGTGGAGTAAGTTGATGGTATCAATTTATTTGAAAGATAATGTGGTATCTTCTCAATTACCATCCCAATAAATGTAGGGCATTTATGGTGGAGTAGGATATCTCATTTATAATCATTAAATTGCAAAAATATGTACTCACTTTTAAGTCAGCTATCCATATACAATAATGTATTGAAAATAAAACTAGAATACCTTCTTCATGATTAAAAAACATATAAAACCCCTCACCCTATCATTCCTCCACACTCAAAATAAAAAGGTGTTACTCCTAGTTGGTGGTGAGTGGTTAAGCATTGATGATCAATTAAATAACTCTATAATTGGTGGAATAATAATATTGAGACTTGCTACTCTTATAGAAAAGAGTTTACCATTCCACCATTCCCTCATTTATGTTCAAAAATACTAAATAGTCCTTTTATTTTAAAATTTAAACAATTACCTTTCAATCATTGAACCATTTTATTGTCAATGAGCTACCCATTAGATAATGATGCATTAAGGTTCATAAGTCAAATAAATAGCAACCTTTCCCTTGCAATAACAATTAACCGCACACTTTTTTAAGGTTCAAAGGGTTATAAAAATAATTGATAAAATGATTATATAATCTCTACACTAGGATCAAACACTTGAGATTAACACTACTAAAACTAGTTGTTTATCCTAGGTGACTTTTAAGGCAAGGTTCCACAATTTTCCTTTGTAAATTTTAACAAACATTTTGCTAATTGGTAATATAACTTACATTCATGTGACACATCACCAAACTCATTTTTATACGAAAAATGGTTGGCACCAAATTTTTTAAATTGAATACTTTCAAACACATAGGTTGTGGGAATTTTTTTCTTTGATAGAACGTTTACAAGATTACATAAAATGTCTTTGGAAATATTTGCATGACATATCCCCTTGGGAAATTAATAATTAAATTATTTGTAACATTTTTCAACTTTTAAAGACTAAAATATAACAATGGTGACTTCAAAACAATACATTATGAGCATATTTTGTGTTAATTAATGACAATGTATTTATAGTATTATTCACCCTTTGTCTTTCAAACTACATAATATAACCTCTAAAACACCTTAAAATTAAAACAAAACATGGAATATCTACCCTTCTAACCTTATACCACTTTTTTTTTTGTAGGACTCTTCAATAAGTTATCATAAAGAAGCTCAAGAGAGAAAAGAGGAGCAAAAGTAGATCAAATTCACCAACCATTACCATGTAATTGAATTCAATTCCACTATCAAGATTATATTCAAGAGTTGACCTCAATCAAACATGTGAACCCTTATAAAAGAGGAATTTAAATATTCATGAAAAATGTGACTTCAACAATACTTAGTCAATAAGACACGATTTTAAAATCAACATGTAAAATTCCCACAAGATGTAACTATTGCTCAATACGGACACATGGATTGGGAAATTGGGCATGCATATAGGAATGGATCATACAAATTGAGACTCCATTCAAGTTTAACTCCGCAAGCTCCTTAATACATTCAAGTTGGGTGCTTAAATTGTAAAGCATTGACTTTTGATGTATGTGGAGTCCTCAACAACTTTAGGGCACTAATTTTATAGGGAAATGCATTTCAATCTGTATGTGCTTTAAATTAAATTTGAAATTGAATTGTAAATAAAATGTATTCTCTGTGCCTAGAAATCCAAATAAGCAAACAAGATACAAACAATTTTTTGTGTTAATGTTTATTGCTTGTTTCCCTAAGATGCTCTTACATTAGACACTAGTGATAGGAAAATAATGTATAATGTCCCTTACTGGATATTTTTTAAAAGATCTATGTTTTTTCATGTTATGACTAATTTAAGCTATGAAATAGAAAACTCTACATTATGTTGGTCAACTAACATAAAATGTAAAGGACTAAAAATAAAACTAATTTAGAACTTGAATATTGAATGAAATTTTATATTTTTCTAAGTTTTTTTTTTATATTTCCTAGTTTCTAAATACAAAACGATAATAAAATATATTAAATTTTATATTTATGCATTAACTATTAGTGTAATGCCCCAAGCTACACACCTAAGAGAATAGCCAACCAAACAATTTTTTTCTTAAAGAACAACACCAACGACCAAGGTATGACAACATGTACTACAAACCAATATGCACACAAATGTCTTATCAAACACAACACCACAAGAACACTAAAAACAAGAACAACCTCACCATTGCTACAAGAAAGGTGGTACAAGTGGAATACTTACCAATTGTGGGATGAAATCACCATAATGAACCTATGAGAGGGGGAACAACATCAAAATGATGATTGGATAGTAACCCACGATCCTTTTCTCTCATAAATGCAACACAAGGGTAGGATGAAGGAACCATCAAACTTGAATACACACTGAAGGAAACCCACACAAATGGAAGAATGGAAAATAGCTATCATATCTCAACTAGAAGACACCCCATTGATATCCAAAATGAGGAGTAGGATGAAGGTAACAACCACCTCAAAGAAAATACATGCATTCATATGAAGACCAACACATAATGCACTTTAGACAAGCATTTCATTTTACCACATCATTATTTTCTTCTACAATTGAAATATATGAGCACACACCATCTCTTTCACATTCAAATACATCACTTGAACACATGATTACACAATGCTCAATCAAATGCAAGAACATAAACATTCCTTTTTTCTCAAGAATATTTCCATAGTCATGTCATCCAAAGAATACACAAAAGAACATTCATTACCACAACAAGGTCACTCACATTCACACAAATAAAGAATAAGGGAATGAAGAAGGAAATCACACACAAAATCCACCTCTCAACAATTGAAGTGTACAACCAACCTTCCAAACAAGCAATCCTCAAACATATCACACAAGGAGACAAACCAAGCAACACCACCTGCTACTTATGTTGGAGCATAGAAAGGGACACTACGGCCTTTACATGCTCATACACAACAAGAAACACACAAAGAGTTATTATCCTACACAAGAGACTCTCAATTACGGGTATCATTCCTTCTCTATCAAGTGTGATAAGGCCTAGGAGGCATCCTTCCTCTACAAATATACTACACATGGCCACACACACCAAACCCACTAAAGCACCACACTAAGGCATACCAAGAAAGAAACTAAACTAGGCATCCAACAACAAGAAGCACTTGAGAAATCGCACATTAAGCACACATCAACCACATGGGAAATTACATAAAATAAATATCCTATCGCTACAGCAAGGGATTTGATACGAAACATAATTCCCCAAGTCGAAAACCAAGAGCATTAGCACCCCAAACAATTTTGTTTAAAGAATAAAACAAATAACCAAGGTACAACAACACCATGTTGTATTGCACACCAATTTGTGCACAAGTGTCCCATCAAAAATGAAACAAGTAAACCAACAACAAGAACAACCTTACCATTTCTACAAGCTAGGTGACACTAGTAGAAGACTTATCAATCATGGGATGAAACCACCATATGATGAATCTATGAAAGGGAGAATTGACATCTAAACGATGAATGGGAACATATTTACACTCTCTCACAAACTCAAAACAAGGGTAGGATGAAGGAACCAAAAACATTGAATTCACACCAAAGAACACTTATGAACTCTTGCAACACCAAAGGAAACCCAGACAAATGATGGAATGACTAGGAGCTATCATATCTCAACTAGACAACACACCACCAACTTCTGAAACAAGGAGAAGGAATAGGGTAAAACTACCTCCAATCCACTAAAAATGACTTAAAAAACACCTAAACAAAAGGATAAACCTTCACAATATGTTTCCTTACTAGGAGAATTTAAAATCCCTCCAACAACAAGAATGAAAACATGTCATTTCCAAATAGTGACACACTTCCCAATGAAATAGAAAACATGCATAACAAGGTTGATCCTCATCACATGTGTGGGAGATTTGCATTTCATCAAATATGAGGTTCCATATTTAAATATTAAAACTACAAAGAGGAATAAATCCTAAATTATAAACATACATCATGTTACGAAAAAAGAAAACTAAAGCAAGGGATTGAGAACCACTACTTGCACACTAATCATAGTTCCTCCAAATGAAGCCTCTGAGAAGTTAATCCCAAATGATGGTTTCCATAGCATCCAGCTACATGCTACCATTAGGTCCACCCCACCACATGCTATGAGATGGTTAATTGGATAAAAACACAACATTCATGAAAAATAGGGAACATGGCTCACAAACACACCAATCAATAGGAACATCCAATATATCTTACACATTTTATTTAGTACATTAAATAATCATAGCATAGATACCAACAAGAATGATCAACATCAAATGTATATAATCTAACAAGCATGATCTACTTCTAATACATAAGAATACAATATAATGGCCATCAACTCATCAATACATATGCTGAAGGGGATAGTATCACCAAAAATAAGAATGATAAGTAATTTGCATCATATGGTATAAACATGCCAAAAAGGGATAATATAAAACATACATGAGCATGTGCAATCAAGGTCTCTTCCAATCACAACATAGCCAAAGATGGGTCTCTCATAGGAAACAAGTACAACAACATCAAGAATTAGGAACCTAGAGTCTAGGGAAGGAGTGTCACCACAATAGCTTGAAGGTATGGGTACACAAAATTGGGTCACATCCACTCTCCCTATGAGTGTACCTAATCAACAAGATTTTTCTAAATGCTAGATCATGGCATGTCCCTCATGCTCACACTGAATCCTTACAAGCACTTCCATGTGTACCACAACATTGACCATCTTGGTTATTTATACTACCCAATATCTTTAGCTATCACTTAATTAACAAAATATTCACCTATCTTGTCCATCAGATCCCTTTCTATTCTAGTTGATGTCAAGAGTCACTCCTTTCATACACCTACACCTCAAATCCTAGGTTCATCATGAAAAAACATTATGTGGGCATGGCATGGATTTAAATGCACAATTTTGAGGTCTAAAAGCAAACATGGTCTCAAAAGATTATAAATTAAAAAATATTAAGGCCTCTTTTCTTTCATTCAAATTAATCATAAATCATTTCTAATTTCAAATTTTATAAAATTATTTTCAATGAAAAACCATAAAAAAATTTCCCAACCCCATTGATGAATGCTTCAAATTTTAAGATTCAAATTTCAAGTTTGTAAAGATACCCTTTGGTTCCAAATATTCACAACACCACACTTTTAACATAAAATTCACAATTCATGATTTTTTTATAAAAAAAATTAGTGAGGGAATAAATTGGATTTTTTTCAAAATTTAAAAACATCAATTATATTTAGTTTAAATACATGGAATTCTACTTACAACCACTAGGGTGGGCATGACAAATATGTAAAGGAAAGAATTCAAGAAAATGGATGAAAAAGGATAATTACTTCAATTGTGAGGCTCATAAGAACATTAATTTTCTTTCCAATTTCTCTAAATTGAGAGGTAAATCCATCATACAATGTAAAAACACCTTAATTCCTTCCTAGCAATCCAATTATCAAACTAAGGCAATCCATTTCCAAATAAATCCATCATTTTCCATTTTGAGGGAAAGAGGGTTTTGGGAGAACAAAATTGCTCCAAATGAGAATAATGAGAAAATAGAAGACTAATACATATTTTATTTTATGCCTTTACCCATTTTGGTTTCTAATTTCATTCTATTTATTTCTATTTATTTCTATTTATTTTTATTTCTTTTCTATTTTTCCAATTTCTCATTTCACAAAAAATATAATTTACATTAAATTAAAAATTCTTAAGCTATTATTCTTTTCCAAAGGAAAATAAAATAACAATATTCAATTTATTTCTAAGAAATTCAAATATTTCAACTATCTTTCCCAAATAATACAATATTTTTCAAACATGATTAAATTAAATGTAATGATTTAAACACTTTCTAATGCAATTAACTGAACAATTTTTCCATCATGCTAAGCCCAAAGCTGCTTACATCAACATCAAAGTTGTGTTGGATAGGGGTGCTTCTAAAGTGTGGGTTGAGGGTGATTCACTCAACATTCTCAAGGGTTTGAATGGTATGCAAAATCCTAGCTAAATGATTGAGCCTCTTATTAATGATTATATCATGATGTTGAAATCTTTTGAAGAGAACCGTGTATCTCATACTTATAGGGAAAGTAATTCCCTAGCTGATTTCTTTGCAAGCGAGGCAATTAGCCTTAATAATTTCAAGTCGTGGGAAGAGTACTCTTCCCTTCCCAAGAGGGCTAAGCTTTTATTACGAGATGACAACTAGATTTGGGTTTTTGATATGGGGTGATAAGTTAATAATGTGTCCCTCGCATATCACATGTTTTATGGGTGGTGTTTGGCCCAACCTTATTCTCATTTGTATTTCTAGAATTGTCATTGGGCTCTAGTTTCTACTATTGTTTGGCATTGTTGAAATGGGTGGGGATAGGAGTAGGCTTGAAGCCATCTCCTATGATAAGTGGAAGAACAAATGCATAGTCTGGCAGATTCTTAAACATGGGCATTTCACACCTTATTTGGACAAGCTTCATGCTTTTGATCATGTAGCCTCTAATAAATTTGTTCACTATTGGCATAACAGATGCTTGAAGGTGGACGGGATTGAATTTAACATTACTAAAGAATTTATTTCCTTCATTACTGGCTTGTTGATGGATGGGTGCAAATTTTACAAAGAAAGGAAGAGTAATGAAGATGTCATGGATCAATTTTTTAAGGAAAATGAGAAAGATGACTTGGTGAAGCTTCCATCTTGGGCTGATGTGGCAGAAGTTTTAATGTGGTATGTAACCCTTCATGGTCTATTTTCTACTATTTTAGGGTATCATTTTACTCTGCTCAATCATTTCAGACATTATTTGCATGTTTCTTTTCCATTTTTCCTTCTTTCATCCCTAGAGGTTTTGATCTATGCCCACCTCAAGAATCATAGAACTCGTGCTCCATGAAGGGCTCATCTTGCTCATTATGGAGCATGTGAGAGCTAACACCCCGAACAAGTCTGTTAAGGGAAAAGAAAAGGCCATTAGTGATGAATCCTTTTCTTCTGGTCCAAACTCTGATGATGATGGGGATGATGAATGGAAGGTAGAAGATGATAACACTATTGGTACATCCTCATCCCCAGCTGAATCTCCTTCTAAAACAAAAAGAAGGGGACTTTGAAGAAGGGTCTCGCCAAGAAATTAGTCAATCTTGGGATGGATTATGGTGGGTCCTTCGCTGGTAGGGATGTTTCTGAGCAGAATTTGGGTGGGCATCTAAAAAGAAGGCAGAGTCACATGTTCTAGGTCATGAAGATTTTGGGAAGGAGAAGGATGTGCATTCAGTTTGATTGGATGACTATGCAGATGTGGGTCTTCACAAGAGGCCTTCTAAGAGACTAGCTAAGTTACATAGGGCATTATGGAAAGGGGGCGGGGAGGATGAGCATGTGGAATCGGATTAGGTGAAGGTCTATGTAGACAATGTTGTCGTTGTTGAAGATTCTCCTACTCAATAGACACCTCCTCAGGAGGCCAACATTGAGAGTGATATGGTTTTTGAGGATGCACGGGCTGAGAAGGAAGTGAGGGTGGTTGTGGGTCAGAATTCAGCCCTAGACAAGCCAAAAATAACAAGTGTTAATCCATTGTCTAAGGATTTTTCCTACCTTGATGATGATAATACTAATATGTTCAAGTTGTTGGATATGGCTAGGGAAGGCTCCATTTGTACCTTCAAATTGGCTAAATGGGTGATGAAGGGTTTCAACAAGGTGAACATTAAAATTAGAGGCTTGAAGGAGAATTTGGCTTCTCACCCAAAAGGGGCATCCACGGATTTGCTCATTGAAAGGATGCTAGACCTTGAATGCTCATTTTCTGATTTCAAAGCTCAATGTGAAAGTTTTCTTGGTGTGTTGGAGGGAAAGATTATGGAAACTAACAAGGATATTACAAAACTCTTGCGAATTGACCATAGTTCTATCAAGAATAGTGTGGATACTCCGAAGGTGGTCTTTGACAAAATCAACAAGCTCTGAGAGGATCAAATATATTTTGTAGAGTTGTATGAGAAGGATCAGACTTCCAACAAGAAGGGTAAGAAGAATTCCAAAGAGGTGGCTAAATGCTCGTGCACAAGAACTAGGGGTAGTCTTAGGAAGTCTTTTGAAGAAGAAAAACAACAATTGATGGATATGGTTAACTTTCACTACAATCAGGAGATTGAGGTGGCCAAAACTCTAAAAATTTTGAACTCTCTTGTTTGTGTTCTATTTCAGTTATTTTTTTTTGCTTCTTTGTTGATGTTTCTTGGTTGTTTTTTGGCTACTGGTGGCTGTTGGTGGGTAAATGTACAAAGTTGTCACACTTTTATCCAACATATCAACACAAATGAATTTAAGTATTTCTAAATAAACACCAATTTTGGTTAAACATATGATCTTGTAAGATTCATTCTAGCTAAGTTATATATGTCGACAACTTTTCCAATTGAAATTGTTAAATAAAATGCATAGGTAGCACCACTTTGAAGCCAATTTACCAAAAAAATTGAATTATTTGAAAAACTTGATGTTTCGACAAATCCTTGTCATGTAAATAACATTTTTTTTAAATATAAAAAATACCCTTTTGAAGATCCATAAGTGTAGTTTAAAAATATATATATATTTAAATATTTTAACTATTATTTATATTTTTTTTTTAATTTTTACTAAAAGTAGGTTATCAGCACAAAAATATTAGGTTAATTACCATGTTAAGAAAAATATTAAAACTTATTAAGAAAATTTGAAAAAAATATGATGCACTAGATAAAGGAATCGATATCAAGATGGTATATTTTTTTATTTTAGATAAATAATCAAATATAAAAGTTGATGTCAAATGGAAATAGTTGTGTTTCAGTAGACACATATTTTAATATTTATTTAAAAATATATATTTATCAATTTTGAAAAAAAATATATATCCATGCACTAAAGTTTAAAGTTATAAATATACACAAAAATTGAAGGAAAAATAATAAAATTTACTATATAAAGATTGACATCTCATGTAACTTCATTTTTCAACATTTTATCAGCAACAAAATTGTAGTGTAAATTTATAAAAAACTATATTCAAATAATTTTTTAATTTTTTCAAAAAAATACAAATATAAAATGTACTAAAAAATACACATTTTATTAGTTTACATCATTTCAAAATTCAAAACATATATACCACTTTTTAGTGATTCAAGTTTAAAATTTGGATCAATGTTGGTTGTTTCCTTTATAAAGTGTGACACAACTTTGTGTTTTTACCTTGGTGCTTTTATTGTTCTTTACCTATCACAACAACATTTTGATGTAACTTGATGTAAAGTGTTTTAAGTCCCTTCAAAACCTATTTTTCCCATATATTCAAAACTTAACAATTTTCCCTTTTCCTTTATTTCCCAATTTTCCTTATTCTAAATGCATCAAGCACTATTCACGCACAAGATTTCATCTTTAAAATATAGTTTCATGCAAATGGTAAAATAAATAACCATAATATAAATTATACATTTATAGGTTTTGCATAACACTTGGAATCCAAAATCACCATCAATTCAAATATAAAACAAGAAAAGAAAATAGGGCTCATCTTGCACTCAACCAAGTGTAATATTGGATACCATGCACATTAGCCTAAAGTGACATCTCTGATTAACTATTTTTGGGGAATAACTTAGACCTACATAATCAAGTGGAGAAATAAACATGTACATGTACCCACTCAATGAACACATCAAGCATACCTACTCAATATATAATAGTTGAAGAAAATGAGAATCATCCATTAGAGTTCAACATCATATAAGTCATAAATCATGATATATACACTTATATATATGAAATAAAGAACTATAATAAATTGGACATATAAAGAATAACACATACAACTCAAAGAATACATCAATTCCTCTCAAGAAACCTTGCACACTACCATACATGAATTTCAATATAGAAAAAATAACAACCAATATATTGAGGAATACCATCTTGAAACATGTGAGTAGTCCAAACACACCATACAGTGTAAGCAAAATAGTCACAACCAAGGCTATCAATGAAAATGGTGAATTTTAACACAAATAAATACTCAAATCAGCAACTACAAGAATGACCTATCTCTTGATACATAGTTGGAACACCATGTCAAAACTAAAAAATCTCAAGGAAACAAATGGGTCACCATTACATCCTCCCCCACTAAGATTAGGCTTACTCCTAGAATCCTACATAAAAGAAGGCTAAGGTACACTAGGTACTTAATCCTTCAAAGGCAATAGATCTTCCAAGATAATCTCTCTTGACCTTGACCAAGGATAGGCCTAGACACACAACACAAACACATTGAAAGGTGCAAACTAGGTGAACACTAGCCACTTGGTGTGCACACATTTCAAATATCACCTCACTCGACCCTCAAACTACCACTACCACTAAAATAAATATCTAACCACATGGTCCAATCGAACATAATAAAACAAGGCCCTAAATAAGAACTAGTACTACTAGGAACTCCATCTAACTACTCACTTAGTTAAGGAAAGACACACAAACCTATAAACCTTTTATCTTTGTGAGACTTATGAATACATGGTTACAATTCCTATAGTCTCTTCTAAGACCAAGGCCTTAACCCTCAAAGATACAAATCAAAATTCATGAAAAAAACATCCCTCAAGGCTAGAGGCAACACAACTTCACTTTCATTCTCACCAAAAGCATGCCTCACTTATAGACATGGTCTCACTTGATGAGCTCATCCCTTAAGTACCAATTTAAAAAGTGAGGATTTCCATCACATGTTAGCCTCTAAAAAAACTAAGAACAACATAGGGATTCACAAAGGAAATAATTTAGGAAAACCCCACTTACAAGTATAAGTACTCCCCAAGAAAGGTTTAGCAATCCAAAAACTCACGAGGAAACATCAGAGGAGGAAACTAAACACAAAACATTAGAGAAAAACTCTAATATTCAACACAACAATGCTCAAATATGACCAACCTAATGGTTAGACAACCAAACTAGATCATAATATCATGATAAAAAAGGCAACAAAGAACCTCTAAAATGATTAAACACCAAGTACTCTTAAAATAGAATACACAATATAGTCAGCTATTCATACACTAATTGTATCCCTCCCAACACTAAGCTAGGAATGCTTCTAAAATACCAAGAAAAAACTCTTACAACCACAATATTAACCTAAACTATTAACACAACTAGAGATAGATTGGTAACTATAATATAATAAATATAAATAATATCTTCCAAAGAACTTACTCTAACATCATCATGCTCATACACTATGTCAAACATAAGTGTAGCTATGAAATCATATATAGATGGAATTATGTGCACCTTCATTCCATCCAATAGTATAGCTTCAGTGTTTACAACACCACAACAAATAATAAACTAATGTTAGAGAACTAAAGGACATGGTCACAAGACTAAGACAAAACAAGAGAAAGACAAGAAAGAAAACACATATTTGGTAGACTCAATAAAAACTCAACTATCCACTTGAAAATAGAGAAAATATAAATTCATACAAGGAATTAAACATATCTCATTCTCAGGCTCATCCAAATTTAATACCACTCAATCTTATATACCTCACTCAAATCCAATAATAGAAAAAATTTAGACTAATTCAAAAGCTATTCATAGCCAAAAGATTAATATGCATACAAAGAATTTCTTAAATTCTCAAAAACAATCACAAAGCATCCACTTCCATTCCATAATAAGCAAGGAATTTTAAACTTAGCATAGTTCTAATTAGCACAAATATGAAGAATTAGTATGTCTCCATGATCTACTCCCTTATATTCTCCATCAGAGGTCCATCATGAACATGATAGAGAACAAAATTACACAAAAAAACACCAAAAATTTAAAAAAATTAAGTTAGCCACCGTAATAATGAAAAATTCCAAAGAGGAAGAATTATCAATTCTAACAATAAAGAATAAAATGAGCTCAATTCCAACAATAAATCAAGCATGACCAAGGGTCACAAAAATAAATAGATGGTAGAATTGTTAGGATTAAGGTGCCATCCACCTTGTAAATCCTATGTTATGGTTCCAATATCCTTGGAAGGTGTATCTAGATACTTAGGGTTTGTTGGGAAAATATTTTGCAATATTAATTCTCTCCATTGTTTGCAATATACTCATAAGGGGTGATGGGTCCACTAGCAATGGTAAAGGTGGTGTGTTGACATAAATATTTAATATTGTTTTCCCCACATGTGGATGCCTAGAATGGGATAATAAAAGATAAGGGAAAGGATAAATGAGTAACTATTGGGATTCTCCAAGTCAGTGCTTGGTGTAGCATTGAAAATTATCACCCTTGATAATTTCACATTGTGTTTTTCTCCCCTTTAAGTAATTGAGCCTAAATGGGTCCCTAATTTCCTAAATTATGCATTCCACAACTTATTTTAAATATTTTTTGATAATTTGTAAGCATAAAACAAATGCTCTCATTTAATACTTTTTCCCCGACACTTTAAATTTTGGAAAATAGGTTTGGGGCACTAGAGCCTATGTTCCCTATTTTGGCTCCAAATTTAAAAATGTCAATGTTGCTATTTTATTATTTGAAATTCGAATGTCTAAAGTTAGCTATCAAAATTTATTTTTAAAGGATTTATTGCAGCAATTCAAGATCCAACATCATGTCAAAGTGTATGTGAGTTCATGTTGTCATATTATCATTGTTTTTTTAAGGCTAACCCTTGTTGTAGGTCTCCAGAGAATTCAAGCAAGGTCAAGCAAGCAACATCCAAGGCCTTGAGGTGATGTGTATGACTTTAGTCCTTCAAGGAAGCCATTGAAGGGTGGTGAGTTGCAACACTTTATGATTTCATCATTCCTTCATATAGTCATCCATGTATCATTGACATTTCCATTGAGGAAGTGGAAAAACTTACACAAGTTTTGATTGAGGGAAGCCCCTAAATGGCACAAAATTCCTATCTTTTTGAATGTGTAGATCTTGGGTATTTTGAAGATTGAAAGGATCTTGAAGACAATTTATTCATTGTTGAATTTAAACCTCTAGGCCTTAGCAACTCATGGAAACTCAATTACATAAATATCCAATGGTGATCCATCAAGTTTGTAGATGAGAAATGGAAGTGTGGATCCAATAATAGAGGACTGTGAAAACAAATCTGAAAAAGACCTACAAGGATAGTGGCACCCTAAGAGGAAATGTCCTCAGAAATCAGGCTGAAATTTGTACCATAGGTGCACAGTATCCTCCCCATTTTGTTTATGTTGTTTGATTTCCTCTGTGATTTCTCAAAAAATTGTATTTACATCAAAACACTAACTTGCATCATTAGGAGATTTCTAGATTTGGTTAAGGGTTGGCTGACTCACCTATTAGGTTGTAAGTCAATCTCATACCTTGTCCAAATCCTTGAAACCCCCACTCCATCTTTTCATTTCCCATCCATTCCATCCTCACACACAAACATACAAATGAAATTAGGGAAAGGTGTCAAACCCTAAGGTGAAAACTCAAAGGTTTATTTTCCCTACATTTCATTTTGGTGAACCTAGCCTTTTAACATTATACACCTTTTGAAAATTCACCCTAAATCTACATTTTTCTTCTAATTTCTCATTTAGGGTTTAATTTTTGTATCACAAAATCATACAAATTTAAAAAAATTGCATCATAGGTTGTAATAGGGTTTATTTCAATCATTTTATCTTAGATCTACATTCAAATTGCATTCATAAATCTGCATTAGGTCATTTAAAATCTGGAAAAAAAAAGTGTCATTTGCATACATTTAGGTATTTTGCATATTGCTAAAAAGTAAAAAATTGCATTATTTTCTTTCAAAAAGAATATTCATATAATCATTTTTAGATTTAGCATATTAGACTCAGTTAATTTTTGCATCTTAGATCTAGAAATCTCATTTACAATTGTCATTTATTGTTCAAGCATTTTCAACATTCTTGCATACTTGCATTTTCAATTACACTACCTTAAATTGATCAAAATCTAAAAAAGCATTCACTGTCAAACCTATCTGAATGTAAACACAGAAACCCTAAATAGTTTAACAAACAATAAAACTTTTAATTTTGCAAAAGCTTTCTTAGGCCATAGGTGCCCTAGGCACCATAGTCTTGCCCTTTTCAGCTCAGATTTTTGTGACAAAGATTTCTCAAAATTCTCTATTCAAATATGTTGTTTGTTTTCTAGTCACCTATTGCATAACAATCTAAACCTTAGAACATAATCATTTAAAATCATGATCATTCAATATTTTGGTAATATTTTGGCCTCTTTGAAATCTTTGGTGTATGTTTCAAGTTGTTTGTTTGGTGATGACCCAAATTCAAATGAGGACATTCATGATCCTTCACCTCCCAATGCATGTCCTCGTGAGGTAGATATCTTGGGACAAGATGAGGAGAGCATGAATGAATTAATCAATAATTATTTGCACAACCTTGAGAATAATGTAGCCTTTTATCCTTCCATGAGATTTCCTAATCACCCATATCAACAATTAACACCACCTACCATACCACTACTTGAAATGTTTGTTATCTTACATCTGAAAAGTGACTCTCAAGGCATATATCAACCAAATCTCAAGGAAGAACCTACTTATAACAACCATAAGGAATACATACCACCTAATGCTAGTCCATCTTATGAGAATAAATCCACAAACACACCCATTAACTTGGAACATAGCTATGGACAAGGCTTTAAGATATTGAAAAAATAAGGATGTGACATAAATATGAACATGTGATCCACTCTCTTTTGGAACAAAAATTATTGGAAAACACTAAAGGAGTAGGGTGCCAAGATCCTCCACCTTTGCATCAAACATTTGTTCTACCAACCAACAAATTCAAATTCCATGGTCCTATTAAGAAGCTATCATTCCTACATCCTATAACCACTACTGAACGGGCCTTAGACACACTTCTCAAACTAGGACACGTTACGTTACAACCCATTCATGACCAAGAAAATAAGAAAGGAAAAAGTACAAATACATCTTACTATGCATATCATAGAATAATGGGACATCTTACTGACAAATTTCATGCTTAAAGAGAAAATTGAGAGAATTTGATCCTTATGGGGATCAAATTGAATATATGATAGATTAACATTCATTTTCTTTGCTCCTTGCCATGTGGTAGTTGTTGTATCACACAATACTCACTACCATCTAAGAGGGTATAAACTTAGCTTTATGCAATCATCTTTTATTTTTCAAGGAGTAGCATATCATAATCCATTGGGCTCACCTTTGTCCCCACACTTGGGGGCAAGGGGTTTGGTAGCCTTATGTTGGGTGCATTCCTTCTTGGGATCCCTTTATTTCTCCTTAAAATGTTAGTGTAGCAAGTACACTAACATTTTTAAGGGGGGTGATATAGTTCCTTGCTCATTGGTGGCATAAGAAATGGTCCCTTCTTAATGATTATAGCATACATCTCCTAGGAAGTGTGACCTTGTCAATCAAAGTGTGGCCTTCTTGATCTATGTGAGTGTCTCTTTGGTATCCATTTGTATTTCACATGTCCTTTGTGCTTTACTATTTCTTTTTCTTTGATGATGTTCTCCTTTCTATGTTGCTCCCAACTTGTGTATGGGATGATGGGTGGGATATGACTAGTTGTAGTGTTGACAATATTTTCATCATAAGGATTCTTCGTGTCCCCTATGTTGGAATTTTCATTAGAAAATATTTCCTTCAACATTATAAAGGTATTGACAATACCTAATCCTCTGCCCTCATAATGTATCCTCTAATCCATAGCCACTAAATATGACTTGTTGTGAACACATGATATTGCTACGGGTTCCTATTGTTCAAGAATATGGACTATTTTCTCTAATTTTGTGACATCTTTATCTGTTGCTACCACTTTAGAATATGTTGGTTTTGATTACGAAGATTTTGGTGATGTGCAATCACTGTATGAATCAAGACTCTCAACCGTTGCTTGCTCTTGTGTTGGAATATCAAGAGTGGTAGACTGTTGTTTTGGATGAAGAACATCTATATGTTTATCAAAAGAAACATCTTAGGGGTGATATCAGGGATACCTTTGGAGTTTTAAATGGTTTGGAAGATGTCTCGTAGCTCTTGATGAAACTCTAGGGATAAGGGTTCTTGATCCCAACTCGATTCAGAGCAATTTTTGATACCCTCAAGAGCCTCCACTTCACATGATCCTTAGGTGGATGATACATCATTAGTAAAAGAATCTTCACAACATTTTGTAGGTATGGATGCAATAAGGGATATTTCTTGCTCCTTTGGAACTTCTTCAATATTCCCAATCATGAAGTCATATGTGGGAGAGATATCACAATCTGATACATACATGATGCCATTACAATACATGAAATATTTTTGGACACTATTGATTGGTTTGGACTTTTTTTTTAAATAGTATCTTGATACGTGTCTAATTCCCCATGTTGTGATGAATGAATAACACTAATGTGTCCCACCATTGTATCATGGGTATGGTTTACGTTATTTGACGTTTATGCCTTTCTCGAATCTTTTACTTTTGTATGATCAGGCATAGGGTTTGTGTAAATATTCAGATTGTCATTCCAAAAAAAATTATCAACATCAATGTCTCCTTGTTCAATAAGATCTTGGATTAGATGTTTAAGTCTAAAAAAAATTGTGTATTATGACCTTTGTATCAGTAAAATTCACAAAAATGATCTTCCCTATGGCTAGGATATTTGACTTGTGGCTCTTGATAGTTTGATAAATCTGGGAGTGTGATAAGGTTAGACTGTTCAACTTCTTCAACACATCTTCCATAGGTTCTCCTAAGGGAGTGAATTGTCGAATAGGAGCACTTTTTGTTCTTTGTGATCCATGTTGAGTTTTTGCAGCATTGATTATTGGTTGATTTTTTTGTGGCTGATTGTTTGTTTGTTGTGTGTTCATGGATTGGGTGGTTGCTTGTCTAGTAGCACTGAGGACTACCTTCGCATCAGCAACACCATCACTAGTTGCATTCTTGTTCTTAGCCCATTTATGGGGTTTGTCATAAGAACTAGTAGATGGTTAGTTTTCCTTGTAAGGTTTTTTGTTCCCTTATGCAATAAGGGCTCTCTCAATGTTAAGGGCCCTAGGGATAAGCTCTTCATATGTTGTGACACATTGCATTTTTAATTAAAAAGATAGGTTTGTGTCCACATTAGCAATGATGATTCCTATCTATTACTCCTCAGGAATAGGCCATTTGCTCTTTCTAGATCTTTTCCTCCACCATTGTAGGAAGTTTACAAAGGATTCACCCTTGTTTTGTTTGAGGGTGTATAGCTCTTCCAAGCTCATGTCCATGTCTAGGTTATAGGAGATCTATAAACCTGTCAATTATCTCTTGGAAGTTTTGAATTCCTAGAGGCAACTATGAGAACCAATCAATCATTGGGCCCACCAAACTACGTGGGAAAAGGCACATTAAGTAGGAATCATTGTAAGCAACCTCCATACACATTACGTGAAATTATTTAATATGATCCACCAGATTTCCTTGCCCTATGTATTTGTCAAATTTTGGGACTTCAAAATTGGGTGGGAAAGATACCATCGTGATGTTCCTATCGAAGGGGAATGGAGACAAGTTATGTTGTGCATGTGGTTTCTTTGTTTTCCCAATTTGAATTTTTTGGATTTGGTGTGTGATTTCCTTAATTTGTGATCACAAATTGTCTTATAGATTTGGTGGAGGTGCATACATGTTATATTATGGGATGGTAGGTGAGTTGTAAGTTGCATTTCGATATGGAGGTATGTTATACAGCATGTAGGGTGGATTTTGATATTGTGTGTGTAAAGGTGATAGTGGTGGAGGTGTATACGATCCTTGTACATTTGGGTTTAAGATGTTTTGTTACATGTGGGAATATTTTCATGCTAGAGCAATGCTTTTTGTTGGGGTTGTTGTTGTTGGTGTGTGAGCAACACTTTTTTTTGGGATTGTTGTTGTTGTTGTTGTTGTTGCACAATCAAGCCTTATTGTTGAGCTTGTTTTTGTTGTAAGGATTGTGCTTGAGCTTGTTGTTGTTGCAATGATTGTTGATAGTCTTGTCGTGCTTGCAACACTTGTTGTTATTGTAAATCTTGAGCTTGAGCTTGTTGTGCTTGCAACACTTGTTGATAGGCTTGTTTTTATTGCAAAGCTTGAGCTTGAGCTTGTTGTGCTTGCAATGTAGAAGTGTTTTGATTTTGGGGTACGTGAGATGGATTTTGAGTGACCATGGTGGGAGTGAGTTGTGTGTTGATTTGATTGTGAGATGGTTGTGGTGGGATTTTGGGGGTTGTTTTATGCTATTATTCCTTGTAAAATTGTTGATTGGGGTTAAGGAATGTATGTTTGGGGTCCCAATTAATTTTGCATGGCATGGGGGACCAATGGTAAATATGATGGTTTCATTTGTTGTTATATCAATGGCACATTTTGACCTTGGTTCAATTTATTGGGAGAGTTCCCTTGACTAATTTTTTGAGGGTTCCCTTGTTGTGTTTTATTTGGGGCCAAGGTGTTACCTTGGTTGATGGGATTCATGGCAAATGGGTTTCCTTGATTTGGATTCATGATAAATGGGTTTGATGTGGTTGATAGGTTGGTTTGAGTGGATCATAGAGCCACCTGTTTCGATGTGTCAATGGGGTTGTTGGAACCACTTGTTAATGGTTGACCTTGTGTAAGGGTGTTTACTTGCCCTTGTTTTCCTACTTGAGCTACTTGGCTCACATTTCTTTGTGTAACGTTAGGAGCACTTGTGGTACTTGTGGTGGTGGATGAAGATGGTTACGCTTGAAATGTTGAGTCCATTGTTGTGTTATGGAATGTAAGTGGTATGTGTGGTTGTATAGGTTTCTAAGGAATGGTGGTGGAAGAATGTGGTTGGGCACTAAATGTTTGTTTCCAATTTATGTTTTGTGGAAGGGTGGTGTCTTGTGTACCAAAAATTTTGTTGCCTCCTATGTTGGGAGTGAGACATAGGTTGGTTACAAGTCATGTTGCAAGACTAGTTGCCAATGGTTGAATTGGTGCATGTGATGGGGTTGGTTGAATGATGGGTTGAGTCACACCTTGTGTCAAGGGTTGTGACATAGAAGCTTGAGAAATTGAAGCCACATTTTCTAAAGGTTGTTCCCTAAGTGTGTTCAAATCGAATGTTGAAGGGATTTTAGCCCCTTTGCTAAAGCTAGCATGGATTGTGTAGGGTTAATTTTCATCAAAGAGTTGATGATATGGCTTGTTTTAGGATCTTGTTAATATTCAAGCAATTCCTCTACGGTGAGCTCAAGTGGGTTTTTGGTGACATCTTCTACCTCATACCCCATGTCTACTAGATTTTGTGGTTGTTGTGATGGGGTAGAGTGGCTCCTAGGATCGAATTCTTGTGGGTTAGGATCACTTGTGGTGGATGTAGGTTTGTTTTGTTCTATTTTTTTCTTATGTTGTGACCTTGTTGTTACCATAAATTGTGGATCAACTATGGGAGAGGTATGTTGATATTTGTATTGTTGGTACTCTCTAGTTGACTTAAGCTTTGATAAAAGGGACCCTCTAAGTTGTTTTGGTGTAAGTGGATAATGAAAAGGGGTGAGTGGTATGGGGGATGAACTTTATAAACTTTGGACAACACTTTAGAATTAAAGTTTTGATGTTTTGATGTCTTGGATAAAAGGTGCTAATGAACTTGTGAATCTAAAGGTAGACTTGTGACCTATAAGATAGACTAGTCCAAAAGGATGATGACTAACTCAACTAAGTGTATGGAAAAGGATTCTTTTACACACAAATAGCTAAGTGGTATCAAAGCATAGGTTTGATTTGATGAAGGGAAAAAGGTTGAGTTGAAGAAGGAATAAAATGCCTCCAAAAGGGAAAACCATTGCTAGAGAAGTGAATGAGTTGAAGGAAAAGCATGCCAGAGAGATGAGAGAGTTAAAGGAGAGGCTTCCTTCCCTAGAAACAAGTCAGAAGAGAGGTATGGTCACAAGTGATGAAAGTGACTCTGAAGAAGAAGGGGAAGAAGAGAATGAAGAAGAAGAGGAAGAGGAATTGGATCCTGATGAGCAGAGGATGGCTAAGCTACTAAGGGTAGTCAAGGAAAATAAACACAAGATAAAGATAGATGCACCTATGTATCAAGGTAATTTGAATGATGAAGAACTTTTGGATTGGATTGTAGCACTTGATAATTACTGAGTGTGAGGATGTATTTGAGGAACAAAAGGTGAAGATTGAAAAAAAAAAATTGAAGGGTCGTGCACTATTATGGTGGGAATATGTACAAAGTGAAAGGAGAAAGAAAGGAAAGTCCATAATCACCTCTTGGCATATGATGGTGGCTAAACTCAAAAATAAGTTCCTACCTATTGATCACAATATTCAATTATTTAAGAGGCTTCAAAAGCTAAAGCAAAAGGAGATGGATGTGCAAACATATATAGTGGAGTTCTATAGGTTGAGCATATGAGCAAGTCATACAGAGGATGACGAATAGAAGGTACCAAGATACATGAATGGGTTGAGATAAAACCTCCAAGATGAATTGAGTGTCACCACTCCAAGAATGGTGGAAGAATGTTATGAATTGACCATCAAGGCTGAAGACAAATTGAAGAGAAGGAAAGAGAAGCAAGGTAGGGGTAGAGGAAATAATTCTAGAGGAAGAGGTTCATTTTCTAACTCAAGGCGGTCATATGAGAACCAAGAATATGCAAGTAAAGTCCAAGACCAAGTTGTTGATCATAGAGGTGGATTTAGAGGAGGTAGATCATGTTTTAGAGGCAGATTTGGAAGTCAAGGAAGAGGCTCTAGTGGATTCATAGGAAGGTGCTATCAATTTGCAATAAACTTGGACATCAAGCATGGAAATTTAATGAAGTTCAAACCTCTAATTCACATGCAGGAGAAAGGAGAGCTCAATTGGTGCAAGAAGATGACAATGAGAGTGTAAACTCTCCATCACAACATGCTACTCCAGAGGTTGGTGAATCACTAATGGTAAGAACTCTCATCAAAGAATCAATAGAGAAGGAGCCACCCCAAAGAAGGAAACTCTTCAAAACAACTTGTAAGTGCATGGGTAAAGTATTTAAATTTGTAATTGATTCAGGAAGTATGGATAGTATGGTTTCCATTAAGATGGTTGAGAAACTTAAGTTGCCTAGAATACCACATGATACTCCTTATAAAGTTTCTTTGTTGAATGAGATTCAATGTGTTTTGGTAAATGAAAAAAGTTGGGTGGAGTTCAATATAGGAGGGTATAAGGACAAAATTCTATGTGATGTGTTGCCTATGGATGTGTGTCATTTTCTACTAAGGAGGCCTTGGCAATTTGATAGGCATTCTATATATGATGGGAGAAGAAATACTTATGAGATAAACAAAGATGAGGTTTCTTATACCTTGACACCATTGAAAGAGGAAGACAATGGGAAAACTAAGGGAGATAGTGTGATGATCTTGGGTAGAAAGGAGTTTATAAAGGTAGAGGAATAAAAGCACATGGACATTGTAGCCACTACTACACATAGAGACATTAGGACAACAACATTGATGAATGATTTGATTTTGGAGGGAAATTAAATTGAGTTGAAGGTCAAAGATGAATTGATTCTTGGGATTCAAGATTGGCTTAAAAGTGTAGACACAAAAAATGTACCAATCACACTTGATCCTAATTAATAACACCGCTTCATCTTGAATCATCCCCTATGCTAATCATTTAACCAGATAGTCTATATTTGAATTAATTCATCACCTTTCGTCCCTTGATTAAATAAATCAAATTTATCTAATTAAGTTTTCATCTCTTTTTAATTAAATAAATCAATCTCATTTAATTAATCCTCTAATCTATATTTAATTAAATTCTAATCCATTTTATTTAATTAAATCTCTAAAGTCATTTCTATTAAGTTAAATAAATTAAACCTTATCTAATTTAACCTAACATCATCCCTCTTTAATTGAATAAATCAAAATCTTTATTTGATTAAATCTAAATCATATTCCTCTCAACTTTGATTTAAATCAATCCAAAAATATAAATCAAATTGCCACATCAACTAATGTCCTTATAATTTAATCAAATCTTGATTAAATTAGTCTTAATCCCCTAATTCCTCTAGATTTTTTCACTTGCTCAATGAATCATTTAGTTTGATTTATTAATTCTTCTAATTTCCCTCAACATGGCATCAAAAGGGAATATTCCTCCAAATTTGAAAATCCCTCCAAATGGATTTGTCCTTCCAACAAGGCATTCATTTCCTCTTACATGTCCTTGTGCATTGAGCCAAGCGACATTTAATTCATTCCTTTCTCCCTCCAACATGTCATTTCATAAATTTGAAATTCCACCTAATATCATTTATTGTACACATTCATCAAAATGTGCTCAACCTTCCTCCATTCACATCTTGACAAGTGGCACTTGGCCATTGGATGTTGAATGATCCCACATTCCTCCATTTTTCTCATTCTTCCATCTTGTTCTTCTATAAATAGAAGGCTCTTCTTCTCATTTTGGATCCACAACTTAGAGCAAAGTTACTATCTTCATATTTAGAGCAAATTCATCCATTTCTATAGCATTTTTTCATCATCATAGCTAGGTTATTGTAGATTTAATCAAGGAAGCACATTATTCATCATCATCAAGTGGATCAATCTTCATCAAGCTTGCAAATGAGTTGGGAAAGGGCCATTTTGTACATCAAAATGGCACAAATTCCCCCATGGGATTGAGAGTTTGCATGCTATAATAGGATTTAATAGCTTTTCTTCGTTTGTTCATCTATTTCCTATTTTGAGCATTGTAAATGAATTGCATGGGGAATCTTACTTCTAACTTGCATATGTGACTAACACTATGTTTGTTCTTTGTGTTTGTGTAGGTCTAGGAATGGGGTTCACATTTTGGCGCTAGAAGGAGGGTGAATCAAAATATTTCAACATGTTTTTTTGAGAAATTATATGGTTTTCTTGACATTTTTGTGCCTACAAGAAACTGCACCACTATCAGTCCAGTGGCACCATACATCGATGCTAGCCTTCCAACGATGCCATATAGTGATGCTAACAAACTCCAAACTCTGTCACTGTGTGTTCCCACCCAGAAATTCAAATTTCTAAACTGTGACGCTTGACCATTTCTACTGTTGACTAGATGCCAAACTCCAAATTGCATCACTGATCGAAATAGTGTCGTAATCACACTCTCTGGATTTCTACAGTCTACTGCTTGTCAATCCAGCAGTGCTATACAACACCACTAACTTCTCTAAATAGCGCCACACACGTGGACTACACCGTTGGGGTGGGTAAGAGGTTAAATTTCAAGTTATTTTGACATGTGCCTTTTTTCTTTTGATCATTTTGGGCTATTTAACCTATTTTCTATCTCTATGTTCATTGGACTAATCATTTTTTTGTAGGTAAAAGCAAGGAAAGAGCAAGGAGAAGTTAGAATTATAACATCATTTCTCTATTGTATCAAGTTTCTTTAGACACTTTTGGAGGAAATTATAATTCCAAATCTAAGGATTTAGTTTCTTCAAGCTCTTTAGGACTCACTAATTTCAATTTGGGTTTAAAAAGAACAAAGACAAAAGGATTAAAAAGAACTTTAGGCAAACTTACTAGATTTTGTTTAAGGTTAACAATTGAACAAGCAACTTTCACTTTTCCTTTTGGTGCTTTAAAAAGAATCCAACTTTTTCTTTGAAGGTTTAAAATGAACATGTGCATCTATGTTTTGTAATCACTTACCCAAAATAATATCATCTAAAAGATGTATGCGCTTCTCTAGTGCCTCACGGTGATCTTGAGAATCAAAAGGATTTTTGTGATATTAGGTTGTGTAAGTGATTGCCTCCACACTTCAATTTGGATTATAAAATTGAAAAAATCCTGCGAGTGTGAGTTAGGTATATTGTGTGTGTTCTCTCTTTGTTTCTCAACAAAGATTGATTGAACTATGGATGTACTTGCTCACTTTTGTCTATCTTTAGAGGGCCTTCCTTGTGGGAAAAAGTAATCACCCAAGGGAATGACCCAACTGGGAACACGCTAAATCCAAGTGACTTCCAACTGGTATATAAGTGTGGGTACTTGAGGAAAGTTCAAGTATCACAAGGATTATTCCAACAAGAAGGGCAACAATGGTCTCTTGCCACATGGATGATCCCCCATGAACAAAATTCTTGTATTAAAACCTTTTGTCTAAAAGACCAAAATCCTAAACTATTTGTTAGTGCAAGAACAGTCGTTCTGAAGCCACCCCACATTTTTTATGGATTTTAATTGAGATGAGAAGTATGCCATGGAAGTTTCATGGGTATTGATGCTTGGTTGACCCAAGAAGCGAGTGCACTGTAGGGGGATCCTGTGCGGTCAAGCATCTAATCATCCACTAAAAGTAGGTGTAGCTGGATTTATCCAAGTGGGGATTCAACAAATATTGTCTCAATATCCATAGGGTTGTTCATGTTCTTGGAATCAAAACACTTTGCTTGATCTTAAACATTGGAAAACAAACATTCAACATGATCATCAAAATTTCAAACCCTTTGGGAAGCAAATATCTTTGAAAAAATTCAAGTATTATTGCTTTCCCTAGGGATTCTATCCTTATAGGTTTCTAAGCATTTGAATTTACATCTCAATTTTTGCTCACTAAAGTCAACAATAGGGAACCTTTGCCTTGATTTCCTTCATTTCCACATAATGGACCTTGTGGGATGAGAAGAAATTGGGACATTGGACATTCAGTTTGAAAACCTAATCAAGAATTGTTTGTGGTAAAAGGAAGTCATTAAGAAAAGCTAAGAAACAATTGAACCTCACACATGTGCTCTTTCAAATGGTTTCCTGAAAGATCAAGATTCAAAAACGAAGACCAAAGGTCTTAGTCAAAAAGCTCGCAAGAAAAGTTTTGTTTATGCTTTATGAGTTTAGAGAAAGATTGACCTTCAAATTTTACAAATGTGCATCAAGGAACAATCCAAATTTTTATTCATTTTACTATTGTCAAAATCCAAGTCTCTTTCAAAGGTTTGAATATCTCACATAGGAAGTACTAGCATGTTCTTCAACACCTTGGTCTAGTAAACAAAAGTCTTTCTAAGTCTCTTAGGATCAAAATCAAACTTTCATCCATCCTTCAAACATCAAATCCAAATTCACCTCACAAACAACTCTTGTCAATCTTGAAACAATCCTTTATGCTAAACTTTGGGCAAATCCTCTTGAAATCAAAAAATAAAAACAAATCCAAATCATCTTGTTTGACTATGTGTGTATAGATGAATCCTTCTTTACACACACAGTCAAATTATCATCTTGTGGACAAGTTCACTCTAGGACAACATCTAACCTCTTAGAGTTTATAAGTTAATTATCCCAAATCAAAATCAAAATCAAATCAAATCGAATCAATCTAAAATCAAAATCAAAACATCAAAACATCAAATCCAAATCCTAAGGTTTAGCATTCCCCTCAAGGTTTCCTAAGAGTTCAATCATCCACCAATCCTCCACCTTTCATTATCACCATCATCATTCTTTTGATCCTCATTGTCTTAGACTTTATTTTTTGTACCTAAAGATTAGATCAATCCAAAGAATTAGAGGTTCATCTCTTACATTCTTGAAAATTTATCCTCATTTTATGGTTCAAAATAGATCACAACACAAGAAGAACATGGAGACAAACAAAGAAACATCAACTTTGAGTGACCTAAGTCAAACCAATTCTGAAATCAATCTCGTTGGATCAAGCAATCCCCATAACCAATCTTCCTCTATCATCACAAAATCCTCAAGAGTAAGGCCAAGTGGAAGATGTCACCAATAATATCTTAGGGATCACATAATATGAGATCAATAAAATGGTTCAAAATCCTAAAACTCATAGAATTGGCAATACCATGTTGAGACTCAATCCCTCCCAATACATGCTTGAATTAGCTAAAGAAGGGACTAAACTCCCTTCCAATTTTGATGTAAGCACTATTGTGGAGAAGACTCCTGAGATCATGACCCCAATCTCATCCACACCCCTAATCTCATCCACACCTCCATTCCAAAGCATCACCCAAATCATCCCACAAACCACATCATCCATAGCCCCAACTCAACCCATTTTTAACAAGGGGAGCTCATTTTTTAATGCATTACAAACACACCCTGTTGTGAACAACCAAGATTTGGATGCGAACACTATCTTGGGTCAATCTATCCCATTGAATCAATTACACCCACATGTTTCACTCACCTTTCAATACCCCAATGACCCATCATCATCTTTTTGTGCGACACCAACATACCCTCTCAACACACAAACCTCTCTCCCTATGACTTTGCAAGGAGGAGGTGGGATATTTGGACCAGGGGGCACCTTTGACCCTTCATCTTCATCATTTCCCCAAGGGAGTACACCACCCATCTTTCCACCAATTCCACCTTTTCCATTAGCATTTACACCACCTGTCAGTTTGGGGTTACCTCCTTTACCACACTCAATCAAAGTCAAAACAACCCTCGATCATCAATCAAAATATCATAACAAATCCTCTGATCTTTCCATCGATATTGCAACAACAAATGGCAACCATCCAAGCAACCAAATCAATCACAACACCATCCATAAACGTGGTCTCTCAAGGACCAAGCATATCAATTGCACCATCTACCACCCAAGTCCCCACCATCAATACGATGGTACCTCTCATCACAACAATGAACACCATTCCAAATCCACCACCACCACATCCAAAATAAAACACGACAAACCCATATAGCATCACGTTGCAAGAATATCAACAAGTGGCCTATCAAAAGGTACTTCAAAAAATTCAAAATCAACAAGCCCAAGCCACAAAGCAAGCGCAAGTAGCCCAAGCCACATAGCAAGTGCAAGCAGCCCAAGCTAAACTGCAACCGCAACAAGCACAACATGCTGCTCAACCCCAAGCCTTATTACAACAACAACAAGCTGCCCAAGTTGCACAAGTTTCTCAAGCCACTCAGGCTACACAAGCTTCCCAACAGGTGCAAGATCAAGCACAAGCACAAGCGCAAGCTCAAGCTCAGGCACAAGCCCAATACCAAGCTCTGCAAGTGCAAGCACATGCTCAATACCAGGCACAACTGCAAGCAACCCAACAACAAGCATATCAAAAAGCCCTGCAACAATACCAAGCACAAAAAGAAGCAACATTACTAGCCCAAAAACAAGTGTTGTTGGAACAATAATAACATGACCAACAACAAACGTTGTTGGCACAACAACAACAGGACCAACAACAAGCATTGTCGGTGTAACAATAGCAAGACCAACAACAAGTGTTGTTGGCAGAACAACAAATGCAAGCATATCAACAAGCCTTGCTCATGTAGTAGAGCTTGCAACCAAACCCCACCAACACACCCAACACTCCACCCATAACTCAAACACCTTGACCACTCCCAAACACATTCACTCCAACCCTTGACCCGCAAGATGACGTGATAGCACAAATCAAACTACTCTCGTAACAAGAGCTCGATCTCCAATTAGGGAAGACAACAAAGACACCAAGCAACTTGTGTCCTTATCCGTTCGATAGGAGTATAGCAATGGTACCATTCCCAAAGGGGTTTCAAATTCCTAAGTTTGACAAATATAGTGGGCTTCGTAATCCTGAAGATCATATCAAGGAATTCCAAGTACATTGCATGGAGGTCGCATATGACGATAAATATTTGATGTGGCTATTTCCTTGAAGTTTGGCTAGTCCCGCCATGGAGTGGTTCTCTCACCTTCCTCTTGGCATCAAAAAGTTTCAAAATATTGTAGACGCATTCATAAAAAACTACGCCTTCAATATCGGTATGGATTTCAGTCTAGAGAAACTATTTGCACTTAAACAAGTGAAGAGGGAATCATTCACTTTCTTCTTAGAAAGATGGAAATCCAATGCCAATAGAAGCAAATGAGCCATGCCTAAAGAATAACAAGTTTGCACCATCATCACCAACCTTGAGAAAACCCTAGCATTTCATCTTAAGGTACAACGTATCACCACTTATGACCAACTAATCCCCAAGGCATTCAACATCGAACAAGCCCTTATTGCACAAGGGGGAACACCTTCATATCAAGAAAACCAAGACAATCACCCATCCACCAGCTATAATGAGAAACCTCACACATGGGAAAGAACCAAGAATGTCACCAATGATGGTGTGGTGGACACCAAGGTCATAATCAGTGCTCTGAAGCAAAATACCCAAACCTACCAACAACCGCAAAACAATAATAAAAACAACACACAAACAAATGCGGTCTCACTGAAACCACCCAACAATCAGGTCAACAACCTAAATAATTGAGGACCACCTCCACAAAATAGAAATCCCACCAAGTGAAAGTACACTACCCTTGGGGAGCCAATTGAAGTTGTCATGAAGAAACTAATAAACAAAAATCTCATCAAGATTCCCACTTATGAGAACTATCAGGAACCCCAAGTGAAACCACTATGGTACAATGAGAATCACCTTTGTGATTTCCACAAAATCAAGGGGCACACAACAGCCAGTTCCATTAGGCTAAAAAATCTAATCCAAGACCTCATTGATGACAAGATCATAAATGTTGAGCAACCAGCTAGGAATCATAACTTAAAAATATACACGAATTTGATGCTAGATCATAACCAGGGGAACAACCATGGAAAAAAAAAGTATGCCAATGTGAACCATGTGTATGATCATGTTGTCATTTCCATTGATGAAATGGTCACTGTTGTCACCATCAAAGGAGCCAAAGCTGATTGTGGAGTCACCACACGTAGCAAAAAAGTCACCATTGTTGGACCATCACAACCACCTAGAGCATCCACTTCAAATCCAAAGTCTGTTCCCCATGGTTACAATGTCTTGGACTAGCTGAAAAGAACCTCAGCTCAGATCTCCATCATGGAGTTGTTGAAGATATCATCAACACATAGGAAAATCCTAGAGGAAGCATTGGCTTCATCCACCGTCTCTGTGGATCTTGATGTTGACCAATTCCAAGCTATGGTTGGAAATATCACCACCTTAAGCCTCTTAACATACTTCGATCAAGACTTTCCCACCCAACTATCTCACAATCATGCACTCCACCTTGAAGTCCTGGTTTATAAAAACAAAGTCAAAAGGGTCTTGGTGGATGGGGGTGCGGGTCTCAACATCTACTCCCTCAAATTAATAAAGAATCTAGGATTCTCAAAAGATTCCATTGAAAAGGGTAAGGGCATCACCATCAGAGCTTATGATGATCAAGAAAGAGTGTCTCAAGGCACTATTCAACTCCCTATTCAAGTAGGGCCAACCATTATGGAAACCACATGCCAGGTCCTTGACCTTGATTTACCTTATAATATCCTTCTGGGGCATCCATGGATCCATGGGATGCAAGCAATCGCTTCCACCTTCCATCAGTGCATCAAGTTCCCATACCAAAATTAGGAGGTCACAATTAATGGTGATCTCGAGCCCTTCACCTACTACAAGAGCCTAGAAGCAAAATATTATAAAATCTCCCAAGTTCCAAAAAAATATGAAGGACCTACCACTCCATATGTAGAACCAACTAAAATAGCCTTTGCTTCTAAGAAAAAGACACCCACCATCCCTGACATATCCAAAATCAAGGTCATTATCCAAGACAATGGGTGTGGGGATTACAAAATGAAGAAAAGTGCTTTCGTCATAGGACAGTTACCTCAATCTCCTAGGACTCATGGGCAACCCCAACTAGCTGAAACATCATCCCATACTTTCAAAGCAGACCCCTCTAGATTTAGGTCTTGGGGGGATCTAAGTCAGGAAATAGTAGATGAAAGAGACATATCCAGTCTCTTATATCAAGATGAAAGGATCGTGGCTAATCTTCTAATGGATGAAAGCAAAAAAGGACTACAAATGATGCTCAATATGGGCTATGACCGAAACAAGAAACTCAGGCAGAATGACAACGTCCTATTTGAACCCCTCATTTCAAAGAAGTGACTAAGAAACCTTGGTCTCAGATGTACCCCTCCAAAGGTGACCATACTTGGCAAAGGTTCCTTGGTTAGAAAGGTCAAAACTCCTTAGCAATCAGTAGCCTCCCTTCAATTACCTGTATCCACAGGTCTACCTTTAGAAAACTTTACCTTTGACATAACTAATATTTGTAGTAGTGATGAGGATCCCATAACTGAATTTCCTATGCTTTTTGAAGATTCCTCCTTGCTCATGATTAGTACCTTATCTTTTGAGTCAGACCATCAAACCCATGTAATAAACCTAGTCTATCCTTAGCTAATCGATTATGACCAATGAGGACCACCAATTCTAGATGCTTTCGAAAATGATGAGGTGCTCTCAAAATTCATGGGATTATAGGATGTAGTACCATATGGAGATCACAAGGCTAGGTTCAACATAATACGAGACACACAGGCCTATTACAGGGAAACAATTGAATCCTCCAGTCACAAAAGTGAAAATCTGAGAATAATCTCTAAGTCTTTGAGTGAAAACCACACTGTGGCACTCTACAACTCAAAAATAGTAAAAATAAAGGATGTATCCAATGGTGAAAACCTCTGTAAGGCACCGAAGGATGAAGGATTCAACCTTCCTCTCAATGCAATTCATCAAGAAGAGTTAGTTGTCCTAGCAGAAAAATGCAATCCAGTTAACTTGGGAACGGAGGAACTACCACACATAACATTCTATGCAGTCACTTCTCATAGAAGAATAGGAACTTTTGGCTGCATTCCTAAAAGAAAGAAAGATAAACTTGGCATGGACCTATGCCAACATGCCTGGGCTTGACCCAAAGGTTGTGGCTCATCACCTAGTTGTATATCCTAAAGAAGAGTTAGTTGTCCTAGCAGAAAAATGCAGTCCAGTTAACTTGGGAACAGAGGAACTACCACACATAACATTCTATGCAGTCACTTCTCATAGAAGAACAAGAACTTTTGGCTGCATTCCTAAAAGAAAGAAAGATAAACTTGGCATGGACCTATGCCAACATGCCTGGGCTTGACCCAAAGGTTGTGGCTCATCACCTAGTTGTATATCCTAAAGAAAATCTCGTCAGACAAAATCTCAAAAAGATGCATCCTCAAATTGCATTGTTGGTCAAAATGGAATTGTAAAAGCTCCTAGATGCAGGGTTCATATGGTCGATCAATTATCCAGAATGGGTCTCCAAAATTGTACTTGCTTCAAATCCCACTAGGGGCATTCGCATCCACAGAAATTTTAGAGATCTCAACAAGGCATGTCCTAAGGATGACTTTCCACTTTCAAACATTGACATGATCATGGATATGACAGTAAGACATGAGATGCTATCGTTGATGAATGAGTTCTCAAGATACAACTAGATCATGATAGCTAGAGAGGACCAACATAAAACAACCTTCACTTTCCCATGGGGGACATATTACTGGAATATGATTCCATTCAGGTTGAAGAATGCAGGAGCCACCTATTAGAGGGCCATGACACTAATATTTCATGACATGATCCATAAAACTATGGAAGATTACGTGGATGATATATTGGCGAAGTCAAAAAGATCATATAGCCCCATTGGGCTCCACCTTTGATAGGTTAGAGGAATACAAAGTCAAACTCAATCCAAAGAAGTGTGTCTTCAAAGTACAGTCAGGGAAACTCCTCGGGTACATCATGTCCATGAGGGAAATTAAGATAGATCCTGCTAAGGTCAAATCCATTCTCGAAATGGAGGCACTTAAGACATTGAAACAACTATGGGGTTTCCAAGGGAGACTCCAGTCCATCTACTGATTCATAGCCCAACTAGCAGACAAGGTTGTCCCATAATCTCATCTACTCCACAAGGGAGTAGCATACAAGTGGGATGAAAAGTGTGATTAGCCCTTCAACAAGATCAAAGAATACTTACTCACACCACTAGTCCTCATCTCGCCAATTCCAGGAAAACCTTTGATCTTATACATATCTGCAACAGTGACAGCTCTTGGCGCTCTCCTAACACAACACGATGAAAATGGAAAAGAGAGAGCTATCTATTATATCAGAAAAACCATGGTGGTCCATGAATTGAACTATATATCCATTGAGAAGGAATGTCTAGCAGTCATATTTGTAGCAAAAAAGTTCAGACATTACATGCTATCCCATCAGATAAATCTTATCGCAAAGATAGATCCCCTTAAGTACTTTCTTTCCAAAGCAACACTTATAGGGTGGACAGAAAAGTGGGTTATGATCCTCACAGAACATGACATTGAATATGTGGAATGTAAGGCCATTAAACGATGGGAAATTGTAGACCAACTGGCAGAGGCAATCTACTAAGAAAATCCCCTTGTCTCAGAATTCCCCAATGAATCAATCTTCAACTTAAATGTAGCAGATCACTGGAAAATGTACTTTGATGGATCCTACACTCAGCATGCATCAAGGGAAGGGATCTTCTTCATCACCCCACAAGGAGACTACATTACAAAATCATACAACCTCTCATTCTCGTGCACAAATAACATGGCTGAATATGAAGCTCTTATCATAGGGCTAAGAATAGCAGTGCAATGGAAAATAATGGCACTCAAGGTATACGGGGATTCAAAGCTCATAATCAATCAAGTCAATGATGAGTATCAAACAAAGGATGAAAAATTGACTCCCTACAATAAATTGGTGGAAATTCTTAAGGATTTCTTCATTCATATTACATTTGAGCAGCTAACAAGAGCAAACAATAGAGTAGCAGATGCAATTGCTACAATCATATCACTCCTAGAAATCCCACGCGACATCCCAAAGCAAGAATTCCTCATAGAGCAACTTTTCATGCCTACGTTCGAGGTACCAGAGACCGAATTTTTGTGCAAAAGTGTTGGTCTTGGTGATCCCTGGTACCATGATATCTACACTTATTTGAGAATAAGAGTCCTCCTGGCTGACATAACCCTGAACCTCAAGAGAGACTTTGTCAAAAAAGCATCTCATTTTGTCATCCTAGGAGATACCCTTTACTGTAGAAGCATTGAATGGACCCTGTTACGTTGCTTAAATGCTAAAGAGGCATTGAATACCTTAACCGAGGTACATAACAAAATTTGTGGTTCACACTCAAGCAATATGACCTTGGCCAAGAAATTTTTGAGGACGGGGTACTATTGGCCTACCATGGAAAGAGAAGCACCTAATTATGTCAGAAAGTGTCTACAATGTCAATAGCATGAGGACCTCATCCATGCACCAGCTCAAGAGCTCCATCTGATTGTCACACCATGGACCTTTTCATGGTGGGGGCTTGATCTCATTGGAAAAATCACCCCCACCTCATCCAGTGGACATAAATTTATCATTACTACCACTGAGTACTTCACCAAGTGGGTGGAAGCCATTCCCATGACATACATCATCAGAAAGCAGATATCAAAGTTCATCCTAAACTACTTAATTTTCCATTATGGTGTCCCTCAATCCATTATCTCATGGGACACCTTTCAAGAATCAGGATGTTTGTGACCTATGCTACCAGTTCAAAATTCAACATCGCTTTTCCACCCCATACTACTCCCAAGGAAACGGCCAAGCTGAGGCTACAAATAAAACTATCCTAAAAATACTCAAGAAAAAGGTCAATGAAGTTGGTCGTGATTGGCATCTCCAATTGAATCCTTCCCTATGGGCCTATCAAATAAGTATTCGAACACCAATAGGTCCCACCCCATTCTCCCTAGTCTATGGATCAAAAGCCATACTCCCTATCGAGATCGACCTCTTGTCACTAAGAATATCACTCTAGAATCTCATCATGGATGAGGAATACTGGGTATCACGATTGAATGAGCTGGAATTGCTAGATGATTGGTGCATGGATGCCTTAAACCATTTTGAAGTGTACCAAAACTGACTCAAGCGGAGTTACAACAAGACGATTGGGAGTCAGACATTCCAAGTTAGAGATCTTGTGTTGAAGGAGAACTAGAAGAATGTTCCAAATCCAAATAGAAAGGGAAAGTTTGAACCCAATTGTTTGGGCCCCTTCTTCATCATGACAATCTACAATTCAGGGGAATATCAACTGTCAACACCTGAAGGGGAACTTTTACAGGAGCCCTTGAACAACTCCCAGCTCAAAAAGTTTAATGCCTAAACCTTCTGGGGTATAAAACCAAAAATACATAAAAAATAGAAAATGTCCTAAAAATATGGTCACCTTGATGAAAACCTAGCAAAAAAGCATCTTGGTGACAACAAAAAAATAAAAAAATAAAAAAGTCCAAAAAAATAGAAAAAAAAAGGATTAAAAAAATAGTAAAGAGAAAAATTGTCCCCTAGTGAAAACCACTTCAGTAGCGCTTTGGGAAAGTACCTTGGGAAAACCTAACAAATAGGCACGTTGTGTAAATAAGCACTTTCCATCCAATAGGATCTCCATGACTCATTCTACATCATCCATCCATTACGCTTCCATCATCCATCGCATTCCATATCTCCATCCATCATCCATCTGCGTCGGCACCATAGCTTCGTCATGTGTTCACCTCATGATCCCTCCTAGTACTACTCGGCCCATTTCGAGGTTAGTTTGTCCTACCTTTATCGGAGTAGTCTATTGCACCATGATGGGGGGATGTTCTCATCAGATCAAATTTGTGTATATTGTGAAATTCTTCCCAAAATCAGAAAATCCAAAAACTTTCATAGAATTGGAAAATCCAAAAACATTCAAAACATGTCAAAATCCAAAAACAGGTCAAAAAGGTCAATCAAAAATTCAAAAATAGAGTCATCTTGTCGAACTATGGGTCTCTAAGCTCTGAACATAGGCAAGGTTGATCTTTGATCATCCCCTGAGACACTTAGGTCAGTCCTTTAGGAGTTCTTCATAATAAACTAGCAATCCATTTGTTCATATCTCATCAATAATCAAGTCTATGTCAGTCAAACTACATGGTCTTTGCATGTATAACATAGGAAAGGCTAATCTAGTTGATCAACCCCTGAGGCCCCTAGGATAGGTCTTTAGGTTAGTCTCTTGGGAAAAATCTTAGAAAACCCCAAAACATTTGGAAAATTTGAAAATCAAAAACATTTGCAAAACACTTAAAAAACCAAAAAATAGCCTCAAAACATTTCAAAAAACATCAAAAACATCCAAATATTTCAAAAATCCATCTATCCCATCCCACTTTCACCTGCAACAAACATCACTCATAATAAATCAATCGTCGCCCTCAACCTTTGGTGAAACAGTCGGAAACACGTCTAAGCAAGTTTAAACTGAAAACTCAAACATCAAGGTCTCAAGTCTAGGTCGGTACATAAAAAAGTTGGTCAACTCTTTGTTTCAATAGCCTATCATCCAATCAATACCAAATCAACCATCTGATAACATCATGTCCTAGGATGCATCCTTCATATAATGGACATCAACATTAGGCATCACCATAGTTTAGTCTTGGCTAGCAATATTGAAGAACATTAGCTTGTTTGTTTACTTTATCTTTATCTTTTGACTTATCTTTTTGCGCTCATTACGATGACCTCTCAATGATGTCCCAAATGAGGGGATTTAGAAAGAAAGAAATGGGGCAATGATCATTATCTTTTTATCTGTTGTGCTTGTTGGGTATTCTGGTAATATAACCTTGGTCATACGTGCTTTGTTTGGGTGTAGGGAGGATGTTTCAGGTGTCTTGTTGACCACATAGGAAGGCTTGCCTTTCTATGTTTTGGTATGAGATGTTTGGAATATCTGAACTACATTTTGAACAAGGTTTCGTGTGTCAAGTGTGAATAGGAGTACTCCTATCTAATTGTCGAGTCAAAGTTCATCACACTAGGTGCAACACCATTCTGGTTCTTTATATCTTGATGCATCATGCCTATGTGTATTATTAAACATAAGGTAAGTGGTCCTTTTAAAATCACAATCCTTGGTAAGCAAATCATCATCATCATTTTCATCATCATCTTTTGACTTGTTGGAGTCTCTTGCTTTCTTCTATCTTCTTTCCGCATTAACATGGTACCATGGCAGTTAAATCAAAACATCGGTAATGCATCCATCCTGTATCCACAAACCATCAGCATACTGCATAATGCATATCATATCATATAGAAAGAATTAATCATACCACATGCATTGTATTTCATCATTGCATAATATAGATTGGTTATTCTAAGCATCTCATAAACCATACATTTTCATTCATTGCATAAGCATAAAAGGAACCATCACATAGGCATCATTAACTCATGTCATATATATCATCAAAGCATCCATTGCATCATCACATAGACATCATAATATAACTCATTTACATCCATTACATAATTGTATAACATCCCATACATATCATCCATTTGCATTATTTATATATTACCATACCATGTACATCATAACATGTCATATACATAAGCATCATTAAATACATCAATATATAGACATCATTATAAAATGCATCATCACATCACATCATGCACATCATCATATCATAAATGCGTCACCATATCATACAGATTGCATCTCATACATTTTATCATCATCATCATCCATTAAGCATCATAATATAGATCTGTTAAGTCTAAGCATCTGCATATCATAACAGTTGCATACATCATCATAAAAATGCATAAAAAAGATACTAAAAAAGAAATGTATCCATAAATCACTACATCACATCATAATGTCATACATCTCATCATGCATAAATAAAATAGAACATCATACACCGCATTGAATCATCTCATATCATATTTCATCAAAATAATAATACACTTTCATGGTACAAAGATCATGATCAAGTGTATAGTAGAATCAATATATGGTACAATCGCACATGGGGCTATCAAAAATGAGCCTGTGAAATGCAAAAAGAATCATGTCTCTGATAAAAAATGAGCTACCCCTACTGGCTGCTCCCCTTGTCGGGAAGCCTCTCTCCATGATCCTCTGGAGGCCGGTACCCTGTCTACTATGAAAAATCTGGGACCCGGGACGCTTGGGGAATAGCCTGATGATAATGCACTCTGTAATAGTCAGCCTCTCATACTTCCTCCCTATACGCTCATAAAGAAATTGTGCTCAAGGAGGAGGATGTGGTCATGCTCTTGATTTTTTGTCAATGGCCCATCTCCTATGCAGCCCTGAGCTCTATAGCCTGTCTCTGTTGAACGGCTAGGTCCTGCTCAATCCTTAGTTGATCTCTCTCAAATTTCAATGCAACAATCTATCCCTGCAAACCCTGCACATGTTCCTTACGCTGCTAGATAATGATGTCTCACTAATTAGGTGGTGGTGGAGGTCCCTAATCTCTCCAAGGCGGTTGATCCACCTATCTGTCCTGATCTTGTCGAACCTGATTCTGATCCTGTCTAACTTGATCCTAGTCTTGTATGCACTAATCTTGATCCTAATCCTATCTCAAGGGATCCTATCAAACCCTATCCTAATTGTGTTGCTGGTGTGGTCCACCTCCTCCCCAGCACCCATCTCCATCCTCATCCCCTCGGCCTCCTCCTCAGCCTCATCCTACCGATCTGCCCCTGGTGTTGTCAATCTGGGTGGTGGGAAAAACCAATCTCTATAGGCCTTTTTGGTGCCTACATCGGCCTAGCACTAATCATAAGGCCATGGGCTAGCCACCAACTATCTAAAGCTCTGCACTACCTCCTCTGTAGGAATGTATCAACCCCAAGTCATCTCCCTCATAGTATGTGAAAATATTGCAACGTACTGGTCATTGGGTCTATCCTATGGCTCACCAAACTGTCTAAATACTCGGCCAAGCAAGTACCACTCCACCATCGTATTCTCCATGCCCTACATAGGTCTATCCTATCTCATGAAAAATAGTTTTTGGGTGTCATGATACCATGTTGGCCACCTAAGATACGGTCTCCATGTGAACTCTTTCGTGTCATCAATAACCATCCTCCAATGAGGGATTCTATGTTGTCTAGTGTGTGAAGAAGAGAGTCATCCCCTGCACCTCTAGACGACTGGGTCGTCTGGCTCCATATCAACTGGTGTAACTCATGGGAAGAGCACTACAATGTGTTCCCAGGCCCAGATGTGAAGGAGTGTGACCCCAGCCCCGATGGCTTTACCGTCACAATATGCAAACTTATGTAGATCTTGGTATAGCAAGGTTAGCAGCACTAGCCCCCATGAAAATCATACTCTCCATCTGAACATCCACTCCCAGGCAAGCCCCCATCCTAGACTAATGTATCAGTTGTGCCTATCTGGTGCCACAAGTCTTGAAATGATAGCTGCTACAACTAGGAAGAATAGTGATACAACGAGCCTATAGTGCTCCAACTCAATCTA
The DNA here is from genome assembly GCA_007258455.2 of Sequoia sempervirens. Lineage (NCBI taxonomy): Eukaryota > Viridiplantae > Streptophyta > Pinopsida > Cupressales > Cupressaceae > Sequoia > Sequoia sempervirens. The sequence goes on from VDFB02058242.1 coordinate 357,793,706, forward strand.
ACCCTCGACAAAAATAATCTGATCAAGGCCCATCAAGTCGTGAAAGGAATCTCTCCCAGCATCCATATCATAGATGACTCTCTCTCTATGGATCGACAATTGCAGTATCCACCAGACATCCTCTAGGGTCACTGTCGCCTCGCCTGTAGGAAAGTGAAACGATTATGTCTCAATGGGCCATCGCTCTGCTAGTGTTGTCATCATCCCTAAGTGTGTCCTCACCAGTGGTGCATATGCAATGTACCAAAGTCCAATCACCCCTAGGTGCTCCTAGATCTGCTCATGCATACCAAATAATCTGCCCAAAATGGAGGATATATGCTCACGTGAATGAAGAATCACTACCTCCTCCTACATCAAGAAAGTCACATCATCAAGTTTCGTAAAAATTCAGGAACTTGTTCAGAGTTTTCATGATTGAAACAACAAATGTGTCATTGTTTGCAATTGTGGCATAGTTTGGAAGTTCCAAACTACACCACTGGAAGCTCTAAACCTCCAAACTCCACCGTCGTGAAGCAGTTTGGGCACGCCTTTATTTAACCCCTAAACCCTAGTTTGCTAACTGGCCCATTGCGGTGCAATCTGCATAGGTGGTTTAGTTTGGAGTTTGAACCCTAACTCCAAACTATGATGTCGTGTCACTATCTATGGGAGCAACGCAGTTTAACGCTACCTGGTGCCAAAATGAAGTTTGCAACAGTGCTATACAAGACTGCTTGACCTAATTTGGCTTTCTAAGCTATTAAATATGCACAAAAATTGAAAAAATGAAGTTAGGTCAAGATGACATACTAGTGGTCCTGCACCAGGAAGCCTCTAGTACACTCATACTCACTCTGAAACTTGTCATGGAAGTGGTCATTGTGCCATCTCTCGCAGGGGTCAGAGCTCAAATTTGCAAAATCTCTAAAGGCTAAATGTGAAAATGAATTGGAAGTGGTCTCCCAAGGCCTATTTAAGCCTGAAAACTAGGGTTTTTTGACCTTGTTTGGTCGCCCAGCTAGGGTTTTGGACCCATGATCCCATTTTTTCCCAACCGAGGCTTGCTTTGCATTGTTTTATCACATTTTGGTACATTTTTGGCCTCCTGGAGCCTTTCTAGACTTGTCGGGCACCTTGTCCTCTTTTTTTCGCGAGATCACCCAAAAATCAATTTTTTTGTCTGATCTCTGAAGGGGGCAATATATCAGCATGTTTCTTCTTGTTGGGGCAGCAATGGGGCAATTTTGAAAATTGAAAATTTTTGAATTTTGATCGAAACAAGTTATTCTTTGAACCAATGCAGCGAATACTTTGCTTCAAAGAGGGGAAAAATGTAGACACGGAAAATGTACCAATCACACTTGATCCTAATTACTAACATCGCTTCATCCTGAATCATCCCCTCTGCTAATCATTTAATCAGATAGTTTGTAATTGATTAAATTCATCACGTTTCGTCCCTTGATTAAATAAATCAAATTTATCTAATTATGTTGTCATATCCTATTAATTAAATAAATAAATCTTATTAAATTAATCCTCTAATTTCTATTTAATTAAATAATCCATTTTATTTAATTAAATATCTAAAGTCATTTCTATTAAGTTAAATAAATTAAACCTTATTTAATTTAACCTAACATCATCCCTCTTTAATTAAATAAATCATATTCTTCTCAACTTTGATTTAAATCAATCCAAAAATATAAATCAAATTGCCACATTAACTAATCTCTTAATTTAAAAAAATCTTGATTAAATTAGTCTTAATCCCCTAATTCCTCTAGATTTTTCCACTTGCTCAATAAATCATTTAGTTTGATTTATTAATTCTTCTAATTTCCCTCAACATGGCATCAAAAGGGAATATTCCACCAAATTTGAAAATTCCTCCAAATGGATTTGTCCTTCCAACAAGGCATTCATTTCCTCTTACATGTCCATGTGCATTGAGCCAAGCGGCATTTAATTCATTCGTTTCTCCCTCCAACATGTCATTTCATAAATTTGAAATTCCACCTAATATCATTTATTGTACACATTCATCAAAATGTGCTCAACCTTCCTCCATTCACATCTTGACAAGTGGCACTTGGCCATTGGATGTTGAATGATCCCACATTCCTCCATTTTGCTCATTCTTCCATCTTGTTCTTCTATAAATAGAAGGCTCTTCTTCTCATTTTTGATCCACAACTTAGAGAAAAGTTACTATCTACATATTTAGAGAAAATTCATCCATTTCCATAGCATTTTTTCATCATTATAGCTAGGTTATTACATATTTCATCAAGGAAGCACATTATTCATCACCATCAAGTGGATCAATCTTCATCAAGCTTGCAAAGGAGTTGGAAAAGAGCCATTTTCCACATCAAAATGGCACCAATTCCCCCATGGGATTTAGAATTTACATACTCTAATAGGATTTAATAGCTTTTCTTTGTTTGTTCTTCATATTTTTCCTATTTTGAGCATTGTAGATGAATTGCATGGGGAATCTTAGTTCTAACTTGCATATGTGACTAGCATTGTGTTTGTTCTTTGTGTTTGTGCAGGTCTAGGATTGGGGTTCACAAAAAGGTATGTTGATATGAGGATAGAAGAGGTGTTACATTCAATACTTTCAAAAGAGGATAGTGGTCATTCTAATTCTTTCATATCAGAGGTTAAAATACCTGATCAAGCAACAAACATAGGGGCAGAACATCAGACGGGAGAGGTGGAAAGGTAAAGTGAAGAGGTTAAGGCTAAGTTGCAAAGAGATGTAGACAAGTCCAAGCACACCATTAAATTCAAGAGGAAGGAAATGCATTGCAAGGTAGAAGGAGATGAGGTTGCAGGTGAAGAAGCAAATTTGACAACATTCTCAGATAAGGGAGGAATCAAAGGTCATCCATCAAGTGAAGAGCAACATTCTCATGTGAAGAACCGGTCAAAGCCAAAAGACAATGCCTATTTCCAATAATTGATTCATTGGAAGGGATTTCCTGATGGAGAAAGAACTTGGAGGTTAGAGAATAACATGGTCAACATGAACCTACCTTGTAGCATTTTCCTCAAGGGGACTTGAGTCAATTTTGTCCGGGGAGTATGGTGCAGGGCAACATAGGCCTCCATAATGCATAAAGGAGTCTAATGTTGTGTTTTGATGTTTGATTCACTTTTTGTTAGTAATAATGTCTATTTAGACCATATAATGTGTTTTTGAGACACTTTTAGATTGCTAGGTAGGTTGTTGAGTCACTTTTGTTAATGTTGCAAAAAGTTGCAAAAATTATCAAACCAACTTTGCAATTTTTGCATTTTTGATGTAAAAGGAGAAGTTGAACGGTTAGAGGTTCAAAGGGTAGTTGTAAATGATTGGTTATGATTTAAAATTCTTAAATAATATATGTAATGGTCGAAGACAAGGTTCTGAGAATTGTTTGAAGATTGAGCATGAATAAACACACTATTTTCTACATTTTTAAAGGCTAATTTGTTGCTACAGCAACTTGTACAACCTGGAAGTACTCAACCACTAGTTGGAAATCATGGAGTATTGAATCATTGTTCTATTTATTTTTTGTTTCATCTTATTTCATTTAGTTTTGAGTAAATTGGAGCATTTTTACTAAAAACAATTAGAAAACCCTAGTTGTGAGGGTTTGATTCAAAGAAAATGAGTTTTTGACCCATTCCACTGATGAAAAGGTTTGATAATTGGTGGAATGGGTGTAGATAGGATTTTTTTTTTGTTCATGGTGTTTTCAAGAGTAGGGAAGGAAGGTTGGTGAAGATTTGGTGATGCCCTAGTTGGAAAACTTCATGTTTTTGACATAAAAGTTGTCTAAGAGTTAGTGTTTGATAAAAATATCTTGAGGAGTTGTTTGTAATGATGGGAAATGTTTTTTCAGACCGTAAGAGACATTTTTGAGCCATTTTTGTGGAATTTTGAGGTTGGGGTTGTGAAAACCTAGTTGTGAGCCTCTCAAACAAGCCTAATTTTGCCTTTTTCAAGAGTAGCAACAAATTTTTGAAGGTGTTGTTCCAAAACAACCACCCCTAAAATTTAGATATGTTATATAACTCCATAATGGTTATCCAAAACAGTTTTTATATTGTGGGTTGGAGTTGTTTCCTGAAAATTATGTCAAAAATTCCCTATTTGCTGCTCTTACAAGCCTAGTGGCAATTTTGTGAAGAAAGTCTCTTTAATTGTTGTGTAAAGAATCTTGAATTGAAAAGTTTGTTGATTTGAGACCTTGTTGATACCTACCACCCTTCTCTACATCACTAAGTTATGGTATTGGTTTTATGATAGCCTAAGTGTAGAATTTTGATGTGTCCAAACTTTGTAAAGTTATTTGTAAAGTGGGATATCATATGTGTTGTGAGATGGTTGTGATGTTTGACCCAAAAAATGTGTTAACCTAAAAGGGTCCTTTGTTTTACAAGACCAAGGTAGTGAAAAATTTTCTTTACCCCTAAAGTGATAAACCTAAGAACTCAATGTTTTGGAAAATAGAACTTGGATTCAATGTTTTGGCAATACTTTCCTTGTTGTCACTTTGTTTCTTGGGAAGCCTATGTGTTTTAAAAATAATCCCAATGTGTGGTGTGTTTATTTTATTTTTAAACTTTGATTTTGTGATATTTATTTATTACCACATTCAAATGTCTTGATTATATTTGACTCTAAATGTCTATAAATAAGAAACTTTCATTCCACAAAGTCCAATATGTGAAAATCAAGAGGCTAAACCCATAGTCTCCTATGTTGAATTTTGAAAGTGTGAATTGAGATATAAGTTCAAATATTTAGAAGCCTGTAAGGATAAAATATTAAGGAAAAGCAACAATATAGGGCTTTTCAAATGTATTCACACCAAGTCCAAAGGGTTTGAAATTTTAAGAACATGTTGATGTTTGTTTTGAGTTCTTTTAAATCAAGAAAAGTGTCAAACTAATTCAACAACAACAAGAAATAACAATCCTAGCTTGAGTAGGTACATACTTTCTAGTAGGCTTACCATCATCCCCTAAGAAATGATTAATCCATGAAGATGGAATGGACAAATAGGCTATGTCAAGGAAAATTACCATCTTGACACGCCAAGCAAAAGAGTCACTTCCCTATTTGCTTTATTGCCTCAACCAAAAATTGGACATGGCAAGTAACTTCTAGGAGTGGTGTGCCTCCTATGCACTACTTCAAAGTACGTTTCAGAAAACAAGGATGGGTTACTTCAAAGTACATTTCAGAAAACAAGGATAGGTTACTAAGACAAGGTGTTTAGTGACATCATGAACATCATGAGGTGTATGGAGCCCATGAGACACTAAAGTCTCTAGATTCCCCTAAGAGATCCATTTTTTCACATAATATTTGGCATGAGAAGTAGCCAATCATGAATACAAGTTACTTGCCTTTTGGCACATTCACAAGATTTATATAGCCCACCGATAAATGGGCTTGAGAGTCACCATGCATTCTCCATTGTGAAATGTATCATATGGTAGGCCCTCTCTAAAAAAAAAGAAAATAAAAATGCTACTTCCCTTTTCCCAAGATTGCATGAAGTGCAAGGGGAGTGGATATGTAGCACGTTTCTTGGGGGTGACCAAAAAAATTTATACACTTGGAGTGTTTCTCTTCACCCAAGATCCCACGAAGTACAAGGGGATTGGATATGCACTACAAGTTTACACAAGCAAAGCACTCACGCAATACAGTCATTATTTTTAAACCATTGATAGCAATGATGACTTCGATTTAAGCACCAAACTGAAGTGTATGTTTATATTTGTTCAATTTTAACCAATATCGCAATGGTGAGGATGTATGGGTTCAATTTTAACCAACTTTGAAAGATTGTAGCATTGTAAATTTTTAACCCAATTGAAATTTAGTTGTCCTAAAACATGAAATAAAGAAGCATATGATGGGTTATATCATCTCATAAGTGTTCAAAACACATTTACAATAAACAGAATTGAGAAAAATTGAAAATCCAAATTTTTAAATTATTTCAATATTTTCTAGGTTCTAATAAATTGCATTTTCAAAGGTCTTTGGAGAGGAATTTGGAGTTGAAACTTGTGTCAATTCCTTAAAATTGAATGTCAAAGGCACTGTATTCTTAGGAACCAAGTTAGTACTCTTGGAGACCTTTCCAACAATGTCAACGGATTTGAATTTCGAGCACCGAGTAGAAAGTTATGACCCCACCAAGTTGAGGTAAATAATTTTCTAGTTTTTTCCTCTTTTCCAAATCTGCAAAATCAATTAGTCTCACAAAACAAAATAATACTAAATTATCAAACAGTGGATTAAATTGAAAAATCAAGACAAAAATTAAAATCTAGCTCTTTTTTTTACCTTGCAAAAGCGTCGTTCCACAAAGGCGTCACTCTTGTATACTACAAAAGCATCATTGTTCCACGAAAGTGTCATTGTATTTCAAAGATGTCACTCTGGTGAAAATCAAAAACAATTCTCTACTACACCTGTCAAAAAATAGAGACGTCAAAACCATTATTGTTATCAAAAGTGTCGCTCTGGTAAAAAACAAAAGCAGCACCATAAAAAACAAAAGCATCGTTGTATTTCAAAATTTCCCATGTATGGAAAAAGCATTGTTGTTCATCAAAAGTGTCACTCAGGTAGAAAAAAAATGGTCACTCTAGCTACAAACTGGAAATCACAAGAAACTCAAGAGAAATTCATCAAATTTCGTTAGTTCCCTCCTTCTAGTGCCAAAATGTGACTATAATCATAACATGACCTAAATCTACCAGATTCGTACAAATTTAAGCTAGATTTAGTTAGTTAATCTATAATCCCAATGAAATTCTTGAAAACATTAAAATTAGGAAGCCATTAAACCCAAACAAAAATAAATGAATAATGAAAACCTATTTAAATTCTTCAAACCTTATCCCATTTGGGGATTGATGTCATATTGATATGGAATGATGACCCTTTCCCAATCCCTTTGATAAAACAAGCTTGTAAATTAATTCTATTGACAAAAGATTGATGAAAATGAATGATTAGAACCGCAATGGATGAAAATGCTTAAATGAATGCTAATGGATGAAAGTGTGGATGCATTTCAATAGCATAACTTTTCTCAAATTATTTTGGATCCATTTCTCTCCAAAATGTGAAGTATTTATAGGAGAAAATGGTGAATCAAGGGTCAAGATCAAATTGCACAATCAATGGTTGAGAGGAAATGGGAGATGAAGGCATGGATCAAGGATTCTCATCAAGAGATGAAAATCCAAGTTCACATCAATCAAAGAGCAATCAATGGCTCATAATGATCCAAAGAAACACACATCCTAAAATTCATGAAGTTTATTAGGAAAAAATATTCCATTTTTGGAGCTCAAATGGAAAAATATTCCAAGGGAATATTCTCATGCAAGTGGTAGGGTGAGGGAAAATAGGAATTAGATAATTAAAATAAAGTTTTAATTATGCAATTTAGTGAAATTAGGATGTTCATTAAATAATTTATTTATTTAATGAAAGAAGGTTCAAATGACATTTAATTAAATAATTAAGATTATTTAATGAAATGAGAGGACATAAGCAATCTAATCAAATAATTTGTATTATTAAATTAAATAAGGTGAGAATTAGTGAGAAAGGGGGTGAATTAACCTAATGAGATTAATAGATTAGAATGATGCATTTAATTAAATAACTAGGATTATTCAATTAAACAATCAAAAAAGGGGTGAATTCAGGATGAAATGGTGTTAGTAATCAGGTTCACATGTGCAATATCAGTCAAGAAAATTTTAAGTGTCCACACACATACCATCTTCCTCTGACAACACTACATTCTCTTCCTTCTCCCCCTTGTGGACTCATGTACACCATAGACCATCCTCCTCCACCAAATTACTTCTCTTCTCCCCTTTTTCATGGGATCCAACCCACCAACAATGGACCACCTCCACCAAACAACACCTACAATATCCTCTATAGTTACTACCTACAAAAATGGATTACCCATCCACCAATTTGTAACTAAATTTGCATACTCGTACTTATTTGCCTCTACAATTTCATGGAAACTAAAAAATTTCATCTACAAGCCCTTATCTTGCTCTACATCTTCCTGTGCTCTCATCAATGAAGGAAAAAAATCATCAAAACTAAAAGTATAATCAAAATTTACCTCATGATTCTTCATTGTCCCAACATCTTTTTCTTCCTCTTTTTCTATAACAAGAAGCTTTGAAATCCACTCTTCTTCAATTGCCAACATTTGTGTCAAAAAATATTCTTCACCTTCACCATTCGTTGCAACCTCTTCATTGCTCACTTCATCCTTTTCTTCATTTTTCTTTGTGCCTTCCTCATGGCATGTCTTCGCTACCACTTCTTCATTTGCATCAATAGGGGTTCCTCTCACATCTTTTCCTCTACTTTCCTCTTCGTTGTCCTCGTTTTTCTTCTCACTTTTCTTCACCAACATCCTCTCATGTTTTCTGACATTCTTCTTCAATTTATGTATCCTCACTTGGATCTTCTCCACTTCCTCATGGACCATCTGTCCCATCTTCTCAAACTTATCATTTTTTTACTTTCTCCCAATATTTCTCCCAAAACAAATTTTTCGTATGGGTCCCCTCACGACCCATCCCATCTTATCTATTGCTATCTTCCCTAACTCACATCACTTTGTAGCTTCCAAATCTCAATTGCTTAGGGATTCTCTACTTGCAACAATCCTTTTGAGCTCTCCACAACCACTTCACACTCCTATAGATCCTAGTCGATCCTCTCCATGTTCAAGATTACCCACTCTGATACCAATTGATGCAAGAAAGACTCCCTCCACTATAACACACAACAAACTAACCACAACTCCAACAACCAACCAGAAATACTCTACCCAAAAATATTAGTAGCAAATAAATATTCCTCTATTCAAATTCATTGTTCTTAAAATTGGATTATAGATTACTCAATTACATGAGCAAGCAATTATTTTCATTGACAATTATTACATTTGCTAATAAACTCATTTTAAAATTCAAGATTATACACAATGAAAATTTCAATCTACCTTATATTTAGAACACAACCTACTTTTATAACTTCTTTGTACAATCTAATAAACACTACATTTCATCCCTCTTTGCTATTTTTGCAACCTTTATGAATTCACTACCTTCTTACTCAACTATGTCCCATGTACTCTCACCTCTCCTTGCATTCTCTCTTTTCCTAGACTATATGAGGCCTCCTTTTAAAGGTTATTTTCCCCATTTTATCCTATTTTCAAATTATGCCTTAAATGTGCAGAGGTAGCTCGGCCTTTAGCTCCCCCTCAAACCTCCATCTCTACCACATGGTCTTTCTTCACTCCCATGACTATTGCTTAGTCGCTCTCTTCTATCTTGTGCCCCCACTGAATCTCCTGACAACCCCTCCATTTTCTTCACCTCATTCCCTCTTGTTGGAAACTCAAGGACAGATAACTGAGAAGGGGGGTGAATCAGTTGTCACCAAATCTCAAACTTATTCAACTTATTACACTGAATTTCATGTCTGATCATTAATCATGAAGCATAAATGAACAACACATCAGAAGCACACATAACACCAATATTTTTTACATGGAAACCCTATTAGGGGAAAAACCATGGTGGAGGTCAATCAACAAGATTATACCCTGTTAAAAGTATAAGAAAATATGAATGGGGAATGCACATACATTCAAGCATACTACCTAGAGCAAATTGCTCAAATACAACAAGGCTCACTTCCCAAAGGAAGAAACATTGTCTTATAGAAAGATCCATATTAAAACCATCTGGATTTGAACTGAGAAAATAGCATCTGCTAATGCCTAGTTACAATTCCAGTTAAGCACGTGAACACTTCTTCACTCTTCTTCACTCTTTGCTCTGCCTTTGAATGATTTGAACTTTATTTTCACATAGGACTCATACACTTCACATTCGCACTCACAGTCATGCATTCAAATGATAAAACAATCACTCTTGTATATCCGCAACAAGAAATTACATCACTATAAGTCGGCCATAAGAAGATAATAAAATAATTACAAACAGTCGACCCAAAACAAATAAATATTATTCATGCAAATCAACCAAGGTCGACCATACAATAGTGAAGACCGAAAACAACATCTCCAACATGAAAAAACTTCAATTAATTTCTCCTCGAAGATCCACAACACGCTTCAACACCTTGTCAACCAAGAACATGAAAAACATGAACACGCAAGAGAAAATATCAAATCACGAGCACAACGATTAATGAGGTCATGCCACAAAGATAGATAATGAACTAGAAACATCCACAAGCATCATGAAACACCAGAGAAGCATCTGCAACAACTGAACTTACTAAAATCACATAATCTTCAATCAAGAACACTAGTTGAAGCGACAAAAAAAATGTCAGAATAAAAATCACCATAACTTGATCAAATCCTCATGCAGATCTCTAAAAATCAACATGGATAAACTAGACATACTCAACAAGAAACCCTTTAGTCCAAAACCTCATAACAGCAACATAGTGAACACACTGACAGAAAGAACTTCACTTCACCACTGACAACCTGTAACACTTCTTATTACAATTTTCTCAATATCCTCGACATATACAGCTTCTAATACAACAATGCTAATAGTGTTGACATCAATTACAACCACATATCAGCAACACAACCACAACATCCAACAATCTCCCCCTTTGGAATTGATGGCAACACATGATGTAAAAAATACCATCAACACAACTACGCTTACTCTTCCTTTAAGTTCTAACTTTTCTTTCCTCAACTCTTTTCCCACAAGGCTCTTCTCCCTACATAATCAGTAGTTTTTTTTAACATTACTCTTCTTTCCCTTTGACATCATTGACAAATATCTCTTCAAGACAAGCTCTAAACCACATATCTGAACTTCTGAACATCTGACTGCTCCCGCTGAGTAGCAGCCACCACAACATCAATCCGGATCAAAATATGATCATGAAATGCACAGATTAATGCAATGCAATGCATCCTTAGTTTTGATTAGGAGAGGTAATCACCCCTAACTTCCCTCTAAGTTACTCAAAAGTATCCTTAGGCAACAGCTTAGTAAAGATATATGCAATCTGCTCCTTAGTAGGCACATTCTCCAATATGACTTCCTTTTCACTTACCTTCTCTCTCAAAAAGTGAAATTTTATAGATATATGCTTGGTCTTTGAATGTAGCACCGAATTCTTAGAAATGTTAATAGCACTTAAGTTATCATAGAATATAACAATAGGCTCATCAAACACAATTCTGATATCCTTTAGTATCTATTTCATCCACAATACTTGAGTACAATTATTAGCAGTAGCAATATATTTTGCCTCTGCAGTAGATAAAGAAATAGCATTCTACTTCTTACTCAACCATGAAATCAACTTATTTCCCAAGAAAAATGCTCCACCACTAGTAATTTCCTATCATTCACATCTCCTGCCCAATCAGCATCAATAAAGGCACTCAAAGTAAGATCATCATCTTTAGGATACCATAGACCAAAATTAACTATCCCTTTCAAGTTTCTGAAAATTCTCTTCACAATAGTCACATGAGATTCTTCAGGATCAGCTTGAAATCAATCATAATATTAGGCCTAGTTTGAGTCAAATAAATCAATCCACCAATCATTTATTTGTATCTAGTCTGATTTTCTTTTGGAGAATTGTCATCAATTGTCAACTTGCATCCAGTCACCATGGGTGTACCAACAGGCTTTGAATCTACCATACCGAATTTCTTCAGCAATTCCTTCACATACTTGGACTAAGATATAAAAATCCCTTTATCTAACTAAGTAATTTTCAATCCCAAGAAGAATTTCATCTCTCCAATCATTGATATCTCAAATTCATTTTGCATCTCATTAGCAAACTTCATGCACAAGCTATCATCTCCTCCAAATATGATATCATCAACAAATACTTCCACAATTAAATCTTTATCATTATTCTTGAAATATAGATTACTATTAGTAGTACCTTTGTTAAATCCAAGCTTCACCAAGTACTTATCCAATCTGGCATACCATGCTCTAGGGCCTTGCTTAAGACCATTCAATGCTTTCTTCAATCGACACACCATATCTTCCTGATCAGTCAATGGGAATCCATCAGGTTGCTCAACATAAACCTCTTCTTCCAATTCGCCATTTAGAAAAGTAGACTTGACATCCATTTGATAAACCTTGTAGTCTTTATAAGTAGCATAAGCAAGAAACAATCTCACAACTTCAATTCTAGCAACAAGGGCAAAGGTTTCTTCAAAATCAATACCTTCCATTTGAGAATATCCCTTACAAACCAGTCTTGCTTTTTTTCTAACCACTTCACCTTGTTCATTCAATTTGTGTCTAGAGACCCCTTTAGTTCCAATTACATTCTCATCCTTAGGTTTGGGAACAAGAATCCATGTATCATTTTTCTCAATTTGCTGCAATTCCTCTTTCATTGCTTCAACCCAATGCGCATCTTTGCATGCTCCATTTACATTGTTAGGCTCAGTCTTTGAAATCAAACAATACTCTTCTGCAATTTGGACACCTTTTTTCCTATCACCTATGATCTGATTCTCTGAATGATTCAATCTCATATACCTCAAAGTCTTCTTTGAATGTTCTTCAACTTGAGGCTCTTTTGATCTCTCTTTTGTTCTTCCATCAATTTCTCCTTCTTGATTTTCTTGATTCACCGAAATGATTTGAACTTGACTTGCAGTCTAACCTTGCTTTCCTTTTCTTGTACCATCATTCTAATCATCATAATCATATCCACAGGTTCTGGATAGTGCAGGTATGTCTTCATCAACCTTAACATTTACACTTTCAACCATTTTCTTCAATCTTTTGTTATAGCACTGGTAGGCCTTACTTTTAGTAGCATAAACCAGAAAGATTCCTTCATCACTCCTAGCATCAAACTTTCATATATCTTCATCTCTTTTGATATAACACTTGCTTCCAAAGATTTTGAAATATCTAACAGTAGGCTTTTGACCAGTCCATAGTTCAAAAGGAGTCTTACCAGTATCGCCTTTGATTTGTACCCAGTTAAGTGTGTACACAGCAGTACTCACAGCTTCTCTCCAGTAGATATGAGGCACATTTCCTTCCAACATCATGGTTCTAGCAGCATCTAGAACTATTTTGTTCTTCCTTTCCACAACTCCATTCTATTGAGGGGTCCATGGTGCAGATAATTGTCTCTTTATTCCATGCTCTTCACAAAATGAATTAAACTCACCGAAAGTGAATTCACCACCTCTATATGATCTCAAACACTTAATCTTCAAATAAATCTTTGTCTCAACCATAGCCTTAAATATCTTGAACTTTTCTAGAGCTTCAAATTTCTCCCTTAAGAAAGTAGCCCACATCATCCTTGAATAATCATCAATAAGTAACATGAAGTATATGTAACCTTGTAAACTTCTAGTTCTAGCAAGACAACACAAATCAGTATGCACAAGTTCCAACAATCCATTTGAATTTTTCTATTTACTTTGAAATGAAATTCTTGTTTGCCTTCCTAACTAACATTCTTTGCATATGGCATTAGTAGGTTTCATTAGCCTAGGAAGATCTCTCACAGCCTTAGTGGAACTTATCTTGACAATGTTATCAAAATTAACACGACACATTCTCCTATGCCATAACCAACTCTCATCAAAAGATTATGCCTCAAACCTTCAACATACAAGACATCATCAGTGTTATGCTTACCATCAAGAGAAATGCATCATCTTCCACGGATCACACCAGCTATGTTATCACCAAATATCACAACACCACCATCATACTTCTCCAGATTCACAAACTTACTTTTATCTCCTATCATATGATGAGAACAACTACTATCAATTATCCATTCATCTTTCTCTTCAACTTAAGCAGCTAGGGCTTTCTCCACATTTGTACAACTAGCAGATTCAGTAGACACGGGATTATTTTCCTTGATAGCAATAAACACAAATTCATCTTCACTTGCATTTCCTCTATCAGATTCATCATCTGTTACACCTTCATCGGCAGCATAGTAACACTTCTTTTGGAATTTAGGCTTGTTAAATCTTGTCTTGGAAACTCTCTCAAGACACCTTGATGCAAAATGACCTATCTTATTGCAAGAGAAACATTTAATAGGAAACTTTCCCTCATACTTACCTTGTCCTTTGGCTTCTCTTTTCACAATCAATGCTTCGAGTTCTTCAAGCTCTCTTTCTTCTTCATCTACTTGTTTCATTTCATCCTCATACTTGAATGTCTTTCTTGATGAACTTTCACCCAGATCATATCTTTGTCTATCTCTTGTAGAAGTAGTATCCTTAAATTTAGATTCAACCTTAGGAAGGGCATTTCCAAATTCACTCAACTCAAAAGCAATAAGCTTACCAATCAACATATCTCTAGTAACATTTGTCATAGTTTGAAGTTCTTCAATAGCACTAGCCTTGACTTTGTAAGAATCAAGCAAAGATCTAAGCACTTTAACAACAATCTCTGATTCATCTATATGTCCACCAGCACATCTGATACCACACACAATTTCATTTACTCTTTGCATGAAAGTAGTAACATTTTCATCATCGCCCATTTTCAACTTTTCATATTTTCCTTTTAGACTTTGTAGATTAGCAATCTTCACATTTGCATCACCTTCATACAAGGTCTCCAACTTCTTCCAGATCTCATAAGCAGTCTTCAGATCCATCACATTTGTCATCTTAGTATCAGTCAAAGCACTCAACAACACCTCCTTATCCCTGATATTATATTCAACATCCCTAATCTTAGTAGAAGTAGTAGGAAATTTTTGTGGAATAACATATATATTTTTTGTAATGCTCCAGTAGGGTTCACCATTGCATCTCAGATGACACTCCATTCGAGCTTTCCACAAAGAATAATTTTTTCCATAAAATCTAGGACTATCCTTCTTATAAGTCGCCATCTCAGATCACCTCAAGTTGTTAAAATTCTTACAAGGAACCACAAGCTCTGATACCAATTGTTGGCAACTCAAGGGCAGACAACTGAGAGGGGGGTGAATCAATTATCACCAAATCTCAAACTTATTCAACTTATTACACTTAATTTCAGATCTGATCATTAATCATTAAATCATAGATGAACAACACATCAGAAGCACACATAACACCAATATTTTTTATGTGGAAACCCTGTTAGGGGGAAAACCATGGTGGAGGTCAATCCACAAGATTATACCCTATTAAAAGTATAATAAAATATGAATGGGGAATATGTTGGTATGTGGCGACTGATTATGCTATACTGTATAGCCCATGGTATACTGTACACCCCGGACCCCTGACTTTTTTGCGTGATCACCGAAAAAGGGAAAAATCAATGAAAAAGGAAAAATCCAATTTTGTAGAACCCAAAAATCTAGAAGCTTCTAAGCTTGGTAAAAAGGGGTTCAGATGGGTATTACTGTATGATGAAAAACGTGATTATTCACAAGATTGTAACAGGTTTTTCACTGGATAATATTGGATGGCTGCGGTTTGGTGGATGTAGCCCAGATTGGGTGAACCACGTTAAATTCTGTGTTATGATTTATTATGTGCATCTTTTAGTTTCTCTATTTTGTTTATTAAATCTGCATTTAATTATTAGATCTGCCATCTCTAACCCTAATAGAATACACATGCATTCAGGCACACTACCTAGAGCTCACTGCTCAAATACAACAAGGCTCACTGCCCAAGGAAGACACACTATCTTACAAAAAGATTCAGATTAAAACCATCCTGATTTGAAATGAGAAAATAGCATCTGCTAATGCCTGGTTACAATTCTGGTTAAGCACATGAACACTTCTTTACTCTTCTTCACTCTCTATTTTTCCTTCGAATGATCTAAACTTTATTCACACACATGACTCATACACTTCACATTCACACTCACACTCATGCATTCAAATGATAAAACAATCGCTCTTATATATCCGCAATAAGAAATTACATCACTATAAGTCGGCCATAAGAAGATAATAAAATAATTACTAACAATCAACCCAAAACAAATAAATATTATTCATTCAAATCAACCAAGGTTGACCATAAAATAGTGAAGACTAAAAACAACATCTCCAGCATGAAAACACTTCAATTAATTTCTCCTCGAAGATCCACAACACGCTTCAACACCTTGTCGGCCAAGAACATGAAAAACATGAACACGCAAGAGAAGATCCCGGATCACAAGCATAAGAATCAATGCAGACATGCCACAAAGATAGATAACGAACTAGAAACATCCAAAAGCATCATGAAACACCAGAGAAACATCTGCAGCAATTAAACTTATTAAAATCATAGAATCTTCAATCAGGAACACTAATTGAAGCAACAAAAAAATTGTCAAAATGAAAATCACCATAACTAGATCAAATCTTCATGCGGATCTCTGAAAATAAACATGGATAAACTAGACATACTCAACAAGAAACCCTTTAGTCCAAAACCTCAGAACAGCAACTTATTGAACACACCAATAGACAGAACTTCACTTCACCACTAACAACTTGTAACACTTCTTATTACAATTTTCTCAATATCCTCAACATATACAGCTTCTAATACAACAATGTTAATAGTGTTGGCATAAATGATAACCACATATTAGAAACACAACCACAACATCCAACACCTCTACCTCCTTCCTATATGTTTCCACACACCCCCTTTGCTCTAATTTCAATATATTAATGTCCATGCCCCTTTTTTCCTCTTCTTGGTGACTTGTTGTTACCATACTGGCTACAACCTTTGGTTTCTTTTCCCTGTAAAATAGTGTGCCACTCCTATGTTGGCCTTTTTTCTTCTATGCTATTTTGTCAATGGGCATAAGATTTATTAATAATGGACCCTTCAACCCATCATCTAGCTCTATCATCCAACAAAGAAAACTTTCAATATCTTTAATGTTTTTCAAATACTATCTCCATGGTATATCAAGATATATGATTATATCTATTAATAAGATAAATATTCTTAGACAAAGAAGGTTATGCCACCATAATATTGATGCAATATCATATCCTTCTATGCTTGAACTTGTATTTCGACAAAAGTATCATTGAAAGAAGCAATTATGTGGACTATACAAAATAGTGTATTACCACAATTTACCAATGAGGCTAAAAATTGACTTCGATCATAAACTTTCACCAATAGCTTGAAACCTTGTCAAAACAGATAGGGATAAGTTTCTCAACATTCCTAAGACCTTTTCCAAATTGTTTGCCCTCAAGTTCAACAAAAAAAAAAAACTTTCACCAACCTACCATCGCAAGTCATAAAACCATTAAATCTCAAAAACTAGGAAACGCTTGACTTCAAAACCTTCATCAAGAATTTAGGAATGCTTCCACAAATCTACATGTATGAGGATTCACCATGCAACTTCACTAGTCCTCTTGAATAATTTTTTTCGTGGAGGTTCCCTACCATACACCAGAACCAAGCTAAACCGCATCATAAGACCTCTTATAGAGGTCATTGTAGGGGAGGTTCCTTATTATTATTTTAAAACATATTATAAAGGTTGAATATTTGAAGCCTATCAGTTTTTTAAAATATAGCAAAGACTTAGAAAGTGTGAGATAATTTGAGTGTTCTATTGTGTATATCATTTCTACTATAACCTTAAATATGGAGACCTTATCACTATTGGTTTGATAAAGGAAACTATTGAAATAGATCATGACATAGTAGATTTGATATGAAAATATTAGATTTGTCATGATATTTTTTCATGTTTCTCTAGGTTAAAATATAAATATATTCTATTTAATGTTAGTATTTATACTTTTTTATTTTTATCTATATATTTTAATACCTTAATATTTTAAAATTCAATGGTAGTGATAGATTTACCTTATTTCTACATTAATAAAAATAACATATGCAATCAAGTTACACTAGAGAAAAATAAGACCTTTTATAAAATTCTATGTAGTTAAATATTAACACTAGATTAGAAATCATTAATGAAACATTCTCAAAGAAAATCTTAGCATATAACTTTTAAACTATTCCACATTAAAAAAAAATCCTTTAGATAATTAAAATACTATACCATTTGAAATTTACATGTGCATATAATCACTAGATTGTGAGAAAATAAAATAATACTCTTTCTTTACAAACTGATTCACAATTTCTTTTATTATTATAACATCTTATAATCCACTCAATCTTTGTAAATATTCATTATTCACCAATTTTATCTGCACCTCCCTTCTCTCTAAAAAAAGAAATTATAAATAACTAAACCTCATGAAAGCTCTCAAAAAGCATCATTTTCTTCTTACCCAAGACAACTAAAACCCAAAAATGATAATTATCTCACATTGATAATTGTGACCAATGACATGTAGTATAGGTTAACTACACCCGATCCATAAAATTTTGAGGCATATTTAACCCACTAAGCATCAATCCCAATAAGATCATTCATTGTAAACAAAGACAAAGAATTCATTAAAACTAACATTCTAAATCATGAAAGCTTGACAAACCTCTAATCTAAGACATTGAAACTTATCCTATTGGGGGAATGGTGTCGCACTGATGTGGAATGGTGACCCTTTCCCAATCCCTTAGATAATGAGCTTGTTTCAATCAGTTTTATTGAAGAAAACTAATGAAACCATTAATATATGTGTATTAAAACATGATTTAAAGCTAATTGAACATGATGCAAGCTATTTTAATATGATTTATGCTAAGACGACCGATATGGGTGTATGCAAATCTACTTTAAATGTATACAAGCTTCAAAAGATTAAAATCCTAATTAACAAATAAGCTAAATGTATGCATATATATTATCATGGAATCCATTAATGGAAGCTAAGCTAATATGCAAGTAAATAAAGCTACATTGATGTTAAATGTGAGTGTAAGTGCAAATGATTTTAACAGCATAAGTTTGTTGTTAAAAGATGGATCCATTTGTCTCCAAATAGTGTTTTATTTATAGGAAAGAAAATGAAAATGAAGGGATAAGATTGGAAAAGCTAATAAATGGTCAAAAAGGAAAGAAGATGGAGGCATGGATCATGGATTCCCATCAAGGGTTGAAAATGCAAGTTGATATTTAATCAAGGGCTCACATTCATCCAAACAAACACACTTTCAAAACTTGTAGAATAAGTCTTGTAAGTTAACATGCACATGAAGTCTTGTAAGTTAACTTGCACATGAAGTCTTGTGATTTTATTATAAGGAAAAATATTCATTTTTTTCAAATGAGTGAAGAAAGAGAATATTCTTTGGAATATTCTCATTGGTGAGAGAAATAGATATTTAGCAAATAAAAACAAATTTTTAATGTGCAAAAGGGGAAGGAATATTCCATGGGAATATTCCTTTTGGAGGAGTTTGAAAAGGAGGAATATTCCCTTGCAAGTGGGGGGAATTAGATTTATTAGTAATTTGATAATTAAATAAAATTTCAATTATACAAATTAGGGGAATTAGGATATTCATTAAATAATTTATTTATTTAATGGAAAGGGGAAGTGATATGATATTTAATTAAATAACATAGGGTTATTTAATTAAATATGAGGACTTTATGGATTAAATTAAATAGTTTGATTTATTCAATTGAATAGGACGAAATGCTAGCATGAAAGGGAATGAATTAACCTAACTAGGTCAATTAGATTAATAGATGAAAATGAGGCAATTAATTAAATAGCTAGGCTAATTTAATTAATTAAGCAAAAAGTGGATGGGTTTTAGGATGAAACGGTGTTAGTTAGCCAATGTGATCCATCAAGACATTTTTAAGTGTCTACACTTTTCCCCTCTTTGAAGCAATGTACTTGTTGCATTGGTTCAAACATTGATGTTGATTTCGATGTTGATTTTGATTTTGATGATGATACAGAAATAGATATCGATGATCTCTTTGAGATGTTGATAGCCAAGCTAAAGTTGATTGACCCGATTGATTGATCAATAACATTGTTGAGGATTCACAACAATGAAAGGATTATGTTGAATAACATAGGGATTGGTAGGGAAAGATGTATCCCAATGATGATTGATTTGATAATTTGATCAAAATTTGCTAGCAAGGCTAGGAACAAAGTCTGTAAGATGATTTGATATCGATATGATTGAAAGATGGTTGATTTCCCCCTTGAGAGATCGATCAGGAAATAAAGTAATCTGATCAGGCTCATGATAGGTGAAAATTAAACTTATGCTTGAGATGATTGAGATTTCAGATTGCTTTTGAATCAAAGAGTTGAAACTTTTCAGATTCGTTGAGCTGAAGATGATATAGATGCCCCACTTTTCCCCAGTGGAAGAGGGATTGTTGGTATAGAGGATGAAAAATAGTTCCTAGAAATCTCAAATGATGATGTAGATAGATTTCATGATGTATAGACAGCCATCAGATATGGGGAGCCTCATGTATATTTTGATATATCACATAGATTCGATACTTGGAAAGAAATGTTAGTAAGGATAGAAGAAGTAGAAGAATAGGATGAATGGATTGACCATTGATTTTGAGATTGATTCAAAAATTCCAACAAGTCCATGATCCGTCGAGACTTTATTAGAGATGGTTAATGAGAGATGCATGATGATGATGATTTTCTCATATCTTGGGATTGATATTTTTCATCATTCCTTATTTTTGATATAACACATAGACATTATGCATCAAGCTATTAATAACCAGGATAGCGTTGTATCTAGTGTAATGGAATTTGACTCTGCAAATAGATAGGATAGTTCTTGTTCACACCTTGACATTAGAAACCTCGTCGGAGTGTAGTTTAGTAGTTTAGAATAAATTGGACCAAAGCATATGCAATATTCAACAATCTACTCTAGATAACCTCCCTATGCACAACTAAGAAAATATACGCCAAGATTATTTTACAAGAATATCCACAAGCACAACAAACAAAAGATAATAATCGATGCCCCATTCATTTCTCTCTAAATCCTTTTAGATAGACATCATCGAGAGGTCTTGGGAATGGGTCACTAAGATAAATTAGAAGAAAAGATCAAATACAAACAATCAGTGTTATCTATATCTCTTTCCAGTTTAATTTAGCTAAGGTGATTATTGATGCTAATGTCCATTGCAGGAAGGATGCATCCTAGGACATGTTTGATCAGATGTTTTGATTAGGATGAGGTGTTTGATAATTCATTGATACAAACTTCACTGACTCGTTTACCTATGATCTAGACTTTAGATTTTGACACTTAGGTTCTCACTTTATGACTTGTGATACTTTTTTTTTTTAGATAAGAGGCATAAAGCCTATATATTTATATTAATTTGTTAAAGTATAACCAAAAAACATGTTTGATTTCCATATGAAACTTGGAAATGTATTTTCAGATATTGCTAAAATAGTATCACCCTACCCTGATCAAAAGACTATCTACTTCACTATTCCCATACAATACATCAATATTATCATTTTCAAAAACCCAAAACTAAACTTTGTCCCATTACTTCTGTAAAATATTTTAGTCTAAATTAAACATCCCCATTAGAATAAACTACTAGCCACTAAATATTGAAGAACTAGCAAAATGGATCAAAAACCCCATATAATAGTCATTCCTCCATGTCCACTGGCTCATTCTCACTCTGGCTTTCATCAGGAGTCAATTTTTCCAACACCCTAGATCTTTTATGCCCTGTGTAAACCTTCAGTCCAATGTCTTTGTTTGCACCGCCAAATGCTATGAGAGTATTCCCTTTAGAAACATTTCCCTTGTCCATGTTGTGAACCTTCCTTAGATTATTTTCTTCATGAACATTTCCCTGGGCCATGGTACGAGCTTTCCCAGAATTAGGGTTTTTTTGGACAAACAAACATGCATGAGAATTCAAGAAGGCTATTGCAAAATATTTATTTTTGATGTCCATTTCTAGCTAAGAACAAAGGAAATGTGAATGCTTTCTTAGAGCTTTCAGAAAAATACGATCATTTTTACCCTGCAGTCCCATTTTCATGGCTTCATACACCTCATTTAACACCTGACACTTTTGAAGAATTTTGTGTGAAAAAATCCCTCCTACTAACCCTTTACCCTTCAAAAAGAAATACCCCTGAACTGTCGAAAGAAATATTTTTCCATGAAGAAACTGGCATTTGACAAATCTCTGTGCAACTTCCTCTAGTTCCTTAAAAGACTGAGTAATATTAGAAAAGAAAACTGATAGCAACTGAGAAGGGAGAATCACCTGGCGTGAGGCAGGCCTAATAATCTCCATCCCAATTATTGTCTGAATACTATCTCCAACTCTGGGGTATTCCATACAAAAATTTGATGAAAGGTCTTCATCTGAGAGGTCACCTTCAAACGGCTTCTCCCAATTTTGTACTTGTAAGGAGAACCTAAGATTCCAGGGATGTGCCATGTGTGTGAAGTAAAGAATAGTCACCGCCACCCAAAGAAGACACGAATCCTACTTGCAGACTCTGACATGAACACTCCGCCAACTACTCTGTTTTACCAACTCACAAACGAACTAAGAAATGGACATGTATCCCTTCTTCCAACTCGAATAAAAATTGCGCCAACCAACATTACCATTCCAAGTAATTATTCAGGATGAAATGATGGAATGTAAAGGATTCCCTTTCCAACAAAGAATTAAGGCACAATTCCCAAAGTACATCATGTTATTTGTCCAGCCACACTATATTTCACTATTACTCATGTACCTGCTTGCGTACCTGCACAATCAAATCAAAGTGAGGAGAAACTGATGAACAAGCCAAAATCCTATCCACTGTGGAGAGCCTAGTCACTATTGCTATATGTCAAGCATTATGTTGATTCAGCATTCCCATACCAAAAATTATGTTGACTTATTATTCCCACCTCACACCTTGATATATTTCAATACTGAAAGTTTTAAAATAACAAACAGGCCTTATTCAGAAAGCAATAGATCATGCAAAAGTGGATCTTCTCTTATCAACGCATTCAAGTCTTTATGCTTGAACTCTTTTCCTTCACACCCCAAATTTTCCAACCTATCCGCTATTTGATTTCTATTTGTTTTACCAAAGGTTGAAGATGATGATTGATTTATTATGGGAAAAGTTTATTACAGGTGAAAGCAAAATGAGATGGATGGTTTTGGATTTTCTTGAATATTTCAATGTTTTTGAGGTTGTTTTTGATCTTTATGAAAGTTTATGTGGATGTTTTGGTTTTTGATTATTTTGAGGTTGTTTAAGGTTTTCCAATGTTTTTTTGTTTTACGAGTTTTATGAATGTTTAGGATTTTGAGTTTTTTCAATGTTTATAGCTTTTCTGATATTTGAATGTTTAGAGTTTTTTATGAGGTATTCAAATTTTTAGAGGTTTTCTAATATTTGAATGTTTAGGAGTTTTCTGAGTTTCAACCAAGAACCTAACCTAAAAGACCTATCCTAGGGGCCTCAGGGGCTGATTAAATATTAGCCTTGACTATGTTATACATGCAAAGACCACATAATTCAACTAACTTGACTTATTAAAAGATGAGAAATGAACAATTGATGGATTACCAGTTTATTATGATAGACTCCTTAAGGACTAACCTAGGGTGTCTCAGGGGTGCATCAATGATGGCCTTGCCTATGTTCAGCTCATAGACTCATAGTTCAACATGGTACTGTTTTTGGATTTTCGATGTTTGACCTTTTTAGGGATTTTTATGTGATTTGGATGTTTTCGATTTTGACTTTACAATTTTTGAATGATTTTTGGATTTTAGTTGTATAGGATTTTGGATGTTTTTGGATTTTTTGAGATATTTTGAGGTAAACAATACCTAGATCATGATTTTGATGTCACGTTGTGAGATATAAGATATGGATCAAGAGTTATTTCGAAACAAGAGTGCAAGAACCTGCCCCCAGTGTCTAGCAATGCTTCATAGTTTAATGAAAAAATAAAGATAGGTAATGTATATGCGAAGAGTTTGATAGAGTTTTATCATACTAGATATGGGCTATGGGACTTCATGAGATAAAATGGTAAAGAGCTTGTCAAAAAATTTCCATGAGTAGAGTTGAAGTATACGCCGAATCTTTGTCAAGATCAAGATAAACTGGAACATCTAAATAAAATTTGGATTGGATGGATGGAGGGAACATTGGATTTATGATGACAAGGATGATATGCTTTTGTCTAAGAAGGATCATATAGATTCTTGATTCTACTCATGATACCTATTTACTATGTTTTAATCATGGTACTTTCCCAAAGCGCCACCGTTGTGGTTTTCACTGGAGAACAATTTTTATTTTTATTTTCTTGATTTCTTGATTTTTTGGAAATTTTATCCCCATGTTGAACCACTTGGTGGTACTGATGTAGAGGCCACTGTCATAACGTACTAGTGATATCATGCCTAAAGAAGATTCTTTGCTATATGAGCACTTGAATGCAACCTTGAAGAACTCTAATCTACCTTGTGGATACCAGAATTAACCTTATCTATGTGCGCACATCATGATAAAGTGCCTTTAGAATCCTTACGATGAAGGGTAGCTGCCAACACAAAGTCAATGCGAGAATTGGATATAATGAATGGAGTGGAAAATGACATGTATGAAGGAATATGAGATGTATCAGTTGATGGTTTTGAACCTTTAACTCTCCAAACTTGGGAAAATGAGCAATGATGAGTGGGAACAGATGTTTTCATGGAATTAGGACAACCACTAGATATACTTTGTTCCTTGATTAAGAAGCTTTATTTTGTATTTGAGGATGCTTATGATGGATACATTTCCCTTTTTAATTTTTCCCCGTAGTTTCTTTGACTAATGGAATTTTAGAGGGAAATTTTATTTATTTTTCATTGGTATCCATTTGTATTTGCTTTGTCCCTTTTTCGTTACTGCTTCATTTTCTTTGATGATCATCACCTTGCTTTGATAGGAATTCTTCTTTTTATGTTGGTCCCAATTTTTGTATGAGATGATGGGTGAATGACAACTCATGATATGGTTAGTTGTAGCATTAAAAGAATTTTCATCATAAGGATTCTCCATGCCCCATATGTTGATGTTTGTTGTAGAAAAGATTGCCCCTGATGTTTTGAAGGTATTATCAATACCTAATCCTTTGCCCTAATAATGTATCCTCTGATCCATAGCCACTGAATATGACTTGTCATGAACACATGATATTCCTATTGGTTCCTATTGTTCAGGACTATGAATTGTTTGCTTTGATTCTATGACATCATTATATGTTGATACTACTTCAAAAGACGTTAATGCTAACTCAAAAGATGTCGATGATGCATAATCACTATAAGAATCAAGAATCTCAGCCATTTCTTGCTCTTGTGTAGGAATACCAAGAGTGGGAGACTCTTTTTTTGGATGAAGAATGTCTATATTTCCATTAGAAAGAAACATCTCAGGGGTGATATCAAGGACATCTTTGAAGTTTAAAATGGTTTTGAAGATGTCCCTTAGCTCTTGGTGAAACTCTAGGGATAGGGGTTCTTGATACTAACTCAATTCAAAGTAACTTTCATTATCCTCAAGAGCCTCCTCTTGACATGATCCTTGGGTGGATGATATTTCATCGGTAAAAGAATCTTTGCAACGGTCGGTAGGTATGGATGCAATAAGGGATATTTATGGCTCGTTTGGAACTTCTTCAACATGCCCAATCATTGAGTCATATGTGGGAGAGATATCACAATTTGATATCCACTTGGTGCCATTACGGTATAAAATAGTGTTAAACACTTTTGATGGGTTTGGACTTTATTTTAAAAGAGTATCTTGATATGTGTCTAATTCCTCATGTTGTGATAAATAAATGTGTCTCACCGTGGTATCATGGGTATTGTTTATGTTTTTTGAGGTAGAGACCTTTCTTGAATCTTTTTCTTTTGTATGATCAGGCATAGGGTTTGTGTAGATTTTTATATTTTAATTCCCATATTTTTTATCAACATCAATTTCTCCTCCTTCAATAAGATCTTCTATTAGGTGATTGAGTCTAAAACAATTTTGTGTGTTATGACCTTTGTATCGGTGAAATTCACAAAAATGATCATCTTTATAGCTATGAGATTTGACTTGTGGCTCTTGATAGTTTGAGAAATCTTGGAGTGTGATAAGATTAGACTATATCAACCTTTTCAACACATCCTCCATAGGTTCCCCTAAGGGAGTGAATTATCGCTTGGGAGCATTGTTTGTTCTTTGTGGTCCATGTTGAGTGTTTGTAGCATTGATCATTGTTTGATTGTTTTACAGTGATGTGTATGGTTGTTGTGTATTCATGGTTTGGGTGTTTGCTTGCCTAGGAGTAGTTAAGAGCACCTTTGCATCAACAACACCATCACTAGTAACATTCTTGTTCTTAGCCCAATAGTGAGGCTTATCATTAAAACTAGTGGATGGGAAGTTGTCTTTATACATTTGTGTGTTTCCTTGTGAGATTAGGGCTCTCTTGATGTTAAGGTCTCTAGGGATAAGCTCATCATAAGATGTGATGCACTGCATTTTCAAGTGGAAGGATAGATCTGGATCTAGATTTTCAATGATAATGCCCACTTGTTGTTCGTCAGGAAGTGGCCACTTGCTTTTACTAGCTCTTTTCCTCCATCATTGCAAGAAATTGGCAAAATATTCTCCTTTGTTTTGTTTGAGAGTATACAACTCTTCTAAGCTTATGTCCATGTCAAGATTGAAGGATAAGTGATCTATGAATTTTTCAATGATTTCTTGGAAATTTTTTGATGCCTAGAGGCAATTGAGAAAACCAATCCATGGCAAGACCTGTTAAACTTTGAGGGAAAAGGCACATCAAATAGGACTTATTATAGTCGACCTCCATACACATGATGTTAAACTCTTTGATATGGTCCACAGGACTTCCTCTCCCTTTGTATTTATTGGATTTGGGGAATTCAAAGCTATGAGGGAATGGTACCATTGTGATGTTTCGATCGAATGGAGAGGGACATAAGTTATATGTATGCGGCTTCTTCATCTTTCCCATCCAAAGATCTTGCATTTCTTGTGTTAATGCCTCGAGTTGTGATTCCATATCATCTTGTGGGATTGGTGGAGGAACATATGTTGTGTATTGTGGGATGGTGGATGAAGTGTATATTGGATTTTGATATGATGAGGTGTTGTATGGTGTGTGTAGTGGTGTAGGATAAGGTGATGATAGTGTAGGTGTATATGTCCCTAATGTATTTAGGTTGACAATTTTTTGTTCAGGGTTATAGTATAAACCCTATTGTTGTTGTTGTTGGGAATATTGTTGAGCTTCTTGTTATTGAGCTACTAAGGTTGCTTGATGTTGTTCTTCTTGTTGTGTGTTGTTAGGGCCACTTGTTGTGTTTGTTGTTATTGTTGTGCTGCTAAGGCTACTTCTTCTTCTTGTTATTGTTGTTGTTGGATTGCTTGTTGGTAACCCTATTGTGCTTGTTGTTTTTTTTGTCCGACTAAGGTTGCTTCTTCTTGTTGTTATTGTTGGACTGCTTGTTGGTAAGCCTATTGTGCTTGTTGTAAAGCTAAGGCATGTGCTTGCAATGTAGGATCAATCAGTGGTTGGGACATTTGCGATAGGTTTTGGGTGTTGATGTTTTGTGCAGATTGTAGATTGTTGATGAGAGGTTGGAGGTTTGCTTGGTTCAACATCCCTTGCAAGATAGTGGATTGGGATGGAGGAATTTAAGATTGAGGTGCCATTTAATTTTGCATGATGTGGGAGACCAAGGGAAAAGATGATGTTGGTTCCATTTGGTATTGCAATGGTAATGACACATTAAGACCTTGTAATTGATTCCAAGGGTTCCCTTGACCGAAGGGTAGGAGGTTCCCTTGTATTTGAGGTGGGATCAAGGTATTACCTTGGTTGATGGGATTCCTAACCAAGGTTTTGTTTTGATTTCAGTAGATGATAGATGGGTTTGATGTGGATAGTGAGTTTGTTATAACGAAGAATATTCCTTTTTCTCAAATGAGTGAAGAAAGAGAATATTCTTTGGAATATTCTCATGGGTGAGGGAAATAGATATTTAGAAAATTAAAACAAAGTTTTAATGTGCAAAAGGGGAAGAATATTCCATGGGAATATTCCTTTTGGAGGAGTGTGCAAAGCAGGAATATTCCCTTGGAATATTCCCTTACAAGTGGGGGGAATTAGATTTATTAATAATTTGATAATTCAATAAAGTTTCAATTATGCAAATTAGGGGAATTAGGATATTCATTAAATAATTTATTTATTTAATGGAAAGGGGAAGTGATATGATATTTAATTAAATAACTTAGGGTTATTTAATTAAATAAGAGGACTTTAGAGATTAAATTAAATAATTTTATTTATTCAATTTTATAGTACGAAATGTTAGCATGAAAGGGGATGAATTAACCTAACTAGGTCAATTAGATTAATAGATAAAAATGAGGCAATTAATTAAATAGAAAGGATAATTTAATTAATTAAACAAAAAGAGGATGGGTTTTAGGATGAAACGGTGTTAGTTAGCCAATGTGATCCATCAAGACATTTTTAAGTATCTACATGTTTCCCCTCTTTGAAGCAATGTACTCATTGCATTGGTTCATAGACTGATGTTGATTTTGATGTTGATGACGATGCAAAAATGGATATCGATGATCTCTTCGAGATGTTGATAGGAAAGCTAAAGTTGATTGATCTAATTGATTTATTGATAACATTGTTGAGGATTCACAACAATGCAAGGATTATGTTGAATAACACAAGGACTGGTAGAGAAAGATACATCCCAATGATGATTGATTTGATAATTTGATCAAGATTGCTAGCAAGGCTAGGAACCAAGTCTGTTAGATGATTTGATATTGATATGATCAAAAGATGGTCAGTTTCCCCCTTGAGAGATCGATTGGGGAATAAAGTGTTTTGATCAGAATCACGATAGGTAAAAATCAAACTTATGCTTGAGATGCTTGAGATTTCGAGTTGCTTTTGAATCAAAGAGCTACAACTTTTCAGATTTGTTGAGTTGAAGATGATATAGATGCCCCATTGTGCCCTTTTGGAAGAGGGATTGCTAGTAAAGAGGATGGAAAATATTTCCTAGAAAGCTCAGATGATGATGTAGATAGATTACATGATGTATAGATAGTCATTGCCTATGGGTAGCCTCATGTATATTTTGATATATCACATAGATTTGACACTTGGATAGAACTATTAGTAAAGATAGAAGAATTAGAAGAATAGGATGAATGGATTGACCATTGATTTTGAGATTGATTCAAAAATTCCAACAAGTCCATGATCCACCGAGACTTTATTAGAGATGGTTAATGAGAGATGCATGATGATGATGATTTGCTCATATCTTGGGATTGGTATTTTTCCGTCATTCCTTATTTTTGATATAACACATAGACATGATGCATCAAGCTATTAATAACTAGGATGGCGTTGTATCTAGTCTAATGGACTTTGACTCTGTGAATAGATAGGATAGTTCTTGTTCACACCTTGACATACGTAAACCTCGTTGAAATGTAGTTTAGTAGTTTTGAATATATTGGACCAAAGCATACGCAATAGTCAATAATCTACTCCGGATAACCTCCCTACACACAACTAAGCATGTATGTGCCAAGATTATTTTACAAGAATATCCACAAGCAAAAAAACCGAAAGATAATAATCGATGCCCCGTTCCTTTCTCTCTAAATCATTTTAGATAGACATCATCGAGAGGTCTTGGGAATGGATCATTGAGATAAATCAAAAGAAAAGATTAAATACAAATAGTCAGTGTTATCTATATCTCTTGCCAATTTAATTTGGCTAAGGTGATTTCTGATGTTGATGTCCATCGCATGAAGGATGCATCCTAGGACATGTTGATCAGATGTTTTGATTAGGATGAGGTGTTTGATAAGCCATAGATACAAACTTCACTGACTCATTTACCTATGATCTAGACTTTAGATTTTTGACACTTAGGTTCTCACTTTATGACTTGTGATACTTGCTTTCTATTTGTTTTTCCAAAGGTTGAAGATGACAATTGATTTATTATGGGCAAATTTTATTACAGGTGCAAGAGAAATGTGATGGATGGTTTTGGATTTTCTAGAATATTTCAATGTTTTTGGTATTTTGAAAATGTTTTTGAGGTAGTTTTTGATCTTTTTGAAAGTTTACGTGGATGTTTTGGTTTTCGATTATTTTGAGGTTGTTTAGGGTTGTCCAAGGTTTTCCAATGTTTTTTTTTCTGATT
Source organism: Sequoia sempervirens (assembly GCA_007258455.2). Taxonomy (NCBI): domain Eukaryota; kingdom Viridiplantae; phylum Streptophyta; class Pinopsida; order Cupressales; family Cupressaceae; genus Sequoia; species Sequoia sempervirens. The sequence continues at coordinate 357,824,048 of VDFB02058242.1, forward strand.
TTTCTAAATGTTTAGTATTTTGAGTTTTTTGAATGTTTAGGGTTTTTCTAATATTTGAATGTTTAGGGTTTTTTTGAGGTATTCAAATTTGTAGGGGTTTTCCAATATTTGAATGTTTAGGGGTTTTCTGAGTTTTGACCAAGAACCTAACCTATTTAAGACCTATCCTAGGGGCCTCAGGGGCTGATCAAATATTATCCTTGCCTATGTTATACATGAAAAGACCACATAGTTTAACTAACTTGACTTATTAAAAGATGAGAAATGAACAATTGATGGATTACTAGTTTATTATGACCGACTCCTAAAGGACTGACCTAGGGTATCTCAGGGGCACATCAATGATGGCCTTGCCTATGTTCAAGCTCATAGACTTGTAGTTCTACATGGTACTATTTTTGGATTTTTAATGTTCAACCCTTTTAGGGATTTTGATGTTATTTGGATGTTTTGGATTTTGACTTTACAATTTTTGAATGATTTTGGATTTTAGTTGTATAGGATTTTGGATTTTTTTGGATTTTCTAAGAGATTTTGAGGTAAACACTGCCTAGATCACGATGTTGATGTCACATTGTGAGATATAAGGCATGGATCAAGAGTTATTTGGAAACAAGAGTGCAAGAACCTACCTCTGATGTCTAGCAATGCTTCATAGTTTAATGAAAAAATCAAGATAGGTAATGTATATTGAAAGAGTTTGACAGAGTTTTATCATACTAAATATGGGCTATGGGACTTCATGAGATAAAATGTTAAAGATCTTGTCAAAAAATTTCTATGAGTAGAGTTCAAGTATACGTCGAATCTTTGTCAAGATCAAGATAAAATTTGGATTGGATGGATGGAGGGAACATTGGATTTATCATGACAAGGATGAGATGCTTATGTCTGAGAAGGATCATATAGATGCTCAATTCTACTCATGACGCTTATTTGTCAAGTTTTCATCATGGTACTTTCTCAAAGTGCCACCGTAGTGGTTTTCACTGGAGGATGATTTTTATTTTTATTATTTTCTTGATTTTTTGATTTTTTGGAAATTTTACCCTCATGTTGAACCACTTGGTGGTACTGATGTAGAGGCCACTGTCATAACGTGCTAGTGATATCCTGCATAAAGAAGTTGCTTTACTAAGATACGAGCACTTGAATGCAACCTTGAAGAACTCTGATTTGCCTTGTGGATACCAAAATTAACCTTCTCTATGTGTGCACATCACAATAAAGTGCCTTCAAAATCCTTATGATGAAGGGTAGCTACCAACACACAGTCAATGCAAGAATTGGATATCATGAATGGAGTGGACGGTGACATGTATGAAGGAATATGAGATGTATTGGTTGATGGTTTGGAACCTTTGACTCTCCAAACTTGGGAAGATGAGAAATGATGGGTGGGAATGGAGGTTTTCATGGAATTAGGGCCAACCACTAGATATACTTTTTTCCTTGATTGAGAAGCTTGCTTTTGTATTTGAGGATGCTCATGATGGATACATTTCCCTTTTTTATTTTTCCCCGTAGTTTCTTTGACTAATGGAATTTTAGAGGGATGATTTTCTCTATTTTTCATTGGTATCCATTTGTATTTTCTTTGTCCCTTTTGTGTTACTTCTTCATTTTCATTGATGATTTTTGCCTTGCTTTGATAGGAATTATTCTTTTTATGTTGGTCCCAATTTTTGTATGAGATGATGGGTGAATTCCAACTCATGATACGACTAGTTGTAGCATAGAAAGTATTTTCATCATAAGGATTCTTCGTGCCCCATATGTTGATGTTTGTTGTAGAAAAGATTGCCCCCAACGTTGTGAAGGTATTATCAATACCTAATCTTTTGCCCTAATAATGTATCCTTTGATCCATAGCCACTGAATATAACTTGTCATGAACACATGATATTGTTATGGGCTCCTTTTATTCAAGAATATGAATTGTTTGCTTTAATTCTATGACATCATTATTTGTTGATACTACTTCAATAGATGTTGATGCTGACTCAAAAGATGTTGATGATGCACAATCACTATAAGAATCAAGAATCTCAACCGTTGCTTGCTCTTGTGTAGGAATACCAAGAGTGGGAGACTCTTGTTTTGGATGAAGAATGTTTATATGTTCTTCAGAAAGAAACATCTCAGGGGTGATATCGAGGACATCTTTGGAGTGTAAAATGGTTTGGAAGATGTCCCTTAGCTCTTGGTGAAACTCTAGGGATAGGGGTTCTTGATACTAACTTGATTCAGAGTGTTATCCTCAAGAGCCTTCTCTTGACATGATCCTTGGGTGGATGATATTTCATCAATAAAAGACTCTTTGCAATAGTGATAGGTATGGGTGCAATAAGGGATATTTTTGGCTCGTATAGAACTTCTTCAATATGCCCAATCATTGAGTCATATGTGGGAGAGATATCACAATCTAATATCCACTTGATGTCATTACGATATAAAATAGTGTTAAACAATGTTGATGGGTTTGGACTTTGTTTTAAAATAGTATCTTGATATGTGTTTGATTCCTCATGTTGTGATAAATAAATATGTCCCACTGTGGTATCATTGGTATTGTTTATGTTTTTTGAGGTTGAGGCCTTTCCTAAATCTTTTTCTTTTGTATGATCAGGCATAAGGTTTGTGTAAAATTTTAGATTTTCATTACCATAATTTTGATTGACATCAATTTCTCCTCATTCAATAAGATCTTTTATTAGGTTTTTGAGTCTAAAACAATTTTGTGTGTTATGACCTTTATATTAGTGAAATTCACAAAATTGACCGTCTCTATAGCTACGAGGTTTGACTTGTGGCACTTGATAGTTTGAGAAATATGGGAATGTGATAATATTATACTATATCAACACATCCTCCATAGGTTCCCCTAAGGGAGTGAATTTTCACTTGGGAGCATTGTTTGTTCTTTGTGTTCCATGTTGAGTGTTTGTAGGATTGATCATTGTTTGATTGTTTGATAGTGACGTGTATGGTTGTTGTGTATTCATGGTTTTTGTGTTTGATTTCCTAGGAGTAGTTAAGACCACCTTTGCATCAACAACACCATCACTAGTAACATTCTTGTTCTTGGCCCAATAGTGGGGATTTTCGTTAAAACTAGTGGATGGGTGGTTATCTTTATACATTTGTGTGTTTCCCTATGAGATTCTAGGGCTCTCTCGATGTTAAGGGATCTAGGGACAAGCTCGCCATAAGATGTGATGCAATGCATTTTCAAGTGGAAGGATAGATCTGGATCTATATTTTCTATGATAATCACTACTTGTTGTTCATCAAGTAGTGGCCACTTGCTTTTAGTAGCTCTTTGCCTCCATCATTGCAAGAAACTGGTGAAAGATTCTCCTTAATTTTGTTTGAGAGTATACAACTATTCTAAGGTTACTTCCATGTCAAGATTGAAGGAGAAGTGATCTATGAATTCGTCAATGATTTCTTGGAAAGTTTTGATGCTTGGAAGCAATTGAGAAACCAATCCATGGTAGGACCTGTTAAACTTTGCGGGTAAAGGTGCATCAAATAGGACTCATTATAGTCGACATCCATACACACGACATTAAACTCTTTGATATGGTCCACAAGACTTCCTCTCCCTTTGTATTTATTGAATTTGGAGATTTCAAAGATGGGAGGGAACGGTACCATTGCAATGTTTTGATCGAATGGATAGGGGAAAAAGTTCTATGTATGGGGCTTCTTCATCTTGGCTATCCCGACATCTTGCATCTCTTATGTTAATGCCTTGAGTTGTGATGCCATATCATCTTGTGGGATTGGTGGAGGAACATTTGTTGTGTATTGTGGGATGGTGGATGAAGTGTACGTGGGATTTTTATATGATGAGGTGTTGGATGGTGTGTATGGTGGTGTAGGATAAGGTGATGATGGTGTAGGTGTATATGTCCCTAATGTGTTCAAGTTGACGATGTTTTTTTTAGGGTTATAGTATAAACCCTTCTTCTTTTTTGTGTGAGCAATTGTTGTTTTTGGGCATATTGTTGAGTTTGTTTGTTTTTTTTTGAGCTACTAAGGTTGCTTGTTGTGCTGCTAAGGCTGCTTGATGATGTTGTTGTTGTTGTGTTGTTACGGCTGCTTGTTGTTGTGCTTGTTTGTACTGCTAAAGTTGCTTGTTGTCGTTGTTGTTGTTGTTGTTGGACTACTTACTGGTAAGCCTATTGTGCTTATTTTTGTTGTTGTGCAACTAAGGCTACTTGTTGTTGTTGTTGTTGGATTGCTTGTTGGTAAGTATGTTGTGCTTGTTGTAAAGCTAAGGCATGTGCTTGCAATGTAGGATGAATCAGTGGTTGGGACATCTGCGATAGGTTTTGGGTGTTGATGTTTTTTGCAGGTTGTGGATTGTTGATGAGAGATTGGGGGTTTGCTTGGTTTAACATCCCTTGCAAGATAGTGGATTCAGATGGAGGAATGTAATATTGAGGTGCCATTTGATTTTGTATGACGTGGAGGACCAAGGGAAAAGATGATGTTGGTGCCATTTTGTATTGCAATGGTAATGACACATTAAGACCTTGTAACTGATTGAAATGGTTCCCTCGATTGAAGGATAGGGGGTTCCCTTGTTATATTTGAGGTGGAATCAAGGTATTACCTTGGTTCATGGGATTCATAACCAAGGAGTTGTTTTGATTTGGGTCGATGATAGATGGGTTTCATGTGGGTGGTGGATTAACTTGGGTAGCTTGGGTAACCACTTGTTTTGATGTGTCAATGAGGTTGTTCAAACTACTTGTCAAGGGTTGACTTTGCGTGAGAGAGTTAACTTGACCTTGTTTTCCTTCTTGAGGCACTTGGTCCAAATTACCTTGTGTAACATTAGGAATGTAATCAAAGGAAAAATTAGTTTTGTTAGATGGTTAGATCAATAACACTAAAATCCATTGAAATAACGAAGTACAAAGGAAAATGATGAAAAAACAAAAGGAATGATATTACCCAGAATCTTCATCCTCCATGGTTTGCCTTCGTTACACCTCCTAGCTTGCAGTAAATAAAGATGCCCTCAGATTCGTGAGCAATTATGACAAATGACAAGACTAAAGCAAGTTTTGAAGGATTTACTCAAAATCTAAATGCCTATGTCTAAAAGCCTATGATTGACAATGCCTATGCCTTGATTAAATGACTATAATAATAAATAATGAAATTGCCTATGGAGATTTAAGTGTGAAAGCAAATGCCTATAATAACTATGCAAAAATGTCAAAATGTGCGTGTTCGAAAAATGAGAAGAAGATGGCATTTTGTAGAAAAGGCCATTTCGAATGGATGGAATGAGATAAATTGATGAAATGAACGATCCAGATTAAACCTAAGAATCCCTAATTAGGGTTAGGGAAAAATCCTTAATCAAACGGTCAGAATAAAATCGGATCGACGGTGGAGAATAAATGAGACAAATTACTTAGATAATGAAGATTTTCAAAAAGTCAAGAAGATAAGATTCCCTGATTTGCAAGATTCAAAAAATCAAAGAGATAAGATGTGGACTGAAGATAAGATTTGGAAAATCAAGAATCTGCCCGATTGCTTGATTTTTGGAAGATTAATTACTAATTTGAATTAAGATAATTCAAATTATGGATTTTGAGAGATAATAAATAATCTTTTTCAGATTATTTATCAAAAAGGACTGACAGTTAAGATTGACATGACATTTTAAATAATTTAATTTATTTAAAATGAGAAGAATATTAATTGGCAATTAAATAATTAAATTTAATTATTTAATTTAGGAGATGAGATTAATTAATTAAATAAATTAATCAATCTATTTAATTAAGACAGTTAGTGACGTATTTAATAAATAAATGAAATTTATTTATTTAATAATCAAGAAGAATTAAATGACAAAGGGGAATTAAATAAATTAAGAAATTTATTTAATTAAAGAAAGACTTAGATAGTTAACAACGTATTTAATAAATAAATGAAATTTATTTATTTAATAATCAAGAGGAATGAAAGGACATGAATTAATTAAATAATTATGAATTATTTAATCAATAGTCGAATGTGGACCAAGGACATAATTAAATGACATAATTATGCTAGGATGAAAGTGGTAAAAATGAAGCTTGCAGGCCTAGGTCATTTTTAGGTGTCTACAAGGAATACTTGGGGTATTTGTGGTGATGGATGAAGATGGTTGTGCTTGAAATGTTGAGGTTGTTGTGGCATCATGGAATGTAAGTGGTTTGCCAAATGTTGGTGTCCAGCTTGTGTTTAAGGGAAGGTTGGTGGTTAATGGAATGGTCGTGTTGTGAATACCCACAATTTTGTTTGTTCCTAGACATGAAGTGAGACTAAGGTTGGTTCCTAGCCTAGTTGCAAGACTAGATGTTAAAGATTGACTTGGCACAAGGGATGGAGCTGGTTGAATTGTAGATGAATTCAAGCCTTGTTTCAATGATTGTACAACAAAAGATGGGGAAATTGGAGCCACATTTTCTAAGGCTTGATGTTACATGATTTCTTCCCTAGTAAGTCCAAATGGATTGTTCATGACATCTTCTATCTCATACGGCCTTGATGGGGACGAGGGTTGTTGTGATGGGGTATCTTGACTTCTTGGATCAAATTCTTGAGGATTGGGATCACTGATGGTAGATGAGACTTTGGTTTTCTCCATGATTCTCTTGTGTTGTGATCTTGTTTTTACCATAAATTTTGGGTCGCCTCTAGGAGAGTTATGTTGATATTTGTAATGTTTGAATTCTCTAGTTGACTCAAATCTAGGTAAAGGGGATGCTCTAAGTCTTTTTGGAGAAATAATGGTAGTGGGAGATGAAAAGGTGAATGGTATGGGGAGTGATATTTGCAAACATTTTGGGACAACCCTTTTGACTTAGGTTTGAGGTTTTGATGTTTGGAAAAAAGGATGTTTATGAATTTGTGAATATTTAGGGTAGACTTGTGACCTTCAAGATAAAAAAGTTCAAAGATGATAATTAACTTAGCTAAATGCATGGGCAAGGATTCATTTCACATACAAAGTAGCTAAGTTATGGGTTGGTTGATAGATGTCCAAGTCAAAAAGTGTTGGTATATTCACAAATTTTGCAAAGTTTGGTGAAGTGAAATTTGGATTTTGATGAAGGGGTGGATGAAAGTGTTTGACCCAATGTTGAACTAGAGTGAACCTTTGTTTTCAAAGATCAAGTTGATGAGAAACATGCTAGACATCTAAAGTGATCAAACCCTAAGGACTCAATGATTTTGGAAATAGGACCCAATGATTTTGGTAAAGTAAAACTCAATGATTTTGGATAATGAAACTCAATGATTTTGGACTCAATGTTTTGCAATGTTTTCCTTGTATGGTAGTGGGTGTAAGGTTGAGTTGTTCAATCAGAGAGATCGGATGCCAAATGGTCATGTTAGGTTCAATTTTATCAATTTATCTTGCTTAAGTGAGTTTCTTTTTACCACAAACACTTGTCTTGATTAAGTTTTCAAACTAAATTTCTATGTCAAAAACATCATAAATTTCATAAGGTCCATTTTGTGAAAATCATGAGGTTTAAGCCATAGTTGCTTATGTTGACTTTGGGAAGTATGGATTGAGATATAAGTCAAGATATTTAGAAATCTCTAAGAATAAAAATCCTTAAGACAAGCATTAATATCAAGGCTATTTCAAAAGGTATCCATACATAGACCAAAGGGTTTGAAATTTTGAAAAGACTTGTTAATATTTCTTTTGCAATGTTTTGGAACCAAGCAAAGTATTACACTGACTCACAAGCATTTACCGCCTTAGGTTCAGAAGATATTACTTGTTGAATCCCCGCTTGGATTTCTCCAAACACTAAGACAATGCAAACAGCTAGAGATTTGGTGACACTAGCTCCCCTCCACGACACACACTTCTCAGGACCACCAAATCTCAAATCATGAAGATCTGAAGATCCTAAGGATTTTCATCTTTCGAAAATGACTAGTAAAATGTGGGGTGGCTTTGGAACAACCATTCTTGAACCATCAAGCATAAAGGTTTTTGGCTTCTAAACAATTGGTTTGTAGTAAGGGCTTTCATTCAAGGTGGCCATACATGCAGCAAGATTAGCTCAAGGTTATTTCAATCAAGAGGCCTCTTAGTCTCTTCCTAAGAAGGGATTATAATGTATCACATGGATACTAAGGGTGACACTTGTCAATATAACACATCCAAACCTGTTGTTTATGACTTTCGTCACAAACAAAAAAATTATATAGCATTTTGAAAGAGCTTGGCATTAGCTTGTTTTCTCTTGGGTCATTCCCTCCTTTTGAAGCAAGGAGGTAGGCCATCTAAAGATAAACAAAAGAAAGGAAGTATCTTTGTTGTTCGATCTCCCAAGTCAGATGACATAAGGAGAGAGCATTCACAATGCCTTTTCATCACACTAGTATGGGGTTCATTTTAATCCAAATCAAAATATGTGGGTGATTATACAAAATGTTAAAGATATGCTTTTGATTCCCAAGATCACCGAGTGGCACAAGAGAAGAGCATACACATTTAATAACACAAATGTAAATCAAAAGACATAGCAAACACTTGTTAATTTTAATCCTCAGAGCAAAGATGAGTTCATTTTAAGCACCAAACTAAATGTGAGTTTGCCTTTTTCAATTTTAACCCAGCAAGTAAAAATGATGTGAGGGTTCAATTTTAACTAATTTGAGTGTTCATTTTAAAACCTAATTGAAAGCTAGTGTGGTCCTAAAGCGTGAAATAAAAAAGCATTACAAATGAGTTATAATTGCCCCAAAAGTGTTAGAACACTTGTTACAATTATAGTTCAAATGATAATAGTATGCTTCTTTTCTTCAAGTTGTATTGTCCAAACCTGCAAAACCCAGTTAGTATAAAAACCAAAACAAGAAGTTAGAGACATGTTAGAAATCAGATGAAATCAAAATTTAAAGCACATGTCAAAATTTAAAGCAAATGTGAGGTTGTTTGGTTCAATTTTATCCAACTTTGAAAGCTAATTAATTTTATCCTTTCAAGTGTTTGAGAAACATTTTTAGAAAATTAGATTATAACAACTTGAGATAATAACAACTTTCTTAAATCTTGATCGATTTTGAAATCGTAAAATGTTTTGGAAACCTAAACATGAGATATTCAAAACCCAATAACCTTTATGAAAGATTAGTCATATAGAATTCATTAAAAATTAAGGAAAATATGCATTTAAGAGATCAAACCCAAAATTTGAAAAAAAAAAACAACAAAAAATTTAATGATGGACAACAACTTGAGATAATGACAACTTCCTCAAATCTTGATCAATTTTGAAATCGTAAAATGTTTTGGAAAGCTAAACATGAGATCTTCAAAACCTAACAACCTTTCTGCAAGATTAGTCATATAGAATTCATTAAAAAATTAAGGAAAATCATGCATTTAAGAGATTAAACCCAAAATTTCTCCAAAAATCACACAAAACATTAAAATTTTCCCTCCTTGTAGTGCCAAAATGTGACCAAATGACATAGTATAGGTTAACTACACCTGATCCATATGAATTCAAGGCATATTTAACCCACTAAGCATCAATCCCAATAAGATCATTCATTGCAAACAAAGATAAAGAAGTCATTAAAATTAACATTCTAAATCATGAAAGCTTGACAAACCTCTAATCTAAGACATTGAAACTTATCCTATTGGGGGAGTGGTGTCGCATTGATGTGGAATGGCGACCCTTTCCCAATCCCTTGGATAATGTGCTTGTTTCAATCAGTTAAATATTGAAAAAAACTGATGAAACCATTGATAGATGTGTTTAAAAACATGATTTAAAGGTAAATGAACATGATGCAAGCTATTTTAATATGATTTATACTAAAATGATCGATATGGGTGTATGAAAATCTACTCTAAATGTGACCAATGACATAGTATAGATTAACTACACCCGATCCATATGAATTCGAGGCATGTTTAACCCACTAAGCATCAATCCCAATAAGATCATTCATTATAAACAAATACAAAGAAGCCATTAAAACTAACATTCTAAATCATGAAAGATTGACAAACCTCTAATCTAAGACATTGAAACTTACCCTATTAAGGTAGTGGTGTCACATTGATGTGGAATGGCGACCCTTTCCCAATCCCTTGGATAATGAGCTTGTTTCAATCAATTTTATTGAAGAAAACTGATGAAACCATTGATAGATGTGTATGAAAACATGATTTAAAGGTAAATGAACATGATGCAAGCTATTTTAATATGATTTATGCTAAGATGATCGATGTGGGTGTATGCAAATCTACTCTAAATGTATGCAAGCTTCAAAAGATTAAAATCCCAATTAACAAATAAGTTAAATGTATGCATCTATGTTATCATGGGAGCCATTAATGGAAGCTAAGCTAATATGCAAGTAAATAAAGCTAAAATTATGTTAAATGTGAGTGCAAGTGCAAATGATTTTAACAACATATGTTTATTGTTAAAAGATGGTTCCATTTGTCTCCAAATAGTGCTTTATTTATGGGAAAGCAAATGAAAAATGAAGGGCTAAGATTGAAAAAGCTAATCAATGGTCAAAAATAAAAGAAGATGGAGGCATGGATCATGGATTCTCATCAAGGGTTGAAAATGCAAGTTGATATTTAATCAAAGGCTCGCATTCATCCAAACAAACACACTTTCAAAACTTGCACAAGAAGTCTTGTAAGTTAACTTGCACATGAAGTCTTGTGAGTTTGTTATAAGGAAGAATATTCCTTTTTTTTCAAATGAGTGAGGAAAGAGAATATTCTTTGGAATATTCTCATGGGTGAGTGAAATAGATATTTAGCAAATTAAAAAAAAGTTTTAATGTACAAACATGGGGATGGAACATGGGAATATTTCTTTTGGAGGAGTGTGCAAAGGAGGCTTGCAAATGGGGAGAATTAGATTTATTAATAATTTGATAATTAAATAAAGTTTCAATTATGCAAATTGGGGGAATTAGGATATTCATTAAATAATTTATTTATTTAATGGAAAGGGGAAGTGATGATATTTAATTAAATAACTTAGGGTTATTTTATTAAATAAGAGGACTTTAGGGATTAAATTAAATAATTTGATTTATTCAATTTAATAGGACGAAATGCTAGCATGAAAGGGGATGAATTAACCTAACTAGGTCAATTAAATTAATAGATGAAAATGAGGCAATTAATTAAATAGTTAGGCTAATTTAATTAATTAAGTGAAAAAAGGATGAGTTTTAGGATGAAACGGCGTTAGTTAGCCAATGTGATCCATCAAGACATTTTTAAGTGTCTATAATAATAATTGTCCCACATGGACAACAAAGGAGGAATGAGGCTTACCATATTTAAAACTTCTTTTCAAGATTACAAATTAATCTCTTTTGACAACATTGTATAGAATATCCTATCAACTCAAACTCCTTATATATGCATCTACACACATATATGGAATATGCTCTATTATAATATTAAAAACCTTTCTAAGAAAAAGCAAAACCTCAACTTTGTGTACATTACCAAGAACCATAATTTCTTAAAAAATTAAACTTCATAAAAGAAAAAGAATGGCACTCAACAATAAGATATTGTTTTAATAGCAATTTTCAAAATAATGTCATTTAGATCAACTATAAAAAGATTAAGCTACAACAATAAATTTATCCACGAGGAAGATATACTCATCATGATTTAAAAATGTATAGAATATTGTTTAATTTGTTGTTTAGTTGGATATATTGCAGTATTTTTTATTAATATTGACTATAATGTAAATATTATTTTGGTTTTTAATTATATTCTATAATAATATACTTACAATTATATATATATATATATATATAGTATAATTGTATGTTGATTAATATTTTATTTGAAACGCCATATTTATGAAACAATCAATAAATTTCAATGAGAATTGTTTCTCATTCTTTTTATTAAATTTTTTTTTTTTTAAAGTCTCAAAAAAAAAAAATTCTTTAATAAATTTATTACAATTTTAAAGTAATTATAGTTATATATTGATTTGGGTATAAGAGAGTAATAGACAATGATATAATGTATCATTTTCATCCTCTCACCTTCTTCATTTTCCTAAAAAGAAAAATAATAAATATTTATTATGTCCATTCAATCCTTATGTTCTTAATTCCAAAAATATAGTACAAACTAAATCAATGTGAATTTATATGTAGGTATAGGAGGTAGATGGTTTGATGGTGAAAGATAATTATTATATAAAATGTATGTATGATCATCATGCATGCATTCATATTGTACATGATTGATAAAAAAAGTTAAAATAGTATATACAAGTATTGTTCCTAATGTATGATATGTATATTGTTGGATATAGCTTGTGGATTGCATATTAGAAGATTTGTAAAGTATCTAAAGTATTTATTAAAATGATATGTATATTGAACATCTACTAGTGTGAACTAAAAAGTAAACTTCATATCATTGCTTCTTTCCAACTACCCTCTAAGCCATGGTTCAAATGAAGAGAATAAAACACATAATATCTAATGATAGTTTTCAAAATTCAAACAAAATGACGTAATGTGGTCTTCTCAAATCCTACTTAGACAAAGACATTTCCTATATTATTCCATTTAATAGAATATGGCTATCAAGATCATTTAACATTATCATTATCTTATATGCCTCCTTTAATATAGTAGTCTATGATACCAAACTCACTCAAGATCATATTAAAGTTAACATATGATTTCTATTTCCTTCCTTTAGTAAAGGATTTAATAAGAAATGGAATAAAATTGTTAAATATTTATAACTAAATAATAGATTTTTATTTTAATTATTAATTTATATAAAATTTAAAAATATTTATAGGATATGTATGTGTTTATATTATAATTATATAATTCAAATTTAATATTATATAATTTTTATATAAGATATTGAAAGTTTATCAAAAATAGTAAATGAGAATTTTTTTGGTGAGAATTGAAGAGCTATTATAGTCACTCATATACTCTTTCAAAGTTGAAATAACTAAATATAGTTGAAAATTTTGGTTGAATTTATTTTATTTTATTGTTGAACATGGAAACAAGCCCCTAGCTTGATTTCTCCAACCCCATGCTCACTTCCTTTTTTGAAGATATATTATTAGTTTAGTGATCTTAGGGACTTCTACACCCTAACATGAAACTTCTAGATTCACAACCATTCCTAGTTTGGTCTTTCTCCACAATACGATACGTGGTTGATTGAGCTCATCATATTCCTCTCACTCTTATATGAGAATCAAGATATTCACCCCAACCCTTGTAACTTCCTCAAGGATTGGAACTCCATTCTATTACTCCTCAAACAAATCTATAATTTGTATCTTCTCCTAAATTTTCTCCTTGTTCCCCACTTTAATGTTAAGTGAAAATACCACTTCACCAAATTTATCTAGTCCAATCTCACCTATTATATTTGGAATTTCAAAACTAGTCAATGTTAGTTCCCAAGTCCTTGTTTGGAAGATTAGCCACCTTGAAATTCTTTTGAGTGAGAGACTTAGATTCTTTTAGCTTTATCCCCTCTCATGTATGATTTTTTCTCTCCATAGACATGATAAGTAAATAGTCTAAGAGTGTATATTTGGTTTCCTTTGTTGACAAGCTTTCTACTTAAATATCCTTTCAATATTTACCCACTTAGATGGAAAGTTGTTCTATTTGAGATTTTGAACTTATATGAATGTTATTTTTGTATCTATTAGATAAGTAATTATCAATCATTTAGGGAGAGAATTTTATATTACAATATTTAAGCTTGCCATTTCTTTTAGGAATTATAAGCAAGAAACTTTACCCAAATATCACTTTCTAGATGGATGATTTGTTTGCTCTTCTACACAATTCTCTAAAGGCTAGTCATCAATTGGCTCAATAAATGAAATAGGTTTAAGAGTGAATCTCCAAGTTAGAGACCACTCAAGAAAGGCTTACAAAGGGCATTGATGACATTATTATAAGCACCTTTCCAAGGAAAGCATTGGCTCTACATTATATGATCAAGAAAAGATCATTCACAACACACTAAATCACATCCAAACCATGTATTGAACTATGTCAAAGATGGCATTTCAGCTAAACATTAATTGACATATACCTATCATTAAACAACGAGTTGATATTATGTTTTTCTAATCATATGTATGTGTGACAAGCTTTGATCAATAAATAATATATTAGCATCATGTGTGTACATGTGTGCATCTGTGTGAGTGAAGCATTGATTAATAAAAAAAATACCTTAATATATAAATTATATAATATAAATATCATTTATTTTATATTTAAAATAAACAATGTTAAATTACAATAAAATAAACTATTATAAAAATTGTGAAAAAACAAAATACAAAATATGATTAAATAATATAAATATACAAAATATCTTTCAAAAAAGACAACAATAATATATAACAAATTGTTTATAATAATTACAAAAACTTTATCAAAATAAACCATGGATCATAATTCATTTGTGCTTATAAGCTACAGTGAGTCCATAGTTTTCCATGGGTCATAATCACTTTGATAGAGATGACGACTAACCCCACCTCACAAATCCCCAATTAACTTAATAAAAAACCATAGGATTCCATCAAATCATCCGTATATTCCATTATTCTGATGCTTCAAAGATATTGAAAGTGATTAAAAGGCATACGAAAGATGCCACGGGCTAAGGTTGTACAAAGATGTTCTTCCCTTATAAAAAAGAAACCCCAAAGATGCCACAGAAGAGCCTTTACCTTAATCCATTGAACCAGACAAATTATGGGACCTTTAATTTCTCAAAAATAATTAAGAATTGTATATTTTTTTTTCATATTCACAGGTTGTTTTCAATTCAAAAAGGCTGCAGTTTTTTCAACAAAGAAAACTACATAAGATGCTCCTTGTATGCATGCAAACAATGATCACGATCAAGATAGTTACATAATTGCAAGCTTTAATCATCTTTTCTTTTCAGTGAATGAAACTTTGAGATCTCAATTCAAGCATATTGAAAATATCAGAGTTGGTAGAGTTTCAACTTAAACAATAAAACAAAAAACATATAGTGCTTAACTGCTATAATCAAAACTTAATGATGTGTTGATGGTGAGAGTTTTTGAAATCAAATGAATAAGCACCACAATATGAGTAGTTATTGTGGTGTCATTTCCATACATTTCAATTTTAAACTTTTCATCTATTTCATGGTATTTGTATTAGAGATTAATTTGTACTTTAAAATTTTGAAATAATGTTTTGAATGGTTGATGTATTTTGGAAAGATATCTATAATTATCATTCAAGAGGATCAAACTTGTCAAAGGTCAAATAAAACAATGTATATCCAAACAATTATCTATTATAACATTTAATTAAAGAAATAGCAATGGGTCCACCACATGCCAAGCTAAGTCTAAACCTTTCATCTCCTCCCTAGTCAACAACCTATGGTTTGTGTGGTAACTAGTGGGACAAGTTATTAAGAGTGATATTGTCAAATGGCCCTCAATACAGAATACTTCTTAGCATGACTTCAATGGAAATGCCTAGGCTATAAAATAACCTAGCTCCCTAAGAGTCAATGTTTTCAAAGGAAGACCTTCAACTAGAGCTTCCTATGGGGATAAATCCCTTTTTGATAAATATTTTACTTCCTCTTCTAAAGTCCTTAAAGAACGAAACTTCATTTAGAGTAGCTTTGATCTACCTAGAAGCTACAAAAAGATCCCTCGAGAATTGGGTTTTTCAACATGAGATATAAACTTAGATTCCTGGAGAAACCCTCCCCATCATGGAGGTCTTAGAAATGGGAGGACTAGGGAAAATCCTTTTCCATCTTTTAGAAAGTCTTCTAGCCTAAAAAGGCCAACTTTTTCAAATCACTCCTCCAAAAATTATTCAAAATTTTGGATAAGAAAGGATTGCAATTTACATCAACAAGGAAAGGAAAGGAAAGTGTTGTTATTGATAAATCAAGAGGTCCAAAAAAGGCTCTAAAACCATCTCTAGTAGTTGATCTTTTAAATATGCATTCAACCTCTGAATTCAAGGACCTAAAACAAAAGGAAATCATTGAAAATATTTGGAATGCAAGTGTTTCATATGCTCTTCTTCAATCTTGGATCAAGGATTTCCAATTTGAGGTATCATAAGGATAGTTAGTTTGAGGTATCATAAACTATCCTACTCTCAAATGGATTCTTTGTTGTCATTTTCTTCAATAAAGAAGCTAGAGAAAAAACCCTTTTAAATGGTCCTTAATTCCTAAATGATGATGGCATCACCCTCTAGTCTTGGTGCCCACATTTTCAAAAATTTCATGCAATAGTACAATTTAAAATGTAATCTTTAGATTGCACAATACAGTAATTAACTAATCATAAGTTGACAAATCTAGAAATGTAAAATTTTCCTATGTTTTTGCCACAACAACAATGCAATTTTGAGCTAGATCTACTTTGCAAATCTGAAATAAACTCTTTATCTTTCTAATGCAAAATGTAATGTAGATATTGACTTTTCCTAATATTTTTTAAACAATTATGTATACTTGAATGTTGAACTCACAAAACCTAAGACTATAGTCAAATTTTAAAATGATATGTTTCAGATTTTAGAAGATTTAGAGTGTAAAAATAGTCAGGTTCGCCAAAATGTTTGATTGGAAATGTTGGCATATGGCTTCTAGTGTTGTCATTGATGGCAACCTAAGTCATTATTCTGGACCGCAAATCAGAATTTGTTCCTACCAGCAAGCTGAGTGAAGAATAGAGTTTTACCGAAAGTGAGAATGAAGAACAAGGTATCTAGTTAGTATGTTGATCCATATGCTTCATCAAATTATCATTTTAGGTTGTGGATTTCGAGGAAAAGGTTGTGGATCTTGGGGAAGTTTGTTGAGCATCTATTTTATATTTTTGATAAGTTTTGTGTTGTCGCATTAATCGGTGTATGAGTTAGGAGATCCAACAGGATGATTTTTTTGTTTGTTTGCTCATGGTGGCCGACTTGGTGAATGCAGCATGTCATAGATGTATAAGGAGTAATTGTTTAATTGTTTCTTGTGTTGGAAAAAAAATTTGGGTCCCAACATAACATTAGTTGACTTTGATGGGTGTGCATTAAATATAATTTGTGATTTGAGTCAACCGTTGGAGAATATTTCATGTTAAATGTTGAAGCCGACTTGAAGCGATTGAAATCCTTGATAGCGGATATATATGTGAGTTCAGGTAATTCATTTTGATGTGTGAATAGGTGTGAAGAGCAAAGCAGATGTGTGTGTGAATATCAAAAAATTAGTTGAGCAATTTTTTCTTATGTAGAAGAGGATTTTTGTGAAGCAAATTAAGGCAGAGCAAAGCAAAGTGTAGAATCAGACAGAAGGTCCAGAATCTGATCTATGAGCTTCACCATAATTGATACCAGGCATTTGTAGATTCTACTTTCTCAGTTCAACCTTTTGTTGTAATCCAAAAATTTTGTAAGGCAGTGAGCCTTCCTTATTTTGAGCAGTGAGCTCTAGGTAGTGTGCCTGAATGCATGTACATTCCCTTTTTCTTCATACTTTTAACAAAGTATAAATTGTGGATTAATTTTTTGCAAGGTGTGACCCTTGGTCTTCCTTGCAGCACTAGCGCTTGGGTTTGTGACATGGTCTAACCGCCTCCTATGGTTCTTAACTGAAGCTTGTATCGAGCATTAATAGGTCGATCTTTTGGTGCAACGACAAGTCCAACAATTGGTATCAGAGCTGGTCACAGGTTCAAACCCCATGCTTATGTTGGGGGGGATTGTTTCAAGGTGTGACCCTTGGTCTTCCTTGTAGCACTAGCGCTTGGGTTTGTGACATGGTCTACCTGCCTCCTGTGGTTCTTAACCAAAGCTTGTATCAGGCATTGACAGGTCGATCTTTTGGTGCAACGGCAAGTCCAACATAATCTCCACCGTGGTTTTTCTCCTAACAAGGTTTCCATGTAAAAATTATTGGTGTTATGGTGTTTTGATTGTTTCCTTCATGTGCTTGCATCTTTACTTCTGTTGAAATGTTGTAAATGGATTAAGATCTAAAATGAAATTTAAATATTGTTGAACACTAATTCACCCCCCCTCTCTGTATTCCTTGAGTCCAAGAATTGGTATTAGAGTAGGTTCCTTTCAAGAATTTTTATAGCTTGAGGTGGATCTTGGAATGTAATGGACTCTAGTAGTCTTCAACAACAACTTTTGGTAGCACTTGATGATCTTGATCAGTCTAAAGTAGAAGTCATGGAATTAAAAGAAAATCTTGAGGATGCTAAAAAATTCATTCAATTATTGAAGGATAAAATCAATTAGTCAAGAGAAAAGAGGAAGGAGCTATGTGATTAGCTGAAGCAAAAGGAAAATAAAAGCCTATAAGATGTTCACCTGAATCAAACCCTAAAAGAAATAACTGAAGAATGTGAAAAGCTTGCTAGAGACAATGCTGCTCTAAAGCTTGAGATGGAATCTATGCTAATAAGGCAAACTAAGGAGATTGAAGAAAGAAAGAAGAATGAGGAGAATTTGGATCGCTCCTTAAAATAAAGATCTAAAGAATGCAGTAGAGTTAATAGTAGATTCATTTAGTTGGAGACTGAACTGCAACAATCCAGAAATAATGAACAAGAGCTTGAAAGACAGATAGTTATTCTCAAAGATGAACTTACTACTACAAATATATATAAGAAGTTTAAGATTAGTTCTACTAAGCTTGATGAGTTTACTAAAGGACAAAAGGATGAAAATGACAAGCGAGGGCTTGGATATGAGAAGGGAGAAAGCTCTAGATTTGAACACGAGGATTCCAATCAAAGAAATTAGATGAACAAAGGAAGAAAGTATCTGGTAAGGCAACCCAATGCTCAGAAGTTTAATGGTCACTGCTTTACTTGTAATAAATTTGGTCATATGGCTTCTCAGTGTAGAAGTAAAATAAATTCAAGCAGTCCATCATTTCTCAGTCAGTGTTTCAATTGCAACAAGTTTGTTCATAAGTCAATTGAATGCAAAAGTATGTCTATCAATGTAAGGAATGTTAAATGTTACACCTGTGGAAGATTTTGGCATATTGCTAATAAATTTAGATCAAGAGGAAATCAATGGAATGAGTGTTCTAGACAAAGAAATCATGTGTGTTACAATTGCAATAGATTTGGTCACATTGCAAGATTTTGCAAGAACAGAAACATGGATAGAAGAGGTCCAGTATACAAAGGAAAAATTTCACAGACAGATGATAAAGGAAAGGGGAAATTGACTGTGGAAGAGATAAATCAATTAGATGAAGGAAACATGGGTAAGGAAGAGTGAATCTAATGAAGGAAATAAGCCCACACTGGAAGCAGGTTCTGGTAGTTCCTCCGGAAATTGATCTCAATCCATTGGCCTAGGGGGAGTTGTTTAAGAAAATCCTTTGTCCCCCTATTAGTAGTTGGCACCGAAATGTAGGAAGTTTTCAATAGTTGTGTTAGTGGTTTACAATTGTATCGGTGGTCATTTATGCATAAATTTGTGAAGTAGAAGGTTCGCAGATGAATTTTTCTTTTTGTTGTCTGAGAAAGCAAAGTATTCGAAACACCTAGGGAAAAACATTTAATGTGATAAAGAGGTTAGGTGTGCGAGTTATAAAAGGGTATTTGGAACCCTCATTTGTCAACATGCATTGAAGAAGAACATAAGGAGAGCCTTTGCAATAGAATTTCGAAGGAGTAAAGACATTTCGGTGGCAAATTCATCAAGTATTTCAGCTGCTTGTAAAATTCTCACTAAATTTGATGTTCGATATGGAAAGAAAAATGAAGCAAATCAAGGGAATTGTGGATTTAGATGAATACAACAGTGAAAAGATTAGGGATGTGAGAAATTTGTTGTCGGGCGATGAATTGAAATGGCTTGAATTTGTAAAACACAAAAGTTTGGACATTTGGAGTGAATTTCCATACTTTGATAACACGGAAGTCGTTAGGTTTATCTTGAACAGATTGAATGATGACATTTTAACTCTAGATAAACCCTATCACATTTTGAAAGAGGTAATCAAGAATTTAACTAGTTTATGCAATTTTGGGGATAGTCCGAAAAAGAAGTCGATTCAGAACAAGGAGTTTGAAACCCTAATCAGAGTAACAGGAGATCAAAGGGCTCTAATAATTTCTACGATCAAGGATCCAATAAAAAGGTACATTGCGCATGGAATTTCTTACAAAATGTTTTTCAAAAATAGGGAAGGAGCAAACTTGGTAAGCGCAGTTTATATCTCTCATAAAATGATAATGAAGGATCATGATTTCGATCTGTGTGGATTGCTAAAAGATCAATTGATGGAAAATGTGCAACTAACAAAGGAGGAAGATTACCCCTTCAGGTTTGGTACCTTGGTCATATGTTTTGTGATGTATTTTCTGAGTTGCTTGTCACATATCGATAATGTTGTATGGAAAGAAAATGAACCGGTTTGTAAACAAATTTTTGAACACTCTAATACTTTGGCAAGTTGTGAGCAAGAGTATGCAAATTTCTTTAAATAATTGCTAGGGAAGTTTGGAGAAATTAGCATTTCTATTCTAGTAAGAGCACTTGAAATTGGGTCTTCTTCTGGTGAGATGGAGAGGAAGAAGAAAAGAGCACAAGAGATTGTTGATTACACTCCTCCAACACACAAAACTCCAAAAATTGAAAGAAAAGGTAAAGATCTAGTGATTGTGGACATACCAGATGACTTGAATCTAAAGAGTACACTCCAAGAGAAGAATCAGAATTAGTTTAATCGAATGTAGTTATGGTAGAAGGAAGTGAAGAAGGTGTTTTATCCAAAGCAAAGATACTACAGATTGTTCAGGAGAAAGATGGGATGCAGAAAATTGCAGACATATGGTATGAGAGACCCTCTTATGAGCAAGACCTGATCAAGAACACATTGAGTACCTATTTTGTGCACAATAACATTGGTTTGGAGAGTTTACATTGAGGGCATTAAGGATGTCATGGTCTCTGAGTCTCAGGATAAGAAAGAGGGAGAAATAATTCTACATATGAAGGAGCAGTTCAGACTATCTCTCACCAAACTAAAAAGGAAAATGAATGTGTTGAGGCAATTCATAAATTCAGCCAATAACATCTACAACTATTGTCTTCATTGGCCTCATGCAGTTGGGAAATAAAAAGATAAGCTGGAGCAGATTGAATCTGAGCTGAACAAAATTGGTCAGGATTATAACATGTTTCAGGATCATAATGGCGCAGTCAAGAAAAGGATTCAAGTATTGCAGTCTGAGCATACAAAAATTCTATTCACCAGAAACAACCTTGTGGACACCTTTTGGAAGGTGAAGGATTTAACCGAATGCATTTTGGAGCAGTTGATTGAGGTTCTGAGGAAAGGAGAGAAACTAGAAGAGGCAATCACAATTTCGGAATCCCTCATCCATATTATCAACCAAACATCAGAGAACAATAGCATGATCATAATCATTGGGATTGTAGTGGAAGCTTGGAGGATATTTCTTCCGAAAATGAAAGATAAGTACAAGATAATTTTTTGACTCGAGTAGCAGTTGTACTTCTTCAAATTTTGATCAAATGTTTGAAAGGGAGAGAGAGTGTAGTGAAAAATATTCTTGTCATTGATGTCAAAGGGGGAGAGAGATAGCAGTGAAAAATTCTTTATCATTCTAAGGGGGAGATGTGTTTTGAAAAGAAGTTTTTTTGAACCTTGGCAGCACAATCATATTGATTCTGACACTTAGTCATTTTTCACTAAGTGTTGCCATCAATGCCAAAGGGGGAGATTGTTGGCATATGGCTTCTAGTCTTGTCATTGATGGCAACCTAAGTCATTATTCTGATCTGCATATCAGAATTTGTTCCTACCGGCAGGTTGAGTAAAGAACTGAGTTTTACCGAAAGTGAGAATGAAGAACATGGTATCTAGTTAGTATGTCGATTTGTATGCTTCACCGGATTATCATTCTAGGTTGTGGATCTCGAAGAAAAGGTTGTGGATCTCAGGGAAGGTTGTTGAGCATCTATTTTATCTTTTTGATAAGTTTTGTGTTGTTGCATTAATTGGTGTATGAGTTAGGAGATCCAGCAGGATGATTTTTCTATTTGTTTGCTCATGGTGGCTGACTTGGTGAATGTAGCATGTCGCGGATGTATAAGGAGTAATTGTTTAATTTTTTCTTGTGTTGGAAAAAAAATTCTGGGTCCCAGCATAACATTAGCCAACTTTGATGGGTGTGCATTAAATATAATTTGTGATTTGAGCTGACCATTTGAGAATATTTCATGTTTTGTTGAAGCCGACTTGAAGCGATTGAAATCCTTGATAGCAGATATATATGTGAGTTCAGGTAATTCATTTTGATGTGTAAATAGGTGTGAAGAGCAAAGAAAATGTGTGTGTGAATATCAGAAAATTAGTTGAGCGAATTTTGCTTATGCAAAAGAGGATTTTTGTGAAACGAATTAAGGCAGAGCCTGGCGAAGTGCAGAATTAGATAGAAGGTCTAGAATCTGATCTATAAGCTTCACCAAAATTGATACTAGGCATTTGCAGATGCTACTTTCTCAGTTCAACCTTTTGTTGCAATCCAAAAATTTTGTAAGGTAGTGAGCCTTTCTTATTTTGAGCAGTGAGCTCTAGGCAGTGTTCCTGAATGCATGTGAATTCCCTTTTTCTTCATACTTTTAACAGAGTATAAATTGTGGATTAATCTCCACTGTGATTTATCCCTTAACAGGGTTTCCACATAAAAATTCTTGGTGTTATGGTGTTTTGATTGTTTCATTCATGTGCTTGCATCTTTACTTCTATTGAAATGTTGTAAATGGATTAAGATTTGAAATGAAATTTAAATATTGATAAACACTGATTCACCCCCCCTCTCAATGTTCCTTGAGTCCAACAGGAAAAAGGGATCTAGATCCTAAATCACACTTCTTCCAATTATGGACTTTAGGGATTGAAAGTGATCTCAAAATCCACTTGTCTACAAACCTCAATGGAAGAGCCAGAATGGGGGATCTAGGTTTTAATCCCTTTTTGTGTTTGTGAGGGGATGATATGGATGTGATTAATTGACTGAATTATATGATGCAATGTTGTACCTAGGTTACTAATGAAAATGTAGCAAACTGAGATGATTTATGAGAAATATAGAACATAAAGACAAAAATAGATTATAGAATAGTAGAGAGTAGACCCATAAGAACCTAGCATATAAATTTGGTGTTGAAATAGCTAGACAGGGGCACGGGCTGCCCTAGATTGGTTTTCTTCTATTTAAGATCTAATTTCATGACCTTGTTGCTCTTGATCTACAAGTCCTCTCCCAGGGTCACAGTAGAAACTTTGTGTGTTGCTAATAAAATCCAGTTTCCTTGACTTGACAACTTTTAGGGCTTGAATGCATGAATAATAAATTAGTCTTCAGTCTTCCTCCAATTTGCTTCAAATTTGAGAACCTACACACATGGAAGAGGGGGAAGGGTTGTGTCATATAGGGGCTCGCCTAAGTCAAAACCCATTTTGGTATTTAGATACCTCCACAATGACTATGATGATGTAAAAAGAGAGCTTACCCTTGGTGGAGTAGAGGCTAAATGATAAGAAGTGATAAATTGGCAAGTTGTTGCAAATTTGCATTCCTTGATGGACTGAAGTCATGTACTCATCACCTTCAAGGATAAATTGTTGCTTGATTTAAAGTCTTGCAAGTGTTAGTACTCACAAAATAAATTAACACAAAACATGAACAAATTTACATAAAAACATGATATATGATTGACATGATGCTTGATTGAAATAAATGTTGCACTAATCTTGATAATTTTGCTCTTGACTACTCTTGATTGCTTTATAGATGTTTATTTTTTCTCAATGAAAGTGCTAGGATTAAAATGGTGAAAATTATTTGTATTTATACGCAATTCTTCTAATTTCTCAAAAATCAAATGTCGATGGCCAATAAATGAAATTAGAAATTCAAATAATAAAATACTGAAACTGATATATTTAAATTGGAGCCAAAAAGGGTTGGACAAGGGCATTGGAGGCCCTAGCCCAAACCCATCCTTGTTGGGGCCTTCAACATCGAGGGTAAATATTAAATGCTTATTTTCATTCCCATTGTTTGATTTTCTAAAGATATTCATAAAATGAGCAATTAAATGCATAATTAGGTCTAAGCACATAGGGGGACCTAAACCTAGTGTGAAATTGTCACCTTTGACAATTTTTGACACTACAATACCTTTATAGAATTTCACTTGTAAAATTATGGAAAAAATCTAGCAGAGCCGAGAATAAGAGAAAAGGGTTTTCAAGCTATTACAATTCATCTCCAACAAAGGGTTTAATGCATTTTTGTATTGTAATTATTTGGGTTACCTTCCAAAAGTGTAATGAAGTGTTGTGATCCTAGAAGAATGAGATAAACATGTGGATTCAATATCTTGTGAATGTCTCATGTGTATTATGTATGTTACTGGAGTTTTCATAAGTTTTCTTAGTCACATTTTGGTGAGACAAGTCTTAATCATAATTAGTTTGTTATCTAAATAGTTGTAAAGTCCTTGTAAAGCTTTTGCAAGGTATCTTTTCAAATTAATACTAGGAATATATGGGTTTATTCATGCATAACTAAGTTATATTCATCTTAATATTTTATAAATTTTATTACCTTCTTACCTACATGCATAGAGCATGGCTTATGTGTGAAGTTAAAAGTATGTAGTCTTCAATGGTATCTTGATTAAGGCGTTACAAAGAGGATTTTAGTTATCATGTCTTATGCTTTATAAAGCATAAGACTTTATTACTTAACTAAATAGTATTGAGTCAATTAAATGTATAATTAGGTCCAAGCACATAGGGGGAGCTATACCTAGTGTGAAATTGTCACCTTTGAAAATTTTTGACACTACAATATCTTTATAGAATTTCATTTGTAAAATTTGAAAAAAAATCTAGCAGAGCTGAGAACAAGAGAAAAGGGTTTTCAAGCTATTATGATTTATCTCCAACAAAAGGTTTAAGGAATATTTGTATTGTAATTATTCGGGTTACCTTCCAAAATGAAGTGTTGTGATCCTAGACGAATGAGATAAATATGTGGATTCAATATCTTGTGAATGTATCCATGTGTATTGTGTATGTTCCTGGAGTTTTCATAAGTTTTCTTAGTCACATTTTGGTGAGTCAAGTGCTAATCATAATTAGTTTGTCATATAAATAGTTGTGAAGTCCTTGCAAATCTTTTGCAAGGTATCTTTTCAAATTAATACTAGGAATATATGGGTTTATTCATGCATAACTAAGTTATATTCATCTTAATATTTTATAAATTTTATTATCTTCTTACCTACATGCATAGAGTATGGCTTATGGGTGAAGTTAAAAGTATGTATTCTTCAATGGTATCTTGATTAAGGCGTTACAAAGAGGATTTTAGTTATTGTGTAAGGGGGAAATTGATATGCATAAAGAGATCAAAACATGCTTGAATTGAAACTGATCTAATCCAAACAAAAGTTGTGATTCATACCCATTACTCACGAAATGAACGATAAAAGTTACTGAATTCAATGAACTAAATGCAAAGTAATTAAGGAACAAACAAAGAATTCATTTAACAAATGTCGTTACCCATCTTGTGTCGAAGTGTGTTCACAAAGATGTTGGATTGTTCGTTGTATCAATGCGAAGCCTCCATTTGTGTGTAGAAAAAGCTTCAAAGTGCAATGTTGTTGATTGAAGATATGTGTTGAAGTTCTCAAGAAATTGTTTATGATTTCAACATTGCTTTGTTGTGTAAAATATGTTGATTCTCCAATCTTTTTTGAGAAGGAATGAGGTTGTTATATAGATTTTTTGTTTCAAAATGAATGCTTGAGATCGCATAGTAGAATATCCTAATCAACAGTTCAAAGATGGGAAATAGATAGGAATAATTAGTGGATTTTGACTATGTAATCGGTGTGATTGAAGAAATCAATTTGAGTGTTCGGTGGAATTGAGGAAATAGATTGAATAATCTATGGGATTGAAGAATAGATGAATCAGTTACAAAATAGATGGATTAGTCACCCAATCAGAGTGAGCAATCAGGGGATCGTAATTTACTCAATCATGAAAGTGGGTGAAGATAATTAATTAATTAATTTAATTAATTAATATTTTTGAGTTGAACGTGCAAATTATGTTTGACTTTTACAAACAAAGTTGTATTTGTTTGATTTGACCTTTTTGAATGATGTTTGAATAATTTATTTAATTATTCAAGCTTAGGGGAAAGTGATTTAATTAAACTATTAAGTATTAATAATTTAATTGATTTAGGGGAATAAAGTGAACTAGTGACATAATTAAATAATTGATGTTATTTAATTAATCGGGAGGAATAAAGTTAGATTAGGACTTTATTAAATAAATGAAATTTGTTTAATTAGTCAAAAGTGATGAAAAAGTGAATTAATTAAATAATATAATATTCAATTAATAGATGAAATTAGGGTTTTTGATGTATTTAATGTGAAATGAGGTGATATTATTTAATCATTAGGAAAAGATGAATATTAGTGTTAACATGCTAGTTTGCATACTAGGACAATTTTAGTTGTTTACAGTTATCATGTCTTCTACTTTATAAAACTTAAGTCTTTATTGCTTAACTGGATATAAGGCACCCATATACTTCATGCTCAACCTTTCATCATGCCAACACACTCAAAACAGCCAAAATTTAAACTTCAATTCATATCATGTGTTTTCTATTTCACTTGCTTCCATGTCTAAATTTGCATAAGATAACAAGGGATTATTAAGGCCATATTTTTAAACACTCTACATGGGTCTTTATCTACTTAGTGAAGGTGAAAAACTTTGCATTGTCAAACTAGCATATAGATATTTATTGATAGATAAATAGGATTATACTATGCATTTCGTATGGTTTGTGTCAAGGCTTATGTCCATTTCCTATAGTTGTATCTAGCACAACACCTCAAGGGACTAGGAGAGTTGATTTCTATGGCTAGGCCTATAGGAAGAGGGTGGGAAGAGAGAAAAGGGAAAACAATGGCTTGTGAGCATGAGAATAGACCTATCATGTGAGTTTGATAAATAGTTTTGACATGAAAGGGGAAATTAGGGGAAGGGAAGATAAATTTGAGGCAAGTATCAATAGGAAGTTTGACGAGTAATACTTTCCATGTTGAGTTAGGACTTAACATCGACGTTGGATTTCTAAATTTAAAGACTATATTTGTTCCACTTTGATCAATTGAACTAATCATTCCATTTTACATTAAGACAAGGTGGGATGGTCATTAGGAGAAGAATTTAACTATAGACTATTCTAAGAGGGAAGAAATAGATGTTGTAGGAATCAAGGAACCTCTAGTCTTCAAGGAAGTTAGCATGATAGATCAAGGATATCAAACAAGAAAGCTTAGGTGAGACAAGACGTTAAATTTCAAGAATTGTTTATTTTTCTAAAGTTGAAAGGTCGTATTAGGTTTTAAGGAGTTGCGAAGATTTCCTTTTATAGTTAGTAAGATCCCAAAAATCCTATTAACACATGGATGCTTTTTTAAAGAGTTAACTTCCTTTGAATCTATCCATGCTCCAACACTCTTACAATTCATTTAGTATTTAAACAAATCACATGGATCAATGATTACAAAGTGCCCTTTGTCTTTTAGTTGTATGCAATGTGACCAAGATATTGAAGACAAACCCTTCTTCTCCCATTTGGCCCATAGAAAGCTCCTCATAAGCTATGTCAATTGATTGTAACATCTTTTAGAAGTTAACAAACAAGAAAAAATGTACACATTGTAAAATCTTTTAGAAGGTAGCCTTCAAGAAAAACTGTACACATTGTAATATCTTTTAAAAGGTAGACAACAAGAAAAAATGATTACAAGGTGTCTTTTGTCTTTTAGTTGTATGCAATGTGACCAAGATGTTGAAGACAAATCCTTCCGTCATTTGGTCCATAGAACGCTCCTAATAAACTGTCAATTGACTATAACATCTTTTAGAAGGTAGCCAACATAAAAAATAAGAAAGATTTGTTTGCCACTTGAATACAACCAACTATAAATAAAAAAACTATTTGATCAATTCAAAATTTTGGAAACTACAAGACCAAAGTTTATAATGATAGAAACTTACTTTTCAAGAACTTTATACCCAACCAAGAAAACAAAACTTAAAACATGTAAAATGCACCAAACTAAAACTCATAACCAAATACTTTAAAATTGAGGAGACCAAAACCATGCCAGTCCCGCCTTAAGAAAGCACTCTTTATTACAATGATTGTTTATTGTTTAGCTGCACAAGTAAATGCACCCGCAACTTGCAAGGTTCGATTTACAAAAAGGCCTTTAATGCAGCACGGGGATAAACTACCTATTGACTATACATTTAAATACATATTACATGACTTTTTCCTCCCACGCGTTAAATGTTGCTAAACCGCATGAATCCTGGCGATGATTAAAGGTAAATAAAATATTACTGAAAAAGTGGCAGTGGAACAAGTGCACTGCAGCCATTTCGGAAAGCCTGAAATTTGGCTGATAAAATGGCTCATCGCATGTACGGCGCAAATGCACTGGCCTCTGCTGTCAAGAGACAGAAATTTGTCAGGCACATATCACTGTAACGAATTTGGCAATTGACCAGTAGAAGTTACCACATTCATTACCCTGCTTAATTACTTACATCGACAGATTTTTCTTAACACACAGTACAACTGCTTACTGGCTTAACTACCAAGAAATACAGTCCAGTTGTTGTTAGTACACTTAACTTATCTCCAGTTAAGAATTCCGGCGCTAAACTGGTAGATAAATTTGTTGGCAAACTAAAGTTAAAGAGTGCACAAAACTCTGAAGTGTTCCATAATTTGGGGTGGGGCCCAAGGCCGGAGGAACGTTGTAGATTTGTTCCAAAGGATTTGGAATGAATCGAGACGGTTCGTGCAGATAAGTTATCTGCGTCAATTTTGGTACCAGTCCAGCGTAGACTTACTGTTTGTCTCTGTTGTGTTTTTTTTTCACTGGAAAAACCATTAAGAGTGTTAGTGGGCCATTATTTGTCGTGGGTCCCACTGCCAGCGGATATGGCTCTCTGGGGCCCACCTTCGGGGTCCAACGTTGAATTAAAAATCTGCCGCCCATATCTTCCTTCGCTGTAGAATAAGGGAAAATAAAAATAATGGAGAAGGGCATCCCGATTATACTTTAAAAATCAATTCAGAATAATGTCTGGCCGAACTAATTTCTTGTGGAGAGAATTTCATTGTCGGCGTGGGGTCTCAAATTTTATTTTATTTTTTGGATATTTTGAGAAGCTTTGGGAATAATTAAATTTATTTTTTCTTTCAATTTATTCAGTGCTAAAGTAAATATTGGAAAAAATATGGGAGTTGTTTTCGGGTAAGTTGTGGTTAGTAAGGAAACTGGTTGGTCAAAGTTATTCAAAGGTAGTAGGTTAGAATTAGTGAAGGGTTGAATTTAGTTTAATCTTATTTTTTGGAAATTGAATTTTAGAAGATGACATGTCAAAAAGTTATCATTATTCTTATCAATTAAATTATAGTATAATAGAATAATTTGTTTAGTAAATAATATATAATTTTTTATTTTTTTTTCTATAGAAACAATTGAATTATATAAATATGGGTATTTCTGTTTATTTTAAGGAAATATAATGCATGAAAGTTTTTTTTTTGTTTTATAAGATTTAGCAACTTAAATTATTTATTGATTACAAGTAATTTTCTATTTGTTAATATTTAAGAAAAGGTTGTAAATTGTTGGTTTGCACATCTATATGTTGTGAAGCTTTTTTGCTAAAATATAGATTTAAAATCTTGATTTGGACATGCTTAGGAGAGGATCTTTGAAGAACGTTTTTCAAAATAAGTAGAGCAAACATTATATTCATTTCTTTTTATGGAAACGTTGAATTACATATAGATATTGATATCTTTACATTTTTTAAGAAAATTACAATATATTAATCTTTTTTGACTTTATAAGCTTTGACAAATTAAATTATTTTTAGTTACAAGTGCTTCCCTCTTTACTAATGGTTAAGTGGAGGTTGTAGATTGTTGGTTTATCCTTCTTCACTAGATGCTTGTAGAGTTTTTAATTTATTAGATAATGCAAAATTTATACTAGCAATCGCATCTTAGTGTGCAATGGGTAAGCTGAAGAAGTGTGGAAGGTCAATTAGAATAAATTTTGGTCTATTTTTTGCATAAATATAATTATGTTATATATCATGTAATCTATTATATAATATATTAATTATATTGTATATTATATAAAAATATAATAATTATTAATTATTAATTATAATAACTTTATATATGTATTTAATAGTTTTATATTATTTTTATTATATAAAATATACATTATATATTAATTATGCTAATATATACTTACGGTAAAGGATGTCGTAATGTTAAAACCTAAATGTGCTTGTTATTAGGATCTTGGCCGTAATTCTCATTTTAATAAGCATACTTAAAACCCTCATTGAAACCTTATTTTCACGCTACAGCTCGCCAAATTGGAGAAGGGAAAGGGCAATACCAACGAGGAAGAGTGGAGTGGAAACCAATAGCGGCATGGAAAGCAGCAAAAAAGGGCAAAAAATAGCTGAAAAAATGGCGAGAAATGATGAACGACTAAGATTCGTTTGTCTTGCACGTTACAAGATCATAATTGGCTGAAGGTGCTCAGATTTTCTGTCAAACATTATACGAGCCGGTGTATGTGCATTCCCATCTCTCTTGAACAAAACTATACATGACTGGAGATATTTGTACTCATTATTAGTTGCATTATCAAAATACAGATTTTAACGCATTAATACCAAAGAAAAGACTAGAGGAAATCAGTGAACAGGTGTGATCAATTTGATAGTCGTCCAAGGGCTCTTAGCAGGACTACACCGTTGATTGAAATATTTAGCTTGGCCTCTTTCAAATTGAATACGCCTTCGGCATAAATTACTTCTTTTCTCTAGAAATAATTAGATTACATTGATATCAATATTTCTCATCCTTTTAAGAAGATTATAATAACTCGTCTTTTTACTTTATAAGATTTGACAACTTAAATTATTTTTACTTACAAATGCATCCTTTTCCAATACTTAAATAGAAGTTGTAAATTGTGTGTTCACAACATTTATAAATGTTGTGAAACTTCTTCACTAAAGAGTATGGCTTTATGCTCCTAATTTAAAAATGCTTAGAAGAAAGTACATATAGAACAATTTATTTATTAAATAGAAAACATTATAATCTATTTTCTTATAGAAATCATTGATTATATACAAATCATTACTCTATTCTTTTTAAGAAAATCATAATATATTGATCTGTTTGACCTTGTAAGATCTAACCCCTTAAAAAAATTAGTTACAAATAATTGCCCCTTTCTTTAACATTTATGTGGAAATTATCAATTGCTCATTTACATCTGAATTTTTTTTACTAAAGTGTAGCTTTGTACTGTCTTAAACAAGCCAAGGGGAGGGCCCCTGTCCTAAACGGATATTTGTGCCCATTACATCTTCCGTACAGTAGAATGGTCCCCTGTACTGCTTGATATCTAGACTGAGTGAATTCCATCTTTCTTTGTATTAGATTTACCTATTAGTAAAGTAGACTTTTTATTTATTTTTTCTGGTGGTGTACGATTTTAAGATAAATAAATAAATCTGCAAACATTGATTATGTTCAATTCGTTTGGGGAAATAGTTGAGGTCCCCAAATTATAACTTCCTAGCTTTAATCAATAAAACATTATGTACTCTCTAAACAATGGGCCATTTCCACGGCACAACCTATGAAATTGCTTGTTTCATCTTTTGGCATTGCTAAAACACTCTGTCAAATGCAAGAAGCATGATGTTTCTGTGGAACCTTTTCTTTACAGAGTGTTCGCAGCTACAAATCCATAGCATGTGAATAGAAGTCATAATTTGCATGTCAAGAAGAGGAGAGTTTGTATTTGGAACATAAAAAATCTAATGAGCTGTAAAGTAGCGTAGCTTAGCCTTTACTTTAGTGAAGGGACACATAGCTTGGTAGGCACACGTGTATGTGTTGGAAGTGATGCACAGAAGCTTCTCTCTAACAGAAAGACATGTGTAAGTGAAGCAAATGTGGAAGATGCGTGTAGAACAGTACTGGGTAGTCAGCAGTCGAGAGTGAAATTGGAGAGATATATGTGTGTCATCAGATCCAATGTCAATACTCCAAGTTTTTGTGCTACTATACACAAAAGTCCAATTCACATTAACTTCGATCACATTAAAATCTTGACATGGCGTGTATTCGAAGATTACTGAGTCGTCAAATCTTTCCTTTTAGACCAAAAAACGCGCTTAAAATTTATGCAAGCAGCCAAAAGTTTTCCTATTCTGACGTGGATGACACGGACAAAATATGACAATTGTGAAGTTTCCTCCTAGTAAATGGTTATGACTTTCTTAATTACAGAAATTTTTAACTAAGTACTTCCCTAATTACGCAGAAGTCTTTAAACTTAGCATCCAATCTCCAGGCCCATTATCATCTTTGGAAGCTTCCAGTGGGGACCCAATGGATTGAATGTTGCATTGCAGGATTGGATTTATTTGCTCCTCATGTTTATTTTTTAACAAAAGGGGGCAGTAAATGGTTGTTAACTCAGTCACAAGGATCGAAGATCCATTAATGTGGAGTTGATTATTTAAGTCACATGGGTGTGAGGCTTGTAAGTTCTAAGAGTCTTCATGGGAACACAACCCACCAGCTGTTAAGCCACGCTGTTATCTTTATTGCACAATCATCACAACACCTTCTGACAGCGGACTCTAAATGTATCATTAATTTATTGTTTTAACTCATTTGACAACCCCACAAATGGAGCAAGTTACTCACCTATAAACAGTTTGGACCAGAGGGTGAATCAGAGAATGAAAACAAACAAGAAAATTAATGAAAGATTCCAAACAAGAAAATTGATGAAAGATGCCTTGATAGATAAGCTATACATATCTCAGTTGTATGGTATTGATCTGCCCATCGTATTCTGCATGTTTGGATGTATTCTCATTTCAGGATTTCTCCTATTTCACCTTATGTCTATATCTGTCGATCTGTCATGAACCTTTCCCTTTCTTTCCCCATCTCTATCATGTTAAATTTGCTCTCATCCGGTAAATAAGAGTGTAGTGAGGAATAAGACCTAATAAATCTGTTTCTCCCCTCAATTAGGTACCAAGCATTAATGGTCTTAAACAAGAACAATGGTAGCAAACAAGCCTTAATCAAAACACATCTCCAAAGAGAAGCTTTGGGTGGTCATGAATTATCCTTACCTCTCTTACTTCCAAATACTTAGGAGCTCACTGATCTTTTCTACTTCATGAAATCTGACATTTGCAATGAGTAACAATGTAGGCTAAACAAAAAAACATTCAGCACAAAAGTAAATTTAGGTTTTTCCAAATACCTGCGTAGATGTGCATTTCATATTTAGGCAGTGCTTAATTTTAAGCCAGACCATCTAACCGCCAGAGGATTTTATATAATCTGAGAAATTCTGCATTATCAGTACCTTGTCTACTCTAATTATTGGGATTCTCATATAGATTTCCAATAAGACAAAATGTTATTTTGAGGTTAGATATTACTCTGTATAATAGGCCAATTCTGCAACCTTGCACGGAGGTTGATTGTTTTTCATGTAACAAAAGACAAAAAGACAGTGAAACACAACTTCTAGAGATCCAAAACTTCCCAATAACTCTTGGGAAAACTCTTATTTGTCGTAGTGATACACAATCATCATTATCAGTAGTAATTTGTTTATAGGAAGGATACTGAAAAATGAGCCCTACAGATTTGGAAATCTGTAGCGTGCACTGTACAGGAGTCCATGACTCAAATGGCAAAGACAACTTAATCTACAAAAGAATCCAATGCTAATCTATATCATTCATTAGCTTCACCTAGAAACAATCCAACACAAAGCTAATGAAAATTAAACAAATCTTCTATCTGCTGTCCGGATGTCTGGTACCCACCCAATTGCAGTCTCCATAAGCCTCTGCATCAGCTGGGGAGGAACAGATATCCCTCATAACTATTGAAGTCAAATTTGTATCCACATTCAAATTTCCATACCCATGTACAATAACATAAGGAGAAGACTTCCTGTTAAACAACAAATGCTTCTGCTTGGAGTTGTCCAGTGAATGAATAATGGAATCCGAGTTCTCGACTGAATGAACATGGTCCATTACTTTTTTCCCAAGCACAGAACTCTTTTGCAAAAGATATGTAAGCAAGACACTGTCAGGAAATGAGCGTCTGCTCTTTCTCTGCAATGCAACTCTCACAATCTCAGTCATCATTGCATTGGCCAGGCGCCTTACCGGTTGGATTCCCCCTAGAATCACACCACTGTTCACCAATTTCATCTCTTTCTCTCTTCTCTCCAGAGAACTCCACATCTGCTGCCCATAAACTCTCTCAAATACACTCTTTGGTGACTCCTTGCCCAATCCAGAAACAAGTAGTTCTGTTTCATTATTTTTATTTTTCTCAGATATAGGATCACTCCAAGTCCTATCCTGCAAACCCAGATAAAGTCCATTCTTCTTCCTTACCACAGCCAGGGCATCACCCAAAACTAAAACGCCCTTAACATCTGTCAAAAGAACGTGCTTAAATTTATGCCTAACCTTACCTAGCAGCATCTGATAGCAAGCCCATCTCCTGAGCTGCATAGGGGGCTGGTCCAGAAACCCAAGCAGAGCATCATCTGGGTTAAGCTCTGCAACCTCAAAGCCAACAATGGAACCCCAAACAGGCTCGAAAAACATTTCTCCAGATCCAATGCTCTGGCTCCCATTATTCAACCCCCACAGAGGCTCATTCATCCCCCCTTCTGCACTAGTCCTCTCCTGGGCAGCCTTCTTGAATGCACCCGCATTAAAAGGACTGATTTTACAAGTAGAATTGACCTTCAATCCATTGAATTCCCCTCCACCCCTGTTAACAACAATCCTAGAGGAAGCCAACACCTGCTCAGACTGTTCTTCATCACTGGCATTGATACTGGCTCTGGACATGGTCTGCTGTACAGAAGCTTCCCTGATTACAACATTCAAGAGCTTCATAAAACTCTTGTTCTCCTCCTCAATTACACCCAGGATCTCTACAGGAACATGATTCCATGGAAAAACAATAACAACATCTGCTCTTGCAGTCACTCCTGATCTATGCAGAGTTCTTAAAAACCATCTGACCTCATGCTCAGTGGTATCTTCTTCAATATGTGCAACCACAAGCTCATTCATGGCCCTAGTGCCTCTTCTGAACAGAGTACCCATCCCATGCAGAGCAAGTTTGCTCCTGCTTCTGCTCCACTCTTTCTTGGGCATCAGTTTTTTTTCACTCACAGTGCTCTGCAGCACCCTCCATCTTTTGCTGAAACTGATCTCAATCTGGGGGCCTATCATTGGCAACGATGGCTGTGAAGAATTCACCTTGCCAGGATCAAATGTGGACAGCATAAACAGCAGGATTGTGAAGAGAATAATAGAAGCACAGATTGATATTGTGGATTTTGCACTCTTGGTGAGGCTGCACCTGGATGCTTTCTCATCAAAGAAAAACAAAAGCCCAAAAACATCTCTAGGGCCAATGCTGTTTGATCTCTCTAACATGACCCCTGCTGGAGAAGATCTCTTCCTTGTAGACCAGGTCATTGTGAAAGAATGATAGACAGATGATGGGTATGTTTCTTCTGATTAGGGAAGGATTGACATGGGAAAAAAAAAAAGAGAAAAGAAAAGCTAAAGAATGGAAAACTGATTTCAATCACATAATGAGAACCTTGAATACAAGTAAAACTCTGAGTACAGGAGAAAGAAGAAGAACAAATGAGCAATTATTAAATCGGAACATACCTCCAAAGAGTCACATGCCCCGTCCTTATAATGCCACTCAATGAACATATTTGTGGCTTCTACCCAACACTCGCCAATTATCATTTATTATTTTATTTTCCAATGCCCACATGCATAATTTATAGCCTGGCTGTCATCGACCCGTGTAGGTTCCTCACTACTAAGAGACGGTTTAACTCGCTTTTATTTCTAGTAGTTTTTATTGGGAGAGTCGCTGAGTCGCTGTGCAAACTTAAAGACTGTTTAAGGTGATTATATTTTTTAATTAATCATGTTTATTTATAATTTAATAAGAATCTAGTGCGAGTAGCACTTATATTTCTCTAATTAAACATACAGTGCATGCTAAAGACGGTGTAGAACTTAGTAGATTGGCAATAACGCTAAGTTCATTGACAATCCCTATTCTTCACTAGATAAAAATAGCTAGACTTCTGGTTAGCGTTGTTCTCAATTCAAATTTCCATTCTTATTATGGCCCAGTATTAACGGTAATGTTGACGTTATATTTATCAATTCATTTAGGAAAAGCAAGGGACCCCCAAATTAGGGGAATTGCAAATTTTCCTTGGAACGCTAACATTAGAGTTTGACTAGCCGCAAACAAGAATCGACTATTCTCTCCGAGGACAGCTTGTTAATATTGAGTTAACTAGAGCAATTAAATGCAATAGTCCAATTAAATATAGTTTAATTAAATTAAATGCAATGGTTCAGTTAAATATAGTTTAATTAAATAGGGCAATTAAATGCAATAGTTCAATTAAATAGAGCAATTAAATGTAATTGATAGTTCAAAATTATGAGTTAGAGAGAGTAAATTGAAATTAGATAAGTATGATAATAAGAGTATGTTTTTTTTGGATTTTTCTTTTGTAGTTTTTTTTTTTCATCTTGATAATGGATCAGGGAGTGTGATCTGAAACATTAATAAAAATAACTCACATACAGTTATATCCAAAGAAAAAACACTCTCATCAATATGGACTATGGAAATCTAATGTCTCTAATAAGTATGATAATATTTTAGATTTAATTGTATTTGATTTTTTTATCATTATATTAGATGATATTTCATGATCTATTATTAAGATGAGAAAACTCGTGCTTAGTACTAAATAAGTGTGTTTTTCAAAATAATATAAAAGAGTTGGGGTTGCTTACTTTTAGGTGTAGTTTGATAGTATTCGATTATAAATTGTTGTTTTGTGATCTAAAATGGTGTTTTGATATTATATCTAACTTTGTAATGCCCTAATAGATAGCAATTTGAAATTTATTTTAATATGGGGCAAAAATGATCTAATTCAATTTCATGATGCAGAATTCAATTTTGATTGTAGGATAAATTTTGGTTTGAAGAATCAACTAGTGTTGTGTGAAATGAATTTGGCAAGTCTTACAATTTGAGAATCAATTGCCTCATCTTCAAGTATATGGAATTGCAATAAAGAACTAGTGGTGTTTACAAACATTTTTCAGGAGTTTGCTAAGTGAGGAGCATGTTCTACTCAGTCAAGCCTTTAGACAAACTAATTCAACGACTTGCATAAAAAATACCAAAAATAACAAGCAACCATTAAATTTACATATGCATCTCTATGTATGTAGATGTTGATGCATTGTTGATGCTTTTGTAATAATGTAAAAGTGTACTTAGAGCTCTTGATAGATATTTTTCTCTATTAGGTGATGATAAAATAAAAATTAAGGTATGTCCTTTTATATAACACCTTAGAGTATAATTTAAAATATTTACACATCCAAGTTGGAAGCAATAACTAGTAAGAAGAGGAGTGGAAAAGCCTTTAAAATTTTAAAAATACAAGGGTCGATTTCATGTTGTGATTTCAATTTTAAGTGAGGAATGTGCAATATGAAGGTGCTTTGAATATGAGAAGTTTAGATCAATTAAGATTCATAATTTGCCCACTTTTATACAAAACATAAACATGTATGCAATAGTCATTGCATAAAGGCTAATTAAGTCAAAATAAATCTAAAACAAAAAAAGGTACAAGATGTACTTCACCGTTACAATATTTAAGAGTTATTAAAATAAATTGATTAAAGATAATATATATTTAATTTTAATGTGAACCAAGTTATATATTTATTAAGTGCCAATGGGAGCCTCAAACTAGCTTAAAGACTATTGATGATCTCAAAGATTAGTACACATACATGCATGAACAATATATATCACATCAATTAAATCTTATCCTAGATTAGTGGTTGTAGGTTTCCAATGCAAACCCATTGGACATCTAAGTCTAGAAGCACATAAGGTATGTGATAAAATAACAATTAGTAACAAAAACTAAAGTAAGTGACCTTTCCATTTGCTCCTTGTCAATAATGAACTAGATCATTGAACATAACTTGAGGCCTGATGTTTTCTTGGAAATGGTAGAGAAATTGGTTCACTAATTGATCAAATGAATTAATAAAATGGTCCAAGAGTGAGCAAATCTAATCTAACATGATATCTTGTAAGGAACATTAGAATTTTTTCTAACAATCTATCTTGGATAATAAAGTCACTACACAATGCAATGAAAGTACACATGTTTATGGGTCATGCTTTCCATTATACTTTTTGAACCTAGGCATCTCAAACCTATTGGTCAAAGGGGTAGCAATAATGAGTAGGGATAGTGGATTGCATCTATAATATAGGGGTAGGAGTAGTTGATTGGAAGTGGTAGAGAGCATACCAAGCTAGTTTTGTAATTGGATGACAACATATAAGTTAGGAAGATTGGTTGTACATTTATTCTAGAAGGAGAAGGAATTCCTATGGTAAATTGGTCATAAGTAGATTGCATGAAATCCAAACTAGATATTATAATAGTGCTTATACCCCAAGAAGACATGTATAAGTTTTAGATGCTCCTTCAAACTATGTTATCAAAGTATGAGGGTTGAGTTTTGAAACTCATGAATGGTCTCACAATGCACAATCTAGAACCCTAAAAAATGAAGTTAATGGAAGGATAGAAGATTGTTTAAGTTTTGAAAATTCTTTGAAGTTTGAATTTTTGTAAGGTTTTGTATAAAATTTTGGGTTCACTATAATGTAATAATTTTCTCACTCTATAAAGAAAGAAAAACTTTCTTTGAAAGTGAACTCAATCACTACACTAGGATCGATTAGCTAAAGCTTCTATTTAAACTAATCCACTATTCATATTATGCTAATTAACCCTTTTCAAATTTTTATTTTAAACAAAAAAACATTTACTAATTGAAAATAAAACACTTGAAGAGATAACTAATGTTAATTACAAATAATTTGAGAAATAAAAATCATGTCAATTTAAGTGCAAAAATAAAAATATAGAAAACATGGAATCTCGATTGAAAATCTAGGATTCTCTACCTTAGATGCTAGCACTTTGTATGGACTCCAATGTGACGCATGATCATCCTATATAGGTATAAAAGTGGAAATGTTATGTTGTTCTGAAAGGTATCGCCTATGAAATAACAAAACAAAATAGAACTATACAATGAAATAACCAATGATTAGAGCAATAAAACAACACTACAACAAGCCAACTTAATGAAGAAGATCAATGAAATAATAACAAGATGAGAAGAAAAAGAAGATATTGCCAAATAGGTTATAAGATTATTCTTTCTTATTCAATGTAGCATGTAGTACAATAAAAGAAGAGAAATATTTTGTATTTGTTTAGGGATTTACCTCATTCAAATCCTTGTACTAGTCTTTCAACCTCCACAACAACCTTTTTTTGATAGTTTTTTAAAAAATATGAATGATAAACACAACAACTATGCACTTACAACAGTATGCTAAAATATGAGAACTTAATGACAATAATAGTATTAAAGCCTAGATGCCAAAGAAGCTAATAACACCTAGGAAATAATGATGGGGTAGCTAAGAAATAGATGAAGATATTGAAATAACAACACAATCACTACTAACTTGTAATTTCAAGAGGGACAATGTTGTTTTTTTGAGTTGCCATCACACCTTTGTGACTATACAAATGAGATGATGGTATTCACATGTATAGAACACTAGTAAAGCTTAAAAATTAGTAATGGAGATAGTTGGTTTGCTAGTAGAGCTTCAAAGAATTTTCCAAGTGATAACTTTTTTGTGTAGATTGAGAGAATAGTTTGAATGAGGGTCAAATAGGAGCCTTTAAGGAAAGGACAACCATTCAAAATTTTCTTAGGTTAGTTATATTCCATGAGATTAACATGAAAAAAGGAATGAAACGCTTCAAAATAGTCATTGAAATAATGAATTATCATGGGACCAAAATAAAATGTGTCACAATGTACATATAAAAGGGAATTTTTGCAAAAAAATTGATGGAAGAAGATTAGTAGTAACTTAATAGAAAGGAATACAAAATTAATGTATTATGTAATATAAGGAAAAAAATTGAAAAAAAAAAAAACTTTAAGGCTAAGACAAAAAGTGGTGGAATAATAATGGTGGCAAAAAATGAATATTAAGAAAAGGAATAAAATATAGATAGATAAAATAGGAAAAAATTAACAATATTGATATGGATAGCAGGACGTCAAAGGAAAAGTGTGAAATTAGGAAGAACCCTCTACAAAAAGGATTGGTCTAACCTAGATGAAAGAAGTATGATCAAACTATTAGAAGATGCTAGAAACTATAGGATGGACATTAGAGCCAAGGATATTTTTAAGGACCATGGGGTAGGAGTTAAGTAAAAAGAGGATAATGGAGAAACATGCATGAGGAAAATAAAAACCTTAAGAATGTGTGAGGATGGGAATGAAGAAATGTGTGAGGTGATAAACATATGTAAAGTGATGCAAAAGAAATGATAGATTTTGCAAAGTTCACACACACAAATTGGAGGATAAAGAATGAAGATCCACCATCTAAGAGAATAGGTGACATAGAGGAAGGATGTGGTAGTAACATAGGATATAAAGGATGTATAACTATACATTTTGAGGTGATTTCGTTACATGATTGCAAAAAAAATTACTCCTAAAGAATGAGCCAAGATTGTAAATGGAGATGTATTGGTCAAGAAACAATTATTGAGATAAATTCAAATGTTTGTTAAGGGAATGGATTACAATAAACATTTAAGTAAGGGCTCACACAAGAGTTAAGGATCTAGGCAAAGAGAAAAAAATGTTGATTCATGTAGAGTTTAGGTTAGAGTGGAAGGAGAAAGTTGAGAGGACTTTGTAGTGTATGTTATTAAAAAAACCTTACTTTTACAAAAAAAATGGTAAGATAGCCTTTACTAAAATTTAGATCATTGGGTTTAAAAGCATAAAACCTTAGGTAGATATAATCCAACAAGGTGCCCAAAAGTAGATGAACCTAGTTATATTAGTGTCTAAAAAGGGGTGATGAAACCTTCAAGTAAAGAAATGGGCAACTCAAAAGGTTTCAAGTTGATCCACTTGGCTTGATAGTGGCAAGAAAGATGTCAACCTTCAACTTTTGTAGGGGTATCTTAGATGGTCATTTAGAAATGGAGGACTTATCAAAGCAAGTTTCCCTATATAAGTGGGAACATTGAACATAAAGGGCTATAATGGTTCCAAAAATGGAAGATTTTCCCATGGATGACAATGAAAAATATGATGCTTTAGATGGTGTGTGAAGGTTGCAAGGGATTCAAACTATAAGATTAACACATGAAAACCTTGTTGGGAACTTGTCACGATTCCAACTTATATTAGGATGAACAAGATACTTATTCTAGGGAGATGCTAATGTAATATATTAGCAATTAGAAAGAGAGGTTGCTAAGTGGAGGTCCTTGATAGAAGTGTTGTAGAATTTCTCAAGATTGAGCATTATAGTGTTTATAGTACCATTACTATTTTTTCACCTAAGAAGGAACATGTGTAGTCCATGATAAAAGAACAATGGAACAAAGATAGCTAGATAAAGATGAATATTCCCACCCAAGAAATGACCTATATGAAGAGAATATAACTATGCTACACATGGGTGATATAAAAAACCATATGGTAGGACAAATATCAAAGAACACATATGATCAATCATAGTCAACAAGATTAGGATAGACCATGACCCTTATAAAATAGAAGTAAATCCTAATCAAGTGATTAGACACATAGAAGCTATAAAGGAAGTAAAATATTTTCCTCTTAAGTAGATAAGGGGTAGACTTAAAGATAGAATCCATCTGTCAAATATTTACAAGTCATAGTAGATTTAATAGTAGGTCTTTTCAATTTTAAATTGTTGATACTCTCATGCACCTTATGTGAAGATACATACAATAGATGAATAAATGGGAGAATGACTCTAATGTAATGAAACACGTTTTTTGTAAATTCCTATTTGTTAAATAGTGATGTCATGAACTATTGTGATGAATTTTTCAATTAACCAATATATGCTAAGTATAGGCACATCTATGCAAATAATAACTTCCAACAAACCCTCTATAATCATGTGATGTGATACCAACCTCATGTAATCATGAATTTAGTCAATAATGGTCCTTGGTGTCATGGATTAAATTCCATGTCTCCTTCAAGTAACTTAATTAGCACTTGGATTAAATCCATAAAACATAGAATAGTTAACTAAGTGATTCAAAATGGATAATGATCTTGGATCTATGATGATCTTTAACTTGAATTATTAATTTTATGCTTGAATGCTTAACATATCAATAATTGGAAATTCGCTTGTGTTTGAATTATCAAGTACTTGATTAAATATTAAAGATGTATTCAAATTTAAAAAGTTATTTAAAAATGTGATTGTGTGAGAATGTCTATGTGGTTTAATCCTAAGGTAGAACCTTTAAACCATTTTATAATTAAAATGATAGGTGAAATGTTATGAATTTTATTAAATCTTAAACTAGTTTATTTTATGACATTCAACATTATAATGAGTTGGTTTGAATGTACACATAATTTTGGTGATGTTTGGTTGTTCCATATGGTTATTTAATTGGTGTATGGGGCAACAACACAAGCAACAATTTGACATCAAATCTAGTTAGTAGACGATGGTGCAACATTGTAGAAAAAAATACTAGATTGAGGTAATCATCATCATTTAAGGAGCCACAAGGAGAAGAGAACCTTATATAGCAAGGAAATCAAACAAAGGAAGAAAAGGGTAGCAAATTGAGTTGGCACATGGTGAATGGGAAAAGGGGAAGGAAAGATGCCAACGTGGAGAAAGTGGCTCTAGGAAAATTCACTACTAGCAATTCACCGTCGAAAAATTCACCACCAACAATTCATCGTAGGAAAATTCACCACCATGACAAATTCATCTCAAGGAAAATTCACCACCAACAATTCACCGGCATGGAAAATTAATCGCAAACTTTTAATGCGTTGAATTTTCCATGGCGGTGAATTGCTGGTGGTGAATTTTCCTTGAGGTGAATTTGTCATGGTGGTGAATTTTCCCGCAATGAATTGTTAGCGGTGAATTTTCCGACGGTGAATTTCTAGCAGTGAATTTTCCTAATGTCGGAGAAAGTAGCTAGAAATTGACTAATCAGGGGAAGTCCATTATGATGAGTTTTGGAGAAGTTGAGGAAACATAATGAATTTTTTGAGTAGGAAATCCGAGAGAGATGTCACAAAAATTATGATGTAAGAAAAGTTAACCAATAAAGTGCAAGGTGAAAAATTGGGTTGAAGAAAGGAGACAAGATAAATAGAAGGTGCCTAAAAAAGTAAAAGTCTTTTTGTTACTGTAATATTAATTTGCAAGAAAATTAATTAAATTTTGGTAAGAACATTGTAAAGAAATTTAGAAGAAAAGATAGATTTAGAAAATTGTAGATGATACCAAAACATTTGAAAAGATTAAAATATATACGAAAGAAAGAAAGAAAACATTAAAAAATACTCATAAATAATAATGAAAAAGAAAAGTAGAAAAGACATTAAAAAAACGAAAATATATTTTTCTTTTAAGTCCATTATTAGTCTAACATTTGATTAACATTTATCAAACAAAATACCTTAGATCATTAATAGTGATTGATCTTTATTGGAAGGTTGCGAAATACAGATGTATGTTGTGCTTCTGGTCGTAATTATTATTATTATTATTATTTATTATTTATTTATAATGAAATTAAGGTTCAAAGTATATTAACAACATTCAAAACTTTGACCTTCGCTATAGTAATAATTCGGGCGCAAGGCGGTCTGTGGTGCATAAATTTATATTTGTTCATTGAATCGGTTCCAGCCACTTTAAAATAATATTAAA
This sequence comes from Sequoia sempervirens, assembly GCA_007258455.2. NCBI lineage: Eukaryota > Viridiplantae > Streptophyta > Pinopsida > Cupressales > Cupressaceae > Sequoia > Sequoia sempervirens. The sequence goes on from VDFB02058242.1 coordinate 357,868,378, forward strand.
AATTTAAATACCCGTGGTGAAAAAATAAATATAAGTAAGACGTGTTCCTCGATTCAGTCGTAACAATCTCGTGTAAGCAACTAAAACTATACGAAACCCGTGTATTCAATCCAAGGTGGAACCTAAGTGCAAGTAAATTCAATACATTGACTCTAATGTATTGACACGTGTAAGGTTCTTAATAAGTGTAATATATTGATTATTTCGTGGTTGTTTATCGTTTGTATTTTGCCTTGTTTTAATATATATAAAAGGTGAGTAAATTTAATATAACATAGTCAACTTTTATTTTTTTATAAAATTTGGTAATATGTATTTTCTTTGGTATTCTTATTGACTTTGTTATAATTTTAAACATTATTGGTATGTTTTTATCGGTTTCTCTCATAAAAGACAGGGTTTATGGACGGCAATTTGTTTTAATTTTATGATATTTTATTGAGATTTAATTGTATAGTTGTGAGTCATTTTTTGACTATCTATATTTTATGAATAATGGTTTATAAGAATTTATGTCTTATGAGTATGAATGGTTTACTTAGCATTCATTGTATCTAGGTAATGTTAGTAGGGGTGAAGTATGGAGACTTTTTCAAGAGGTCACTCATCGTAGTACTACATCGATTCAAGTGTGCTTAGCCATAGAGTTTCCCAAAAGACCAAACCCACATAGTTTGTCACTCATGGAAAATGGGTAGATAAAGAATGTTTAGAAACTATCTAGTTAAATTTAGATAAATATCATATCCTTTGATATATTGCTAAAACACCACCTAAATGAAAATGAATAAACTAGAGAGCAACATTGAATGGTTCATAAGGTGCAACACTTGTTGAATGTTTTATAAATGTGTGGTTCATAAGGCACAACACTTATTTTGAGCTTCTTATCCCATTCATTTTCATTTGAGTAGCATTTTCATAGTATATCAAATTATATGATATTTTATTGGGATTTAACTATATAGTTTTGAGTCAATCTTTATCCAACCACATTTCATGAATAAAAAGGCAAGAGCTTGATCTTGGGGAAAAATCCATGGTTAAGCATGCTTGAGTCAGGGTAGTACTAGGATGGGTAACCTCTCAAAAAGTCTTGATGCTTCACTATTATGAGCATCACCTAGATGTAATGAGTGCTAAGTGGATAATTAATGTTCATGACAAATGGGTTCTTGTGAACCCTACTCATGAAATGTAATAAAGATTGACTCAATACTATTTAGTTAAATTCTAATAAAATATCATATAATTTGGTATATTATGAACATGTCACCCATTTTTTTGTAACTTTAAATTTTTTATTTTTATTTTTCCCTAACAATCATGTTTTTATAATTGATTCCTCTCAATTTTGAAATAACCATGCATATAAAATACACTTTTGAGATCTAATGGATGTGCTCATCATCCAACTTGGTCCCCATACAATACCAATGTTATTGGTAACATGTAGTGTGATTCACATTGTTGAAGGTTAGTTGTCAGTGGAATTAGATGGATAAATCCTATTATAATGATGAAATCTTCATACCTATGTCATTCCCCATTTAATTGTGTTCCCATTTTGAGGAAATGTCTCGATACATGTACATATTAATAAATGTCACAATTCTATGTGAAGTTGGACCTATTCCCTTAGTATTTATCTATCCTTATAGATATATACTCCCATGTACTTGGCCCCCACCATATTCATCTATGCACATACTTCAATACATTCACTTTATCCTTACCTTTATTTCATACACCTATGTAGATATAGTCATGTTGGACACCTAGATATGACCATTTTCCCACCCAAGGTAATTTTTGTAAGGAAGCTAAGGTAGTGGAACAACTTCCTACACTAATCTTGAGAGGAGAATAAAGTAAAACTTTATAGAATTTTTCAATAATTACAAAAACCTAAACATAAATAAACAAAAATATCATGCATACCACAGCACAATGATTTATGTGGAGAAAACCCTTTTGAGTGAAAAACCCCACACTCCAAAAGCTGCCCAATATATTATTCAAAAATCACAAAGATTACGATATACTTGTAGAGTAATCTTCTCACAAGAGTATCACCAACCAGAGATCTAGAGATAACATGAGTGCTATTAGACTCTTAGAATACATCACAAAATACATAATCGTAATACAATGCCCTCATAAATTAGGGTTACCTGCTAGGGAAAGACAAGCCAACAAAATATCTACCATTAGATCTGAGACCTAATGATGAACAATCCAAATTTTCAATATATCGTTAATTTAATGTATTTCAACAATTTAATATATTTTAAATTATTTTTGTTAACACACTCGCATTCCGCTCCACCCCATGTTGCCACTGTAGGTTACGCCTATCAACATAACTATCATAGATATATTAAATACATCTTATCAATAATAAACCTTATATAATTTTAAGGTTGAGACACATTTTCCCAATAAATCTCCCATGTGTCAAACAACTTGCAAGAGCAACACAAGGGAGTATAAACATCATCTCTTAATTTTTAGAGCCAAAAGGCCCATGGACTCTGAATACCATTTGAACTTCTTTGTGCTCATAGGCTTAGTTAAAGAATCAACAACATTCATCAAAGTCTCTACCTTAACCAACTTCACCCTGCCTTCTTTGACCATATCTCTAACAAAATGATACTATACATCAATGTGCTTGGTCCTAGCATGAAATGTTGTGTTCTTAGCTAGACATATCACACATTGACCATCATAATAAATTGTCACTACATCTTGTTTTATTCTAATATTTGAACACAGTCTCTTAAGCCAAATGGCTTCTTTACAAGCATGATTAGTTGCCATATACTCAGCTTTAGTAGTAGACAAAGCAGCCACAACCTGACTCTCACTCATCTAACTAACTACACCACCAAATAAAGTAAACACATAAGCACTAGTGGATTGTCTACTATCAACATCACCTGCCCAGTCTAAATCCACATAACCATAAATATTAAGGGAAATCTCATATTTAGTAAAATCACTATGATAACACAAGGAATACTTTGAGGCACCACACAAATATCTAAAGATTCCTTTAACTACATCCCAATGGACTCTACTAAGATTATCTACATATATCTAGAAAGAACTCCCAATGCTTGGGCAATGTCTAGTCTAGTACAAACCATATCATACATCAAACTTCCAATTGCACTCTAGTAAGAAGCTCTTCTCATCTCTTCCATCTTTGATGGGGATGTATGATAATCCAAAATAGATAACTTTGTTCTAACTAAAAAAGGAACACACAATGGTCTACAATCCTACATGTTAAACCTTTATAAAATTGAATTGACATACTTACTTTGGAAAAGATATATCTTTCTATTCCCTCTATCTCTTCTAATTTCCATCCCAATAATGTGCATAGCTGCACCAAGATCTTTCATTTCAAATTTAGCTACAAGTTGAGACTTCAATTTTGAAATCATACCTTTCCCTTTGCCAATAAATAACATATCATCAATATATAATGTAATAAACAAGAAATGAGCACCATTAGTTTTATAATAAACACAATGATCTAATTTAAAATGCTCAAGTCCCAAACTCAACACATATGTATCAAATTTTTGATTCCATGTCCTAGGACTCTATTTTAGGACATGCAAATATTTCTTCAATTTGCAAACAAATTTACTTTTACCTTTCGCCATGTAATGCTCTAGTTGTGTCATATAAATATCCTCCTCCAAGTCACCATGAAGGAAAGTAGTTTTCACATCCATTTTCTCAACCTCTAAATCATAAGCAACAACAATATAAAGCAAAAATATAATGGATGTCATTTTTGCAACATGAGAAAATAGCTCACCATAATCAACACCCTTAACTTGAGAGTAACCTTTCACAACCAACCTTGCTTTGTACTTCTCAATACCTCCACCTAAACCAATATTTTTCTTGAACACCCATTTGCAACCATGTTTTCATCCTTTAGGAAATGGTACAAGATCCCATTTATCATTTTTTTTCAAAAGCTTCCATTTCTTCATCTACAACAATCTTCAAAAATTCTGCATCATTCATACCTAATGCCTCTTCTACAGATTTGGGTTCATCCATGTTAGTATTCAAAGAAAAAATACATCTCCAATCATCAAGTGAATACCTCTCAAGTCATTATCTATGCCTTGTAGACCTACGGACAAGTTGAGTTGGAGGTTCTTCCTCTTCTTTTGAAGATTCAGAGCTAGATGAGCTCTCTTCAACTTCTTGTCTATCTAGGGGTCTCGATTAAAATTTCTTAGGTGTAGAAGGAAGTTGAATCCAATCTCCTATTTACTTTGTTCTGGTTACAATGCAACAAAAGAAGACTTAGTTTCTCTAAAAATAACACTTCTATTACATATTACCTTTTGTGCAATAGGATCCTAAAGCTTGTATCCTTTTGAAGTATAGAAAAATCTATCTCTTTTACATTTTCACACTTGTTTGGGCCATCCTAGTTAGTTTGGACTTAATTGTGCCTTAATTTAGTGTTGTAAAGTGTACCCCTTTACACTTTCACACTTATTTAGGGCTCCCTTAATTAATTGAGCTTAATTTTTCCTTAATTGTCCCCTTAATTCATTTGCCAAGACTATTTAATTACATTTTCTGAAGAGGAAACCCGACATTCATTAATTCCTTAACATAACACTTCTCATTAAGCAATGTGTGTCCTAGGTTTAGGGTCCTAGGACCCATTCGTCCATGGGCAAATGGGTCCTCCCTTGACCTTAGGACCTAAATTTAAATTATGTTTTTGGTGGGATTTTAATATCTCTAAGTGTATATTTAGATGTTGGCTTGTGATATTTGAATTTCAGGAAATTGAGGATACATATCTATAAATATAAGGTCATTTCACTATGTTTCACCTAGCCATTTTTTATCCAAGCAACCTAAGAATTTTATGAGAATTATTGGAGCATTTCAAGAGCAATCAAAGGCATTCAAGAGAATATTTTTTAGATTTTTATTTCAGCAATCAAGATCCAATTGTCATGGAAAAGTCTTCTTGCATCATGCATGTTTTTGGAGCTAATATGGTGATATAGGTTTCATGATCCATTCAAGCATTCAAAGCCATTATTTCAAACAAGATTCAAGGTTCAAGAGCTATGTCCATTGAAGCCATTTCATGCAAGTTGCAGACTTCCATTCCAAGGTTTATTCAAGGGTTTGTTGAGTGGTAACATTGCTTTGTTCATTCTTCATTCCCTCTTTCATGATTTTATTCACTTCAAGGTTTGATTACCAAAATGGGGTTTGACCAAGGCAAACCCCATTCACCAAAAACAAATAATTTTTCCCTTTCATGTTGTGTTTGCAAATCTACGTGGAAGAAAGCTTGAAGATCTCTTGAAGAGCAAAATTGAAGAAATTGTCAAAGTTGCAAAATTTGTCATAAAATTTGTCATCTCATGGAAACTTGTCTACAAAATTTATTTTTGACTTTCTGACACTAAAACTCATAGAATATGGAAGTGCAGAGATAGGACTAGAGGCTCTCGAAAATTGTAGAAAAACCCTAACAAAGGACCTACTTTCCCATGGGCGAATGGTCCTGGATCAACTTCATAAACTTACTTTTGGTGAAAGGTACACTCATATCTTCCCTTCTTTGATCTGCAATTTGATTGTAGTTTTTGTTAGTATTGAGCTTAAAATTGTTGTTTCAGGTGTTAAGTTGCATTTTGGAGTTTACTATTTTTAATTTTTCTCCTCAAAGTATTGTTTGACATTGACCCCATCCTTCAATCACAAGGAAATCTAAAGATTCACTCATTGATTTGACTCACCTAAGGGTTGTAAGCCAATTCTTTGTGTGGATCTCATTTCCTAATGAAATAAAGAAGAATAGGTCTATCTATTATCAAATTGGTGAACCCCCTTTTCCCCCAACCTATTTTCTATTTTTTCATTATGGTGAACTTGAGTTTTGAGCATTGTATCTTTCTGATTTTGGAGTCTATTTCAGCTCTAAATCTAGATTTTGCGTTCATTTGCATTGCATGGCATTGAATTGAATCCCATTTAGGGTTGCTTAAGTTGCATTAGTTTGCATCTCATTTAGGGTTTTAGGATTGCATTTTTTATCTCTTAAATTCTAAAAATACAAAAAAAATAGTCATTTGCAAAGCATTTATATAGTATTACATCATCATTCATTTGCATTACAAAATTGAATCTAAATTGCACATCAAATTAGGTCTCCTAGTTTGTCATTTATCACTATTTTGCATTTACATTTAGACTTAAATTTATAGAAAATTCAATCTGTAACCACCTGTCTCAGTCCAGAATCTAGAATCCATAGGAATCAACTCAAAAATATGTAACTTCATTTTTCAAAACCCTTAGCTAGGACCCATTCACCTATGGAAGAATGAGTCCTTAATTAGAGATTTCTCCTACATTTTTGAACATTAAAATATCTATTTTTGTATTTTGTTTTGTTGTTTTCAGTTTGTTGTTATAGTTTATAGAATTTTTGTGATCTCAAATTGATCATATTAAGCTTCATTTGATAAATTTAGTGTATTGTGTGAATCAAAAAAATCATTTACAAGTGTAAGACATAAAATTGTCACCCCAAGGATTTTAGGACCTAGGGAAAAAATCTCTCTATGATCCACATTCAAGGATGCCCTAGAGATCTCAATCCAATGTAGAAAGTGGAAAGAAATATTGCAATAGGGTGTCCTAGGTTCTGATTAAGGACTAAAGAGGGGTTCACCACCGAGCTAGGGCTTGGAAAGACCAATGAAATGCAAGATCTAATGATTAAATTCAATGATGCATAAAACTTCACTAAATGAACTATAAATGCAAATAAATCAAAACAACAAACTGGAAAAGTACAGAGGAGCACCTGGAAACCTAAGAGAGCTTGAATGGAGGCCTAAAATGTTGAATAACCTAAAAAAATTGCATACTAGGACTCATACGCCAGTCTGGGTGAATCAGTCCTAGATCAGGGTTTTTGGTCTAAAA
>VDFB02058242.1:357875482-358241720 GCA_007258455.2 Sequoia sempervirens
TAGTCATATAGAATTCGTTAAAAATTAAGGAAAATCATGCATTTAAGAGATCAAACCCAAAATGTGAAAAAAAAAACAACAAAAAAATTAATGATGGACAACAACTTGAGATAATGACAACTTCCTCAAATCTTGATCAATTTTGAAATCGTAAAATGTTTTGGAAAGCTAAACATGAGATCTTCAAAACCTAACAACCTTTCTGCAAGATTAGTCATATAGAATTCATTAAAAAATTAAGGAAAATCATGCATTTAAGAGATTAAACCCAAAATTTCTCCAAAAATCACACAAAACATTAAAATTTTCCCTCCTTGTAGTGCCAAAATGTGACCAAATGACATAGTATAGGTTAACTACACCTGATCCATATGAATTCAAGGCATATTTAACCCACTAAGCATCAATCCCAATAAGATCATTCATTGCAAACAAAGATAAAGAAGTCATTAAAATTAACATTCTAAATCATGAAAGCTTGACAAACCTCTAATCTAAGACATTGAAACTTATCCTATTGGGGGAGTGGTGTCGCATTGATGTGGAATGGCGACCCTTTCCCAATCCCTTGGATAATGTGCTTGTTTCAATCAGTTAAATATTGAAAAAAACTAATGAAACCATTGATAGATGTGTTTAAAAACATGATTTAAAGGTAAATGAACATGATGCAAGCTATTTTAATATGATTTATACTAAAATGATCGATATGGGTGTATGAAAATCTACTCTAAATGTGACCAATGACATAGTATAGATTAACTACACCCGATCCATATGAATTCGAGGCATGTTTAACCCACTAAGCATCAATCCCAATAAGATCATTCATTATAAACAAATACAAAGAAGCCATTAGAACTAACATTCTAAATCATGAAAGATTGACAAACCTCTAATCTAAGACATTGAAACTTACCCTATTAAGGTAGTGGTGTCACATTGATGTGGACTGGCAACCCTTTCCCAATCCCTTGGATAATGAGCTTGTTTCAATCAATTTTATTGAAGAAAATTGATGAAACCATTGATAGATGTGTATGAAAACATGATTTAAAGGTAAATGAACATGATGCAAGCTATTTTAATATGATTTATGCTAAGATGATCGATGTGGGTGTATGCAAATCTACTCTAAATGTATGCAAGCTTCAAAAGATTAAAATCCCAATTAACAAATAAGTTAAATGTATGCATCTATGTTATCATGGGAGCCATTAATGGAAGCTAAGCTAATATGCAAGTAAATAAAGCTAAAATTATGTTAAATGTGAGTGCAAGTGCAAATGATTTTAACAACATATGTTTATTGTTAAAAGATGGTTCCATTTGTCTCCAAATAGTGCTTTATTTATGGGAAAGCAAATGAAAAATGAAGGGCTAAGATTGAAAAAGCTAATCAATGGTCAAAAATAAAAGAAGATGGAGGCATGGATCATGGATTCTCATCAAGGGTTGAAAATGCAAGTTGATATTTAATCAAAGGCTCACATTCATCCAAACAAACACACTTTCAAAACTTGCACAAGAAGTCTTGTAAGTTAACTTGCACATGAAGTCTTGTGAGTTTGTTATAAGGAAGAATATTCCTTTTTTTTCAAATGAGTGAGGAAAGAGAATATTCTTTGGAATATTCTCATGGATGAGTGAAATAGATATTTAGCAAATTAAAAAAAAGTTTTAATGTACAAACATGGAGATGGAACACGGGAATATTTCTTTTGGAGGAGTGTGCAAAGGAGGCTTGCAAATGGGGAGAATTAGATTTATTAATAATCTGATAATTAAATAAAGTTTCAATTATGCAAATTGGGGGAATTAGGATATTCATTAAATAATTTATTTATTTAATGGAAAGGGGAAGTGATGATATTTAATTAAATAACTTAGGGTTATTTTATTAAATAAGAGGACTTTAGGGATTAAATTAAATAATTTGATTTATTCAATTTAATAGGACGAAATGCTAGCATGAAAGGGGATGAATTAACCTAACTAGGTCAATTAAATTAATAGGTGAAAATGAGGCAATTAATTAAATAGTTAGGCTAATTTAATTAATTAAGTGAAAAGAGGATGAGTTTTAGGATGAAACGGTGTTAGTTAGCCAATGTGATCCATCAAGACATTTTTAAGTGTCTATAATAATAATTGTCCCACATGAACAACAAAGGAGGAATGAGGCTTACCATATTTAAAACTTCTTTTAAAGATTACAAATTAATCTCTTTTGACAACATTGTATAGAATATCCTATCAACTCAAACTCCTTATATATGCATCTACACATATATGGAATATGCTCTATTATAATATTAAAAACCTTTCTAAGAAAAAGCAAAACCTCAACTTTGTGTACCTTACCAAGAACCATAATTTCTTAAAAAATTAAACTTCATAAAAGAAAAAGAATGGCACTCAACAATAAGATATTGTTTTAATAGCAATTTTCAAAATAATGTCATTTAGATCAACTATAAAAAGATTAAGCTACAACAATAAATTTATCCACGAGGAAGATATACTCATCATGATTTAAAAATGTATAGAATATTGTTTAATTTGTTGTTTAGTTGGATATATTGCAGTATTTTTTATTAATATTGACTATAATGTAAATATTATTTTGGTTTTTAATTATATTCTATAATAATATACTTACAATTATATATATATATAGTATAATTGTATGTTGATTAATATTTTATTTGAAACGCCATATTTATGAAACAATCAATAAATTTCAATGAGAATTGTTTCTCATTCTTTTTATTAAATTTTTTTTTTTAAAAGTCTCAAAAAAATAATTCTTTAATAAATTTATTACAAATTTAAAGTAATTATAGTTATATATTGATTTGGGTATAAGAGAGTAATAGACAATGATATAATGTATCATTTTCATCCTCTCACCTTCTTCATTTTCCTAAAAAGAAAAATAATAAATATTTATTATGTCCATTCAATCCTTATGTTCTTAATTCCAAAAATATAGTACAAAGTAAATCAATGTGAATTTATATGTAGGTATAGGAAGTAGATGGTTTGATGGTGAAAGATAATTATTATATCAAATGTATGTATGATCATCATGCATGCATTCATATTGTACATGATTGATAAAAAAAGTTAAAATAGTATATACAAGTATTGTTCCTAATGTATGATATGTATATTGTTGGCTATAGCTTGTGGATTGCATATTAGAAGATTTGTAAAGTATTTATTAAAATGATATGTATATTGAACATCTAGTAGTGTGAACTAAAAAGTAAACTTCATATCATTGCTTCTTTCCAACTACCCTCTAAGCCATGGTTCAAATGAAGAGAATAAAACACATAATATCTAATGATAGTTTTCAAAATTCAAACAAAATGACGTAATGTGGTCTTCTCAAATCCTACTTAGACAAAGACATTTCCTATATTATTCCATTTAATAGAATATGGCTTTCAAGATCATTTAACATTATCATTATCTTATATGCCTCCTTTAATATAGTAGTCTATGATACCAAACTCACTCAAGATCATATTAAAGTTAACATATGATTTCTATTTCCTTCCTTTAGTAAAGGATTTAATAAGAAATGGAATAAAATTGTTAAATATTTATAATTAAATAATAGATTTTTATTTTAATTATTAATTTATATAAAATTTAAAAATATTTATAGGATATGTATGTGTTTATATTATAATTATATAATTCAAATTTAATATTATATAATTTTTATATAAGATATTGAAAGTTTATCAAAAATAGTAAATGAGAATATTTTTGGTGAGAATTGAAGAGCTATTATAGTCACTCATATACTCTTTCAAAGTTGAAATAACTAAATATAGTTGAAAATTTTGGTTGAATTTATTTTATTTTATTGTTGAACATGGAAACAAGCCCCTAGCTTGATTTCTCCAACCCCATGCTCACTTCCTTTTTTGAAGATATATTATAAGTTTAGTGATCTTAGGGACTTCTACACCCTAACATGAAACTTCTAGATTCACAACCATTCCTAGTTTGGTCTTTCTCCACAATACGATACGTGGTTGATTGAGCTCATCATATTCCTCTCACTCTTATATGAGAATCAAGATATTCACCCCAACCCTTGTAACTTCCTCAAGGATTGGAACTGCATTCTATTACTCCTCAAACAAATCTATAATTTGTATCTTCTCCTAAATTTTCTCCTTGTTCCCCACTTTAATGTTAAGTGAAAATACCACTTCACCAAATTTATCTAGTCCAATCTCACCTATTATATTTGGAATTTCAAAACTAGTCAATGTTAGTTCCCAAGTCCTTGTTTGGAAGATTAGCCACCTTGAAATTCTTTTGAGTGAGAGACTTAGATTCTTTTAGCTTTATCCCCTCTCATGTATGATTTTTTCTCTCCATAGACATGATAAGTAAATAGTCTAAGAGTGTATATTTGGTTTCCTTTGTTGACAAGCTTTCTACTTAAATATCCTTTCAATATTTACCCACTTAGATGGAAAGTTGTTCTATTTGAGATTTTGAACTTATATGAATGTTAGTTTTGTATCTATTAGATAAGTAATTATCAATCATTTAGGGAGAGAATTTTATATTACAATATTTAAGCTTGCCATTTCTTTTAGGAATTATAAGCAAGAAACTTTACCCAAATATCACTTTCTAGATGGATGATTTGTTTGCTCTTCTACACAATTCTCCAAAGGCTAGTCATCAATTGGCTCAATAAATGAAATAGGTTTAAGAGTGAATCTCCAAGTTAGAGACCACTCAAGAAAGGCTTACAAAGGGCATTGATGACATTATTATAAGCACCTTTCCAAGGAAAGCATTGGCTCTACATTATATGATCAAGAAAAGATCATTCACAACACACTAAATCACATCCAAACCATGTATTGAACTATGTCAAAGATGGCATTTCAGCTAAACATTAATTGACATATACCTATCATTAAACAAGGAGTTGATATTATGTTTTTCTAATCATATGTATGTGTGACAAGCTTTGATCAATAAATAATATATTAGCATCATGTGTGTACATGTGTGCATCTGTGTGAGTGAAGCATTGATTAATAAAAAAAATACCTTAATATATAAATTATATAATATAAATATCATTTATTTTATATTTAAAATAAACAATGTTAAATTACAATAAAATAAACTATTATAAAAATTGTGAAAAAACAAAATACAAAATATGATTAAATAATATAAATATACAAAATATCTTTCAAAAAAGACAACAATAATATATAACAAATTGTTTATAATAATTACAAAAACTTTATCAAAATAAACCATGGATCATAATTCATTTGTGCTTATAAGCTACAGTGAGTCCATAGTTTTCCATGGGTCATAATCACTTTGATAGAGATGACGACTAACCCCACCTCACAAATCCCCAATTAACTTAATAAAAAACCATAGGATTCCATCAAATCATCCGTATATTCAATTATTCTGATGCTTCAAAGATATTGAAAGTGATTAAAAGGCATACGAAAGATGCCACGGGCTAAGGTTGTACAAAGATGTTCTTCCCTTATAAAAAAGAAACCCCAAAGATGCCACAGAAGAGCCTTTACCTTAATCCATTGAACCAGACAAATTATGGGACCTTTAATTTCTCAAAAATAATTAAGAATTGTATATTTTTTTTTCAGATTCACAGGTTGTTTTCAATTAAAAAAGGCTGCAGTTTTTTCAACAAAGAAAACTACATAAGATGCTCCTTGTATGCATGCAAACAATGATCACGATCAAGATAGTTACATAATTGCAAGCTTTAATCATCTTTTCTTTTCAGTGAATGAAACTTTGAGATCTCAATTCAAGCATATTGAAAATATCAGAGTTGGTAGAGTTTCAACTTAAACAATAAAACAAGAAACATATAATGCTTAACTGCTATAATCAAAACTTAATGATGTGTTGATGGTGAGAGTTTTCGAAATCAAATGAATAAGCACCACAATATGAGTAGTTATTGTGGTGTCATTTCCATACATTTCAATTTTAAACTTTTCATCTATTTCATGGTATTTGTATTAGAGATTAATTTGTACTTTAAAATTTTGAAATAATGTTTTGAATGGTTGATGTATTTTGGAAAGATATCTATAATTATCATTTAAGAGGATCAAACTTGTCAAAGGTCAAATAAAACAATGTATATCCAAACAATTATCTATTATAACATTTAATTAAAGAAATAGCAATGGGTCCACCACATACCAAGCTAAGTCTAAACCTTTCATCTCCTCCCTAGTCAACAACCTATGGTTTGTGTGGTAACTAGTGGGACAAGTTATTAAGAGTGATATTGTCAAATGGCCCTCAATACAGAATACTTCTTAGCATGACTTCAATGGAAGTGCCTAGGCTATAAAATAACCTAGCTCCCTAAGAGTCAATGTTTTCAAAGGAAGACCTTCAACTAGAGCTTCCTATGGGGATAAATCCCTTTTTGATAAATATTTTACTTCCTCTTCTAAAGTCCTTAAAGAACGAAACTTCATTTAGAGTAGCTTTGATCTACCTAGAAGCTACAAAAAGATCCCTCGAGAATTGGGTTTTTCAACATGAGATATAAACTTAGATTCCTGGAGAAACCCTCCCCATCATGGAGGTCTTAGAAATGGGAGGACTAGGGAAAATCCTTTTCCATCTTTTAGAAAGTCTTCTAGCCTAAAAAGGCCAACTTTTTCAAATCACTCCTCCAAAAATTATTCAAAATTTTGGATAAGAAAGGATTGCAATTTACATCAACAAGGAAAGGAAAGGAAAGTGTTGTTATTGATAAATCAAGAGGTCCAAAAAAGGCTCTAAAACCATCTCTAGTAGTTGATCTTTTAAATATGCATTCAACCTCTGAATTCAAGGACCTAAAACAAAAGGAAATCATTGAAAATATTTGGAATGCAAGTGTTTCATATGCTCTTCTTCAATCTTGGATCAAGGATTTCCAATTTGAGGTATCATAAGGATAGTTAGTTTGAGGTATCATAAACTATCCTACTCTCAAATGGATTCTTTGTTGTCATTTTCTTCAATAAAGAAGCTAGAGAAAAAACCCTTTTAAATGGTCCTTAATTCCTAAATGATGATGGCATCACCCTCTAGTCTTGGTGCCCACATTTTCAAAAATTTCATGCAATAGTACAATTTAAAATGTAATCTTTAGATTGCACAATACAGTAATTAACTAATCATAAGTTGACAAATCTAGAAATGTAAAATTTTCCTATGTTTTTGCCACAACAACAATGCAATTTTGAGCTAGATCTACTTTGCAAATCTAAAATAAACTCTTTATCTTTTTAATGCAAAATGTAATGTAGATATTGACTTTTTCTAATATTTTTTAAACAATTATGTATACCTGAATGTTGAACTCACAAAACCTAAGACTATAGTCAAATTTTAAAATGATATGTTTCAGATTTTAGAAGATTTAGAGTGTAAAAATAGTCAGGTTCACCAAAATGTTTGATTGGAAATGTTGGCATATGGCTTCTAGTGTTGTCATTGATGGCAACCTAAGTCATTATTCTGGACCACAAATCAGAATTTGTTCCTACCAGCAAGCTGAGTGAAGAATAGAGTTTTACCGAAAGTGAGAATGAAGAACAAGGTATCTAGTTAGTATGTTGATCCATATGCTTCATCAAATTATCATTTTAGGTTGTGGATTTCGAGGAAAAGGTTGTGGATCTTGGGGAAGGTTGTTGAGCATCTATTTTATATTTTTGATAAGTTTTGTGTTGTCGCATTAATCGGTGTATGAGTTAGGAGATCCAACAGGATGATTTTTTTGTTTGTTTGCTCATGGTGGCCGACTTGGTGAATGGAGCATGTCACAGATGTATAAGGAGTAATTGTTTAATTGTTTCTTGTGTTGGAAAAAAAAAATTGGGTCCCAACATAACATTAGTTGACTTTGATGGGTGTGCATTAAATATAATTTGTGATTTGAGTCAACCGTTGGAGAATATTTCATGTTAAATGTTGAAGCCGACTTGAAGCGATTGAAATCCTTGATAGCGGATATATATGTGAGTTCAGGTAATTCATTTTGATGTGTGAATAGGTGTGAAGAGCAAAGCAGATGTGTGTGTGAATATCAAAAAATTAGTTGAGCGAATTTTTCTTATGTAGAAGAGGATTTTTGTGAAGCGAATTAAGGCAGAGCAAAGCAAAGTGTAGAATCAGACAGAAGGTCCAGAATCTGATCTATGAGCTTCACCATAATTGATACCAGGCATTTGTAGATGCTACTTTCTCAGTTCAACCTTTTGTTGTAATCCAAAAATTTTGTAAGGCAGTGAGCCTTCCTTATTTTGAGCAGTGAGCTCTAGGTAGTGTGCCTGAATGCATGTACATTCCCTTTTTCTTCATACTTTTAACAAAGTATAAATTGTGGATTAATTTTTTGCAAGGTGTGACCCTTGGTCTTCCTTGCAGCACTAGCGCTTGGGTTTGTGACATGGTCTAACCGCCTCCTATGGTTCTTAACCGAAGCTTGTATCGAGCATTAATAGGTCGATCTTTTGGTGCAACAACAAGTCCAACAATTGGTATCAGAGCTAGTCACAGGTTCAAACCCCATGCTTATGTTGGGGGGGATTGTTTCAAGGTGTGACCCTTGGTCTTCCTTGTAGCACTAGCGCTTGGGTTTGTGACATGGTCTAACTGCCTCCTGTGGTTCTTAACCAAAGCTTGTATCAAGCATTAACAAGTCGATCTTTTGGTGCAATGGCAAGTCCAACATAATCTCCACCGTGGTTTTTCTCCTAACAAGGTTTCCATGTAAAAATTATTGGTGTTATGGTGTTTTGATTGTTTCCTTCATGTGCTTGCATCTTTACTTCTGTTGAAATGTTCTAAATGGATTAAGATCTAAAATGAAATTTAAATATTGTTGAACACTAATTCACCCCCCCTCTCTGTATTCCTTGAGTCCAAGAATTGGTATTAGAGTAGGTTCCTTTCAAGAATTTTTATAGCTTGAGGTGGATCTTGGAATGTAATGGACTCTATTAGTCTTCAACAACAACTTTTGGTAGCACTTGATGATCTTGATCAGTCTAAAGTAGAAGTCATGGAATTAAAAGAAAATCTTGAGGATGCTAAAAAATTCATTCAATTATTGAAGGATAAAATCAATTAGTCAAGAGAAAAGAGGAAGGAGCTATGTGATTAGCTGAAGCAAAAGGAAAATAAAAGCCTAGAAGATGTTCACCTGAATCAAACCCTAAAAGAAATAACTAAAGAATGTGAAAATCTTGCTAGAGACAATGCTGCTCTAAAGCTTGAGATGGAATCTATGCTAATAAGGAAAACTAAGGAGATTGAAGAAAGAAAGAAGAATGAGGAGAATTTGGATCGCTCCTTAAAATAAAGATCTAAAGAATGCAGTAGAGTTAATAGTAGATTCATTTAGTTGGAGACTGAACTGCAACAATCCAGAAATAATGAACAAGAGCTTGAAAGACAGATAGTTATTCTCAGAGATGAACTTACTACTACAAATATATATAAGAAGTTTAAGATTAGTTCTGCTAAGCTTGATGAGTTTACTAAAGGACAAAAGGATGAAAATGACAAGCGAGGGCTTGGATATGAGAAGGGAGAAAGCTCTAGATTTGAACACGAGGATTCCAAACAAAGAAATTAGATGAACAAAGGAAGAAAGTATCTGGTAAGGCAACCCAATGCTCAGAAGTTTAATGGTCACTGCTTTACTTGTAATAAATTTGGTCATATGGCTTCTCAGTGTAGAAGTAAAATAAATTCAAGCAGTCCATCATTTCTCAGTCAGTGTTTCAATTGCAACAAGTTTGTTCATAAGTCAATTGAATGCAAAAGTATGTCTATCAATGTAAGGAATGTTAAATGTTACACCTGTGGAAGATTTGGGCATATTGCTAATAAATTTAGATCAAGAGGAAATCAATGGAATTAGTGTTCTAGACAAAGAAATCATGTGTGTTACAATTGCAATAGATTTGGTCACATTGCAAGATTTTGCAAGAACAGAAACATGGATAGAAGAGGTCCAGTATACAAAGGAAAAATTTCACAGACAGATGATAAAGGAAAGGGGAAATTGACTGTGGAAGAAATAATCAATTAGATGAAGGAAACATGGGTAAGGAAGAGTGAATCTAATGAAGGAAATAAGCCCACACTGGAAGCAGGTTCTGGTAGTTCCTCCGGAAATTGATCTCAATCCATTGGCCTAGGGGGAGTTGTTTAAGAAAATCCTTTGTCCCCCTATTAGTAGTTGGCACCGAAATGTAGGAAGTTTTCAATAGTTGTGTTAGTGGTTTACAATTGTATCGGTGGTCATTTATGCATAAATTTGTGAAGTAGAAGGTTCGCAGATGAATTTTTCTTTTTGTTGTCTGAGAAAGCAAAGTATTCGAAACACCTAGGGAAAAACATTTAATGTGATAAAGAGGTTAGGTGTGCGAGTTATAAAAGGGTATTTGGAACCCTCATTTGTCAACATGCATTGAAGAAGAACATAAGGAGAGCCTTTGCAATAGAATTTCGAAGGAGTAAAGACATTTCGGTGGCAAATTCATCAAGTATTTCAGCTGCTTGTAAAATTCTCACTAAATTTGATGTTCGATATGGAAAGAAAAATGAAGCAAATCAAGGGAATTGTGGATTTAGATGAATACAACAGTGAAAAGATTAGGGATGTGAGAAATTTGTTGTCGGGCGATGAATTGAAATGGCTTGAATTTGTAAAACACAAAATTTTGGACATTTGGAGTGAATTTCCATACTTTGATAACATGGAAAGTCGTTAGGTTTATCTTGAACAGATTGAATGATGACATTTTAACTCTAGATAAACCCTATCACATTTTGAAATAGGTAATCAAGAATTTAACTAGTTTATGCAATTTTGGGGATAGTCCGAAAAAGAAGTCGATTCAGAACAAGGAGTTTGAAACCCTAATCAGAGTAACGGGAGATCAAAGGGCTCTAATAATTTCTACGATCAAGGATCCAATAAAAAGGTACATTGCGCATGGAATTTCTTACAAAATATTTTTCAAAAATAGGGAAGGAGCAACCTTGGTAAGCGCAGTTTATATCTCTCATAAAATGATAATGGAGGATCATGATTTCGATCTGTGTGGATTGCTAAAAGATCAATTGATGGAAAATGTGCAACTAACAAAGGAGGTAGATTACCCCTTCAGGTTTGGTACCTTGGTCATATGTTTTGTGATTTATTTTCTGAGTTGCTTGTCACATATCGATAATGTTGTATGGAAAGAAAATGAACCGGTTTGTAAACAAATTTTTGTACACTCTAATACTTTGGCAAGTTGTGAGCAAGAGTATGCAAATTTCTTTAAATAATTGCTAGGGAAGTTTGGAGAAATTAGCATTTCTATTCTAGTAAGAGCACTTGAAATTGGGTCTTCTTCTGGTGAGATGGAGAGGAAGAAGAAAAGAGCACAAGAGATTGTTGATTACACTCCTCCGACACACAAAACTCCAAAAATTGAAAGAAAAGGTAAAGATCTAGTGATTGTGGACATACCAGATGACTTGAATATGAAGAGTACACTCCAAGAGAAGAATCAGAATTAGTTTAATCGAATGTAGTTATGGTAGAAGGAAGTGAAGAAGGTGTTTTATCCAAAGCAAAGATACTACAGATTGTTCAAGAGAAAGATGGGATGCAGAAAATTGCAGACATATGGTCTGAGAGACCCTCTTATGAGCAAGACCTGATCAAGAACACATTGAGTACCTATTTTGTGCACAATAAAATTGGTTTGGAGAGTTTACAGAATGTGTTTCCTAAAGAGATGATTGAGTGCATTAAGGATGTCATGGTCTCTGAGTCTCAGGATAGGAAAGAGGGAGAAATAATTCTACATATGAAGGAGCAGTTCAGGCTATCTCTCACCAAACTAAAAAGGAAAATGAATGTGTTGAGGCAATTCATAAATTCAGCCAATAACATCTACAACTATTGTCTTCATTGGCCTCATGCAGTTGGGAAATACAAAGATAAGCTGGAGCAGATTGAATCTGAGCTGAACAAAATTGGTCAGGATTATAACATGTTTCAAGATCATAATGGCGCAGTCAAGAAAAGGATTCAAGTATTGTAGTCTGAGCATACAAAAATTCTATTCACCAGAAACAACCTTGTGGACACCTTTTGGAAGGTGAAGGATTTAACCGAATGCATATTGGAGCAGTTGATTGAGGTTCTGAGGAAAGGAGAGAAACTAGAAGAGGCAATCACAATTTCAGAATCCCTCATCCATATTATCAACCAAACATTAGAGAACAACAGCGTGATCATAATCATTGGGATTGTAGTGGAAGCTTGGAGGATATTTCTTCCGAAAATGAAAGATAAGTACAAGATAATTTTTTGACTCGAGTAGCAGTTGTACTTCTTCAAATTTTGATCAAATTTTTGAAAGGGAGAGAGAGTGCAGTGAAAAATATTCTTGTCATTGATGTCAAAGGGGGAGAGAGATAGCAGTGAAAAATTCTTTATCATTCTAAGGGGGAGATGTGTTTTGAAAAGAAGTTGTTTTGAACCTTGGCAGCACAATCATATTGATTCTGACACTTAGTCATTTTTCACTAAGTGTTGCCATCAATGCCAAAGGGGGAGATTGTTGGCATATGGCTTCTAGTCTTGTCATTGATGGCAACCTAAGTCATTATTCTAATCTGCATATCAGAATTTGTTCCTACCGGCAGGTTGAGTAAAGAACTGAGTTTTACCGAAAGTGAGAATGAAGAACATGGTATCTAGTTAGTATGTCGATTTGTATGCTTCACCGGATTATCATTTTAGGTTGTGGATCTCGAAGAAAAGGTTGTGGATCTCAGGGAAGGTTTTTGAGCATCTATTTTATCTTTTTGATAAGTTTTGTGTTGTTGCATTAATTGGTGTATGAGTTAGGAGATCTAGCAGGATGATTTTTCTATTTGTTTGCTCATGGTGGCTGACTTGGTGAATGTAGCATGTTGCGGATGTATAAGGAGTAATTGTTTAATTGTTTCTTGTGTTGGAAACAAAATTCTGGGTCCCAGCATAACATTAGTCGACTTTGATGGGTGTGCATTAAATATAATTTGTGATTTGAGCTGACCGTTTGAGAATATTTCATGTTTTGTTGAAGCCAACTTGAAGCAATTGAAATCCTTGATAGCAGATATATATGTGAGTTCAGGTAATTCATTTTGATGTGTAAATAGGTGTGAAGAGCAAAGAAAATGTGTGTGTGAATATCAAAAAATTAGTTGAGCAAATTTTGCTTATGCAAAAGAGGATTTTTGTGAAGCGAATTAAGGCAGAGCAGGGCGAAATGCAGAATCAGATAGAAGGTCTAGAATCTAATCTATGAGCTTCACCAAAACTGATACTAGGCATTTGCAGATGCTACTTTCTCAGTTCAACCTTTTGTTGCAATCCAAAAATTGTGTAAGGTAGTGAGCCTTTCTTATTTTGAGCAGTGAGCTCTAGGCAGTGTTCCTGAATGCATGTGCATTCCCTTTTTCTTCATACTTTTAACAGAGTATAAATTGTGGATTAATCTCCACTGTGATTTTTCCCCTAACAGGGTTTCCACGTAAAAATTCTTGGTGTTATGGTGTTTTGATTGTTTCGTTCATGTGCTTGCATCTTTACTTCTATTGAAATGTTGTAAATGGATTAAGATCTGAAATGAAATTTAAATATTGATAAACACTGATTCACCCCCCCTCTCAATGTTCCTTGAGTCCAACATGAAAAAGGGATCTAGATCCTAAATCACACTTCTTCCAATTATGGACTTTAGGGATTGAAAGTGATCTCAGAATCCACTTGTCTACAAACCTCAATGGAAGAGCCAGAATGGGGGATCTAGGTTTTAATCCCTTTTTGTGTTTGTGAGGGGATGATATGGATGTGATTAATTGACTGAATTATATGATGCAATGTTGTTTCTAGGTTACTAATGAAAATGTAGCAAACTGAGATTATTTATGAGAAATATAGAACATAAAGACAAAAACAGATTATAGAATAGTAGAGAGTAGACCCATAAGAACCTAGCATATAAATTTGGTGTTGAAATAGCTAGACAGGGGCACGGGCTGCCCTAGATTGGTTTGCTTCTATTTAAGATCTAATTTCATGACCTTGTTGCTCTTGATCTACAAGTCCTCTCCCAAGGTCACAGTAGAAACTTTGTGTGTTGCTAATAAAATCCAGTTTCCTTGACTTGACAACTTTTAGGGCTTGAATGCATGAATAATAAATTAGTCTTTAGTCTTCCTCCAATTTGCTTCAAATTTGAGAACCTGCACACATGGAAGAGGGGGAAGGGTTGTGTCATATAGGGGCTCGCCTAAGTCAAAACCCATTTTGGTATTTAGATACCTCCACAATGACTATGATGATGTAAAAAGAGAGCCCACCCTTGGTGAAGTAGAGGCTAAATGATAAGAAGTGATAAATTGGCAAGTTGTTGCAACTAACCAATTAGATTTGCATTCCTTGATGGACTGAAGTCATGTACTCATCAACTTCAAGGATAAATTGTTGCTTGATT
Organism: Sequoia sempervirens; assembly: GCA_007258455.2. Taxonomy (NCBI): domain Eukaryota; kingdom Viridiplantae; phylum Streptophyta; class Pinopsida; order Cupressales; family Cupressaceae; genus Sequoia; species Sequoia sempervirens. Next base: position 357,890,095 of record VDFB02058242.1, read on the forward strand.
TAAAGTCTTGCAAGTGTTAGTACTCACAAAATAAATTAACACAAAACATGAACAAATTTACATAAAAACATGATATATGATTGACATGATGCTTGATTGAAATAAATGTTGCACTAATCTTGATAATTTTGCTCTTGACTACTCTTGATTGCTTTATAGATGTTTATTTTTTCTCAATGAAAGTGCTAGGATTAAAATAGTGAAAATTATTTGTATTTATACGCAATTCTTCTAATTTCTCAAAAATCAAATGTCGATGGCCAACAAACGAAATTAGAAATTCAAATAATAAAATATTGAAACTGATATATTTAAATTGGAGCCAAAAAGGGTTGGACAAGGGCATTGGAGGCCCTAGCCCAAACCCATCCTTGTTGGGGCCTTCAACATCGAGGGTAAATATTAAATGCTTATTTTCATTCCCATTGTTTGATTTTCTAAAGATATTCATAAAATGAGCAATTAAATGCATAATTAGGTCTAAGCACATAGGGGGACCTAAACCTAGTGTGAAATTGTCACCTTTGACAATTTTTGACACTACAATACCTTTATAGAATTTCACTTGTAAAATTATGGAAAAAATCTAGCAGAGCCAAGAATAAGAGAAAAGGGTTTTCAAGCTATTACGAATCATCTTCAACAAAGGGTTTAATGCATTTTTGTATTGTAATTATTTGGGTTACCTTCCAAAAGTGTAATGAAGTGTTGTGATCCTAGAAGAATGAGATAAACATGTGGATTTTATATCTTGTGAATGTTTCATGTGTATTGTGTATGTTCCTAGAGTTTCATAAGTTTTCTTAGTCACATTTTGGTGAGACAAGTCTTAATCATAATTAGTTTGTTATCTAAATAGTTGTAAAGTCCTTGTAAAGCTTTTGCAAGGTATCTTTTCAAATTAATACTAGGAATATATGGGTTTATTCATGCATAACTAAGTTATATTCATCTTAATATTTTATAAATTTTATTATCTTCTTACCAACATGCATAGAGCATGGCTTATGTGTGAAGTTAAAAGTATGTAGTCTTCAATGGTATCTTGATTAAGGTGTTACAAAGAGGATTTTAGTTATCATGTCTTATGCTTTATAAAACATAAGACTTTATTACTTAACTAAATAGTATTGAGTCAATTAAATGTATAATTAGGTCCAAGCACATAGGGGGAGCTATACCTAGTGTGAAATTGTCACCTTTGAAAATTTTTGACACTACAATATCTTTATAGAATTTCATTTGAAAAATTTGAAAAAAAATCTAGCAGAGCTGAGAACAAGAGAAAAGGGTTTTCAAGCTATTACGATTTATCTCCAACAAAAGGTTTAAGGAATTTTTGTATTGTAATTATTCAGGTTACCTTCCAAAATGAAGTGTTGTGATCCTAGAAGAATGAGATAAATATGTGGATTCAATATCTTGTGAATGTATCCATGTGTATTGTGTATGTTCCTGGAGTTTTCATAAGTTTTCTTAGTCACATTTTGGTGAGTCAAGTGTTAATCATAATTAGTTTGTCATCTAAATAGTTGTGAAGTCCTTGCAAAGCTTTTGCAAGGTATCTTTTCAAATTAATACTAGGAATATATGGGTTTATTCATGCATAACTAAGTTATATTCATCTTAATATTTTATAAATTTTATTATCTTCTTACCTACATGCATAGAGTATGGCTTATGGGTGAAGTTAAAAGTATGTATTCTTCAATGGTATCTTGATTAAGGCGTTACAAAGAGGATTTTAGTTATTGTGTAAGGGGGAAATTGATATGCATAAAGAGATCAAAACATGCTTGAATTGAAACTTATCTAATCCAAACAAAAGTTGTGATTCATACCCATTACTCACGAAATGAACGATAAAAGTTACTAAATTCAATGAACTAAAAGCAAAGTAATTAAGGAACAAACAAAGAATTCATTTAACAAATGTCGTTACCCATCTTGTGTCGAAGTGTGTTCACAAAGATGTTGGATTGTTCGTTGTATCAATGCAAAGCCTCCATTTGTGTGTAGCAAAAGCTTCAAAGTGCAATGTTGTTGATTGAAGATATGTGTTGAAGTTCTCAAGAAATTGTTTATGATTTCAACATTGCTTTGTTGTGTAAAATATGTTGATTCTCCAATCTTTTTTGAGAAGGAATGAGGTTATATAGATTTTTTGTTTCGAAATGAATGCTTGAGATCGCGTAGTAGAATATCCTAATCAACAGTTCAAAGATGTTGAGAGGAAATAGATAGGAATAATTAGTGGATTTTGACTACGTAATCGGTGTGATTGAAGAAATCAATTTGAGTGTTCGGTGGGATTGAGGAAATAGATTGAATAATCTATGGGATTGAAGAATAGATGAATCAGTTACAAAATAGATGGATCAGTCACCCAATCAGAGTGAGCAATCAGGGGATCGTAATTTACTCAATCATGAAAGTGGGTGAAGATAATTAATTAATATTTTTGAGTTGAACGTGCAAATCATGTTTGACTTTTACAAACAAAGTTGTATTTGTTTGATTTGACCTTTTTGAATGATGTTTGAATAATTTATTTAATTATTCAAGCTTAGGGGAAAGTGATTTAATTAAACTATTAAGTATTAATAATTTAATTGATTTAGGGGAATAAAGTGAACTAGTGACATAATTAAATAATTCATGTTATTTAATTAATCGGGAGGAATAAAGTTAGATTAGGACTTTATTAAATAAATGAAATTTGTTTAATTAGTCAAAAGTGATGAAAAAAGTGAATTAATTAAATAATATAATATTCAATTAATAGATGAAATTAGGGTTTTTGATGTATTTAATGTGAAATGCGGTGATATTATTTAATCATTAGGAAAAGACGAATATTAGTGTTAACATGCTAGTTTGCATACTAGGACAATTTTAGTTGTTTACAGTTATCATGTCTTCTACTTTATAAAACTTAAGTCTTTATTGCTTAACTGGATATAAGGCACCCATATACTTCATGCTCAACCTTTCATCATGCCAACACACTCAAAACAGCCAAAATTTAAACTTCAATTCATATCATGTGTTTTCTATTTCACTTGCTTCCATGTCTAAATTTGCATAAGATAACAAGGGATTATTAAGGCCATATTTTTAAACACTCTACATGGGTCTTTATCTACTTAGTGAAGGTGAAAAACTTTGCATTGTCAAACTAGCATATAGATATTTATTGATAGATAAATAGGATTATACTATACATTGCGTATGGTTTGTGTCAAGGCTTATGTCCATTTCCTATAGTTGTATCTAGCACAACACCTCAAGGGACTAGGAGAGTTGATTTCTATGGCTAGGCCTATAGGAAGAGGGTGGGAAGAGAGAAAAGGGAAAACAATGGCTTGTGAGCATGAGAATAGACCTATCATGTGAGTTTGATAAATAGTTTTGACATGAAAGGGGAAATTAGGGGAAGGGAAGATAAATTTGAGGCAAGTATCAATAGGAAGTTTGACGAGTAATACTTTCCATGTTGAGTTAGGACTTAACATCAACGTTGGATTTCTAAATTTAAAGACTATATTTGTTCCACTTTGATCAATTGAACTAATCATTCCATTTTACGTTAAGACAAGGTGGGATGGTCATTAGGAGAAGAATTTAACTATAGACTATTCTAAGAGGGAAGAAATAGATGTTGTAGGAATCAAGGAACCTCTAGTCTTCAAGGAAGTTAGCATGATAGACCAAGGATATCAAACAAGAAAGCTTAGGTGAGACAAGACGTTAAATTTCAAGAATTGGTTATTTTTCTAAAGTTGAAAGGTCGTATTAGGTTTTAAGGAGTTGCGAAGATTTCCTTTTATAGTTAGTAAGATCCCAAAAATCCTATTAACACATGGATGCTTTTTCAAAGAGTTAACTTCCTTTGAATCTATCCATGCTCCAACACTCTTACAATTCATTTAGTATTTAAACAAATCACATGGATCAATGATTACAAAGTGCCCTTTGTCTTTTAGTTGTATGCAATGTGACCAAGATATTGAAGACAAACCCTTCTTCTCCCATTTGGCCCATAGAAAGCTCCTCATAAGCTATGTCAATTGATTGTAACAGCTTTTAGAAGTTAACAAACAAGAAAAAATGTACACATTGTAAAATCTTTTAGAAGGTAGCCTTCAAGAAAAACTGTACACATTGTAATATCTTTTAGAAGGTAGAAACAAGAAAAAATGATTACAAGGTGTCTTTTGTATTTTAGTTGTATGCAATGTGACCAAGATGTTGAAGACAAATCCTTCCGTCATTTGGTCTATAGAACGCTCCTCATAAACTGTCAATTGACTATAACATCTTTTAGAAGGTAGCCAACATAAAAAATAAGAAAGATTTGTTTGCCACTTGAATACAACCAACTATAAATAAAAAAACTATTTGATCAATTCAAAATTTTGGAAACTACAAGACCAAAGTTTATAATGATAGAAACTTACTTTTCAAGAACTTTATACCCAACCAAGAAAACATAACTTAAAACATGTAAAATGCACCAAGCTAAAACTCATAACCAAATACTTTAAAATTGAGGAGACCAAAACCATGCCAGTCCCGCCTTAAGAAAGCACTCTTTATTACAATGATTGTTTATTGTTTAGCTGCACAAGTAAATGCACCCGCAACTTGCAAGGTTCGATTTACAAAAAGGCCTTTAATGCAGCACGGGGATAAACTACCTATTGACTATACATTTAAATACATATTACATGACTTTTTCCTCCCACGCGTTAAATGTTGCTAAACCGCATGAATCCTGGCGATGATTAAAGGTAAATAAAATATTACTGAAAAAGTGGCAGTGGAACAAGTGCACTGCAGCCATTTCGGAAAGCCTGAAATTTGGCTGATAAAATGGCTCATCGCATGTACGGCGCAAATGCACTGGCCTCTGCTGTCAAGAGACAGAAATTTGTAACGAATTTGGTGATTGACCAGTAGAAGTTATCACATTCATTACCCTACTTAATTACTTACATCGACAGATTTTTCTTAACACGCAGTACAACTGCTTACTGGCTTAACTACCAAGAAATACAGTCCAGTTGTTGTTAGTACACTTAACTTATCTCCAGTTAAGAATTCCGGCGCTAAACTGGTAGATAAATTTGTTGGCAAACTGAAGTTAAAGAGTGCAAAAAACTCTGAAGTGTTCCATAATTTGGGGTGGGGCCCAAGGCCGGAGGAACGTTGTAGATTTGTTCCAAAGGATTTGGAATGAATCGAGACGGTTCGTGCAGATAAGTTATCTGCGTCAATTTTGGTACCAGTCCAGCGTAGACTTACTGTTTGTCTCTGTTGTGTTTTTTTTTCACTGGAAAAACCATTAAGAGTGTTAGTGGGCCATTATTTGTCGTGGGTCCCACTGCCAGCGGATATGGCTCTCTGGGGCCCACCTTCGGGGTCCAACGTTGAATTAAAAATCTGCCGCCCATATCTTCCTTCGCTGTAGAATAAGGGAAAATAAAAATAATGGAGAAGGGCATCCCGATTATACTTTAAAAATCAATTCAGAATAATGTCTGGACGAACTAAATTCTTGTGGAGAGAATTTCATTGTCGGCGTGGGGTCTCAAATTTTATTTTATTTTTTGGATATTTTGGTTTCATGAGAAAAAGGAGAAGCTTTGGGAATAATTAAATTTATTTTTTCTTTCAATTTATTCAGTGCTAAAGTAAATATTGGAAAAAATATGGGAGTTGTTTTCGGGTAAGTTGTGGTTAGTAAGGAAACTGGTTGGTCAAAGTTATTCAAAGGTAGTACGTTAGAATTAGTGAAGGGTTGAATTTAGTTTAATCTTATTTTTTGGAAACTGAATTTTAGAAGATGACATGTCAAAAAGTTATCATTATTCTTATCAATTAAATTATAGTATAATAGAATAATTTGTTTAGTAAATAATATATAATTTTTAATTTTTTTTCTATAAAAACAATTGAATTATATAAATATGGGTATTTCTGTTTATTTTAAGGAAATATAATGTATGAATGCTTTTTCTTTCTTTTTTTATAAGATTTAGCAACTTAAATTATTTATTGATTACAAGTGATTTTCTATTTGTTAATATTTAAGAAAAGGTTGTAAATTGTTGGTTTGCACATCTATATGTTGTGAAGCTTTTTTGCTAAAATATAGATTTAAAATCTTGATTTGGACATGCTTAGGAGAGGATCTTTGAAGAACATTTTTCAAAATAAGTGGTGCAAACATTATATTCATTTCTTTTTATGGAAACGTTGAATTACATATAGATATTGATATCTTTACATTTTTTAAGGAAATTACAATATATTAATCTTTTTTGACTTTATAAGCTTTGACAAATTAAATTATTTTTAGTTACAAGTGCTTCCCCCTTTACTAATGGTTAAGTGGAGGTTGTAGATTGTTGGTTTATCCTTCTTCACTAGATGCTTGTAGAGTTTTTAATTTATTAGATAATGCAAAATTTATACTAGCAATCGCATCTTAATGTGCAATGGGTATGTTGAAGAAGTGTGGAAGGTCAATTAGGATAAATTTTGGTCTATGTTTTGCATAAATATATATTTATGTTATATATCATGTAATCTATTATATAGTATATTAATTATATTGTATATTATATAAAAATATAATAATTATTAATTATTAATTATAATAACTTTATATATGTATTTAATAGTTTTATATTATTTTTATTATATAAAATATACATTATATATTAATTATGCTAATATATACTTACGGTAAAGGATGTCGTAATGTTAAAACCTAAATGTACTTGTTATTAGGATCTTGGCCGTAATTCTCATTTTAATAAGCATATTTAAAACCTTCATTGAAATCTTATTTTCACGTTGTACCTCGCCAAATTGGAGAAGTGAAAGGGCAATACCAACGAGGAAGAGTGGAGAAAAAACCAATAGCGGCATGGAAAGTAGCAAAAAAGGGCGAAAAACAACTGAAAAAATGGCAAGAAATGATGAACGACTAAGATTCGTTTGTCTTGCATGTTACAAGATCATAATTGGCTGAAGGCGCTCAGATTTTCTGTCAAACATTATACGAGACGGTGTATGTGCATTCCCATCTCTCTCGAACAAAACTATACATGACTGGAGATATATTTAATACATAGTACAGCGTAAATGCATTTGTACTCATTATTAGTTGCATTATCAAAATACAGATTTTAACGCATTAATACCAAAGAAAAGACTAGAGGAAATCAGTGAACATGTGTGATCAATTTGATAGTCGTCCAAGGGCTCTTAGCAGGACTACACCGTTGATTGAAATATTTAGCTTGGCCTCTTTCAGATTGAATACGCCTTCGGCATAAATTACTTCTTTTCTCTAGAAATAATTATATTACATTGATATCAATATTTCTCATCCTTTTAAGAAGATTATAATAACTCGTCTTTTTACTTTATAACATTTGACAACTTAAATTATTTTTACTTACAAATGCATCCTTTTCCAATACTTAAATAGAAGTTGTAAATTGTGTGTTCCCAACATTTATAAATGTTGTGAAACTTCTTCACTAAAGAGTATGGCTTTATGCTCCTAATTTAAAAATGCTTAGAAGAAAGTACATATAGAACAATTTATTTATTAAATAGAAAACATTATAATCTATTTTCTTATAGAAATCATTGATTATATACAAATCATTACTCTATTCTTTTTAAGAAAATCATAATATATTGATCTGTTTGACCTTGTAAGATCTAACCCCTTAAAAAAATTAGTTACAAATAATTGCCCCTTTCTTTAACATTTATGTGGAAATTATCAATTGCTCATTTACATCTGAATTTTTTTTACTAAAGTGTAGCTTTGTACTGTCTTAAACAAGCCAAGGGGAGGGCCCCTGTCCTAAACGGATATTTGTGCCCATTACATCTTCCGTACAGTAGAATGGTCCCCTGTACTGCTTGATATCTAGACTGAGTGAATTCCATATTTCTTTGTATTAGATTTACCTATTAGTAAAGTAGACTTTTTATTTATTTTTTCTGGTGGTGTACGATTTTAAGATAAATAAATAAATCTGCAAACATTGATTATGTTCAATTCGTTTGGGGAAATAGTTGAGGTCCCCAAATTATAACTTCCTAGCTTTAATCAATAAAACATTATGTACTCTCTAAACAATGGGCCATTTCCACGGCACAACCTATGAAATTGCTTGTTTCATCTTTTGGCATTGCTAAAACACTCTGTCAAATGCAAGAAGCATGATGTTTCTGTGGAACCTTTTCTTTACAGAGTGTTCGCAGCTACAAATCCATAGCATGTGAATAGAAGTCATAATTTGCATGTCAAGAAGAGGAGAGTTTGTATTTGGAACATAAAAAATCTAATGAGCTGTAAAGTAGCGTAGCTTAGCCTTTACTTTAGTGAAGGGGCACATAGCTTGGTAGGCACACGTGTATGTGTTGGAAGTGATGCACAGAAGCTTCTCTCTAACAGAAAGACATGTGTAAGTGAAGCAAATGTGGAAGATGCGTGTAGAACAGTACTGGGTAGTCAGTGAAATGAAATTATGTGTGTCATCAGATCCAATGTCAATACTCCAAGTTTTTGTGCTACTATACACAAAAGTCCAATTCACATTAACTTCGATCACATTAAAATCTTGACATGGCGTGTATTCGAAGATTACTGAGGAGTCAAATCTTTCCTTTTAGACCAAAAAACGCGCTTAAAAATTATGCAAGCAGCCAAAAGTTTTCCTATTCTGACGTGGATGACACGGACAAAATATGACAATTGTGAAGTTTCCTCCTAGTAAATGGTTATGACTTTCTTAATTACAGAAATTTTTAACTAAGTACTTCCCTAATTACGCAGAAGTCTTTAAACTTAGCATCCAATCTCCAGGCCCATTATCATCTTTGGAAGCTTCCAGTGGGGACCCTATGGATTGAATGTTGCATTGCAGGATTGGATTTATTTGCTCCTCATGTTTATTTTTTAACAAAAGGGGGCAGTAAATGGTTGTTAACTCAGTCACAAGGATCGAAGATCCATTAATGTGGAGTTGATTATTTAAGTCACATGGGTGTGAGGCTTGTAAGTTCTAAGAGTCTTCATAGGAACACAACCCACCAGCTGTTAAGCCACGCTGTTATCTTTATTGCACAATCATCACAACACCTTCTGACAGCGGACTCTAAATGTATCATTAATTTATTGTTTTAACTCATTTGACAACCCCACAAATGGAGCAAGTTACTCACCTATAAACAGTTTGGACCAGAGGGTGAATCAGAGAATGAAAACAAACAAGAAAATTAATGAAAGATTCCAAACTTGAAAATTGATGAAAGATGCCTTGATAGATAATCTATACATATCTCAGTTGTATGGTATTGATCTGCCCATCGTATTCTGCATGTTTGGATGTATTCTCATTTCAGGATTTCTCCTATTTCACCTTATATCTATATCTGTCGATCTGTCATGAACCTTTCCCTTTCTTTCCCCATCTCTATCATGTTAAATTTGCTCTCATCCGGTAAATAAGAGTGTAGTGAGGAATAAGACCTAATAAATCTGTTTCTCCCCTCAATTAGGTACCAAGCATTAATGGTCTTAAACAAGAACAATGGTAGCAAACAAGCCTTAATCAAAACACATCTCCAAAGAGAAGCTTTGGGTGGTCATGAATTATCCTTACCTCTCTTACTTCCAAATACTTAGGAGCTCACTGATCTTTTCCACTTCATGAAATCTGACATTTGCAATGAGTAACAATGTAGGCTAAACAAAAACCATTCAGCACAAAAGTAAATTTAGGTTTTTCCAAATACCTGCGTAGATGTGCATTTCATATTTAGGCAGTGCTTAAATTTAAGCCAGACCATCTAACCGCCAGAGGATTTTATATAATCTGAGAAATTCTGCATTATCAGTACCTTGTCTACTCTAATTATTGGGATTCTCATATAGATTTCCAATAAGACAAAATGTTATTTTGAGGTTAGATATTACTCTGTATAATAGGCCAATTCTGCAACCTTGCACGGAGGTTGATTGTTTTTCATGTAACAAAAGACAAAAAGACAGTGAAACACAACTTCTAGAGATCCAAAACTTCCCAATAACTCTTGGGAAAACTCTTATTTGTCGTAGTGATACACAATCATCATTATCAGTAGTAATTTGTTTATAGGAAGGATACTGAAAAATGAGCCCTACAGATTTGGAAATCTGTAGCGTGCACTGTACAGGAGTCCATGACTCAAATGGCAAAGACAAATTAATCTACAAAAGAATCCAATGCTAATCTATATCATTCATTAGCTTCACCTAGAAACAATCCAACACAAAGCTAATGAAAATTAAACAAATCTTCTATCTGCTGTCCGGATGTCTGGTACCCACCCAATTGCAGTCTCCATAAGCCTCTGCATCAGCTGGGGAGGAACAGATATCCCTCATAACTATTGAAGTCAAATTTGTATCCACATTCAAATTTCCATACCCATGTACAATAACATAAGGAGAAGACTTCCTGTTAAACAACAAATGCTTCTGCTTGGAGTTGTCCAGTGAATGAATAATGGAATCCGAGTTCTCGACTGAATGAACATGGTCCATTACTTTTTTCCCAAGCACAGAACTCTTTTGCAAAAGATATGTAAGCAAGACACTGTCAGGAAATGAGCGTCTGCTCTTTCTCTGCAATGCAACTCTCACAATCTCAGTCATCATTGCATTGGCCAGGCGCCTTACCGGTTGGATTCCCCCTAGAATCACACCACTGTTCACCAATTTCATCTCTTTCTCTCTTCTCTCCAGAGAACTCCACATCTGCTGCCCATAAACTCTCTCAAATACACTCTTTGGTGACTCCTTGCCCAATCCAGAAACAAGTAGTTCTGTTTCATTATTTTTATTTTTCTCAGATATAGGATCACTCCAAGTCCTATCCTGCAAACCCAGATAAAGTCCATTCTTCTTCCTTACCACAGCCAGGGCATCACCCAAAACTAAAACGCCCTTAACATCTGTCAAAAGAACGTGCTTAAATTTATGCCTAACCTTACCTAGCAGCATCTGATAGCAAGCCCATCTCCTGAGCTGCATAGGGGGCTGGTCCAGAAACCCAAGCAGAGCATCATCTGGGTTAAGCTCTGCAACCTCAAAGCCAACAATGGAACCCCAAACAGGCTCGAAAAACATTTCTCCAGATCCAATGCTCTGGCTCCCATTATTCAACCCCCACAGAGGCTCATTCATCCCCCCTTCTGCACTAGTCCTCTCCTGGGCAGCCTTCTTGAATGCACCCGCATTAAAAGGACTGATTTTACAAGTAGAATTGACCTTCAATCCATTGAATTCCCCTCCACCCCTGTTAACAACAATCCTAGAGGAAGCCAACACCTGCTCAGACTGTTCTTCATCACTGGCATTGATACTGGCTCTGGACATGGTCTGCTGTACAGAAGCTTCCCTGATTACACCATTCAAGAGCTTCATAAAACTCTTGTTCTCCTCCTCAATTACACCCAGGATCTCTACAGGAACATGATTCCATGGAAAAACAATAACAACATCTGCTCTTGCAGTCACTCCTGATCTATGCAGAGTTCTTAAAAACCATCTGACCTCATGCTCAGTGGTATCTTCTTCAATATGTGCAACCACAAGCTCATTCATGGCCCTAGTGCCTCTTCTGAACAGAGTACCCATCCCATGCAGAGCAAGTTTGCTCCTGCTTCTGCTCCACTCTTTCTTGGGCATCAGTTTTTTTTCACTCACAGTGCTCTGCAGCACCCTCCATCTTTTGCTGAAACTGATCTCAATCTGGGGGCCTATCATTGGCAACGATGGCTGTGAAGAATTCACCTTGCCAGGATCAAATGTGGACAGCATAAACAGCAGGATTGTGAAGAGAATAATAGAAGCACAGATTGATATTGTGGATTTTGCACTCTTGGTGAGGCTGCACCTGGATGCTTTCTCATCAAAGAAAAACAAAAGCCCAAAAACATCTCTAGAGCCAATGCTGTTTGATCTCTCTAACATGACCCCTGCTGGAGAAGATCTCTTCCTTGTAGACCAGGTCATTGTGAAAGAATGATAGACAGATGATGGGTATGTTTCTTCTGATTAGGGAAGGATTGACATGGGAAAAAAAAAAAGAGAAAAGAAAAGCTAAAGAATGGAAAACTGATTTCAATCACATAATGAGAACCTTGAATACAAGTAAAACTCTGAGTACAGGAGAAAGAAGAAGAACAAATGAGCAATTATTAAATCGGAACATACCTCCAAAGAGCCACATGCCCCGTCCTTATAATGCCACTCAATGAACATGTTTGTGGCTTCTACCCAACACTCGCCAATTATCATTTATTATTTTATTTTCCAATGCCCACATGCATAATTTATAGCCTGGCTGCCATCGACCCGTGTAGGTTCCTCACTACTAAGAGACGGTTTAACTCGCTTTTATTTCTAGTAGTTTTTATTGGGAGAGTCGCTGAGTCGCTGTGCAAACTTAAAGACTGTTTAAGGTGATTATATTTTTTAATTAATCATGTTTATTTATAATTTAATAAGAATCTAGTGCGAGTAGCACTTATATTTCTCTAATTAAACATACAGTGCATGCTAAAGACGGTGTAGAACTTAGTAGATTGGCAATAACGCTAAGTTCATTGACAATCCCTATTCTTCACTAGATAAAAATAGCTAGACTTCTGGTTAGCGTTGTTCTCAATTCAAATTTCCATTCTTATTATGGCCCAGTATTAACGGTAATGTTGACGTTATATTTATCAATTCATTTAGGAAAAGCAAGAGACCCCCAAATTAGGGGAATTGCCAATTGTCCTTGGAACGCTAACATTAGAGTTTGACTAGCCGCAAACAAGAATCGACTATTCTCTCCGATGACGGCTTGTTAATATTGAGTTAAATAGAGCAATTAAATGCAATAGTCCAATTAAATATAGTTTAATTAAATTAAATGCAATGGTTCAGTTAAATATAGTTTAATTAAATAGGGCAACTAAATGCAATAGTTCAATTAAATAGAGCAATTAAATGTAATTAATAGTTCAAAATTATGGGCGGGGGCCCTAGCTCGGTTGGCTAAGTAATTTCATTGCGGCTCTGCTGGTCACGAGTTCTAGTCTCCCCCGTCCCGTGGTACCGGAGGGCGTGTCGCGCCAGCGCCGCCGGTCACGTTAAAATGTTTACCAGGCGCACTGCAGTTTATAGGGGGTCGTGCTACCCGATTCCTGCAGTCTAAAAAAAAAAAAAAAAAAATAGTTCAAAATTATGAGTTAGAGAGTAAATTGAAATTAGATAAGTATGATAATAAGAGTGTTTTTTTTGGATTTTTCTTTTGTAGTTTTTTTTTCATCTTGATAATGGATTAGGGAGTGTGATCATAAACATTAATAAAAATAACCCACATACAGTTATATCCAAAGGAAAAAACATTCTCATCAATATGGACTATGGAAATCTAATGTCTCTAATAAGTATGATAATATTTTAGATTTAATTGTATTTGATTTTTTTATCATTATATTAGATGATATTTCATGATCTATTATTAAGATGGGAAAACTCATGCTTATCACTAAATAAGTGTGTTTTTCAAAATAATATAAAAGAGTTGGGGTTGCTTACTTTTTAGGTGTAGTTTGATAGTATTAGATTATAAATTGTTGTTTTGTGATCTAAAATGGTGTTTTGATATTATATCTAACTTTGTAATGCCCTAATAGATAGCAATTTGAAATTTATTTAATATGGGGCAAAAATGATCTAATTCAATTTCATGATGTAGAATTCAATTTTGATTGTACGATAAATTTTGGTTTGAAGAATCAACTAATGTTGTGTGAAATGAATTTGACAAGTCTTTTAATTTGAGAATCAATTGCCTCACCTTCAAGTATATGGAATTGCAATAAAGAACTAGTGGTGTTTACAAACATTTTTCAAGAGTTTACTAAGTGAGGAGCATGTTCTACTTAGTCAAGCCTTTAGACAAACTAATTCAACAACTTGCACAAAAAATACCAAAAATAACAAGCAACCATTAAATTTGCATATGCATCTCTATGTATGTAGATGTTGATGCATTGTTGATGTTTTTGTAATAATGTAAAAGTGTACTTAGAGCTCTTGATAGATATTTTTCTCTATTAGGTGATGATAAAATGAAAATTAAGGTATGTCCTTTTATATAACACCTTAGAGTATAATTTAAAATATTTACACATCCAAGTTGGAAGCAATAACTAGTAAGAAGAGGAGTGAACAAGCCTTTAAAATTTTAAAAATACAAGGGTCAATTTCATGTTGTGATTTCAATTTTAAGTGAGGAATGTGCAATATGAAGGTACTTTGAATATGAGAAGTTTAGATCAATTAAGATTCATAATTTGCCCACTTTTATACAAAACATAAACATGTATACAATAGTCATTGCATAAAGGCTAATTAAGTCAAAATAAATCTAAAACAAAAAAAGGTACAAGATGTACTTCACTGTTACAATATTTAAGAGTTATTAAAATAAATTGATTAAAGATAATATATATTTAATTTTAATGTGAACCGGGTTTTATATCTATTAAGTTTCCTTATAGAACCTTTTCATATTTGTCTACTAAAGTTCGCTTAGGGCATTTACTTTTTGTGTCTCAAGTCATAAGATTAAGACACGTGTTATAATGTTATGTTGTCCTATGTTTCACCCTTGCTTATAAATACAAGAGTTTCTCATTGTAATAATCACATCATATTGTATATTTGCATCCTTGATAGAATAACATTATTCTCTCAATTTGTGTCTCTTGTGTGTTCTCAATAAAGCTCATTGATCTTGAATTCCTATCTCCATAGCCAAATCTTACATGGTATCAAAGATTGTGGGATTGCTTCATGATAGTCTTTTAAGAGATCTAGGTTGCAAATCTTGTATTTTCTTAAGAATTTGAGGATTCTCTTTACTTGCACCAGATGAAGACCTAAATAAATATAAAACTTGATAAAATACTTGTTTTGAAGGGTTTCTATTTGTCTTTATTTTTTAAGAATTGCTTTGGATAATTCTCAAGGAGAAAATATAATCTCACCATTAAGTTCAAGGCATGCAAGAAACTTAGTTTTATATTTTTTTTTACAGGATCTAAATCACATTAAAGGATGCATCTACAAGGGTTTGAATTTCGGAGGTGCATGCCAAATCTAGTAAATATCTAATCCTTCAAAACATTTTGGGTCAAATCTAACCCTTCATTGCATAGAAGGCCTAAGAACCCATAGGTTCATTGTCATTTCATCAAGGTATGCTTCAGGAAGCCTTGCAAAATATTATCTTGCCTTCTTCCGCTAGGTCGATTGATGTTAATTTAATACGTTGATAGCTCATATTCATGTGGATTCACCGAATATTACATTTTATCCGCAAGAACTCCCACCCTCAAAAGTACAAAAGCAAGTAGACCCTCTAATAATTATAGTTAACATTAATAACATTAGCATTAGACATACTCTCATTGACACCGATTTAGTGCTCAGTGTAATTAGTATTGATCTATTGCCTAAAATTAAATTGATTCATCTTCTCTTGTTGCATCTTCCTTATGAATTTGATAATGTTGGTCAATAAGCCTTAGGCATGATACTATTGCCTTTGAGGTTGGGACTTGTTATCATACCCACCCTGGTACATGTTATGCCAATAAAATCACCATATAATATTCTTCTTGGTAGACTATGGATTCACGATATGGGTGCAGTCTTGTCTAACTTGCACAAATCCATCAAATTCATTCATCATAATGAGGTTGTCACAATCAGGGCTGACCCTGATGCCATGCACTTATGTGAGATGGTAGCTTCTAGTCAGTTGGTCAACCTTCATTTGCACCTTCTCTTAAAATATTATCCCTTCAATATCTTCCAATGTGTTGACATCTACTCTAGTAGTACCTGCTACAAAGGATACTCTTGAGATAGTTGTCCCTGAAGAAGATCCTCCTGAAGTGGGAAAATTTGAGTTTACTCCTGCTTCTTCTCAAGAAAATGTATGTCTTGGTGATTATTGGGGATCCTTGCACTTCACTGAATCCTTTATTGGGGAGTACAAGGTAGACCCGATCCACTTAGACCTTCTAATAACATCATCCAAACCCGCTATCAAAGATGATTATTATTATGTATCATAGGGTAATGTGAATACAAATTGTAATGTTCTTAATGTTGATCCTCTCCCTTTTGAGGAAGATAATCATGCTTCTGTTAAAGAGGCTAATGTTGGAAGTCTTGTCAAGAAGGCTAATGGCAATCCTGCAAAGGAGTATAATCCCCATTATTGGAATAATGCTCTCTATGATGATCCTCCTCCTTCTCAAGACTTGTAAACATGTTATAGCCCTGGCTTTAAACTTGCCTCTAAATATGGCTATGGGCATAAAGGTTGTGAGTGTAATGAATAAGGCATTTAGGTCCCTATAGAATGTGTGCAACCACAAGCTCATTCATGGCCCTAGTGCCTCTTCTGAATAGAGTACCCATCCCATGTAGAGCAAGTTTTCTCCTGCTTTTGCTCCTCTCTTTCTTGGGCATCAGTGTTTTTTCACTCACAGTGCTCTGCAACACCCTCCATATTTTGTTGAAGCTAATCTCAATCTAGGGGCTTATCATTGGCAACGATGGCTGTGAAGAATTCACCTTGCCAGGATCAAATGTGGACAACATGAATAGTAGGATTGTGAAGAGAATAATAGATGCACAGATTGATATTATGGATTTTGCACTCTTGGTGAGGCTGCACCTGGATGCTTTCTCATCAAAGAAAAACAAAAGCCCAAAAACATCTCTAGGGCCAATGATGTTTGATCTCTCTAACATGACCCCTGCTGGAGAAGATCTCTTCCTTGTAGACCAGGTCATTGTGAAAGAATGATAGACAGATGATTGGTATGTTTCTTCTGATTAAGGAAGGATTGACATGAAAAAAAAGAAAAAAAAGAAAAGCAAAGCTAAAGAATGGAAAACTGATTTCAATCACATAATGATAACCTTGCATACGAGTAAAACTGAGTCCAGAAGAAAGAAGAAGAACAAATGAGCAATTATTAAATTGGAACATACCTCCAAAGAGTCACATGCCCCGTCCTTATAATGCCACTCAATGAACATATTTGTGGCTTCTACCCAACACTCGCCAATTATCATTTATTATTTTATTTTCCAATGCCCGCATGCATAATTTATAGCCTGGCTGCTATCGACCCGTGTAGGTTCCTCACTACTAAGAGATGGTTCAACGCGCCTTTATTTCTAGTAGTTTTTATTGGGAGAGTCCCTGTGCAAACTTAAAGACTGTTTAAGGTGATTATATTTTTTAATTAATCATGTTTATTTATAATTTAATAAGAATCTAGTGCGAGTAGCACTTATATTTCTCTAATTAAACATGCAGTGCATGCCAAAGACGGTGTAGAACTTAGTAGATTGGCAATAACGCTAAGTTCATTGACAATCCCTATTTTTCACTTCACTAGATAAAAATAGCTAGACTTCTGGTTAGCGTTGTTCTCAATTCAAATTTCCATTCTTATTATGGCCCAGTATTAACGGTAATGTTGACGTTATATTTATCAATTCATTTAGGAAAAGCAAGGGACCCCCAAATTAGGGGAATTGCAAATTTTCCTTGGAACGCTAACATTAGAGTTTGACTAGCCGCAAACAAGAATCGACTATTCTCTCCGATGACTAGCTTGTTAATATTGAGTTAACTAGTAGAGCAATTAAATGCAATAGTTAAATTATATTATCATTATCATTATTTGATTTTTTTATCATTATATTAGATAATTTTTCATGATCTATTATTAAGATGAGAAAACTCATGATTATTACTAAATAAGTGTGTTTTTCAAAATAATATAAAAGAGTTGGGGTTGCTTACTTTTAGGTGTAGTTTGATAGTATTAGATTGTAAATTATTGTTTTGTGATCTAAAATAGTGTTTTGATATTATATATAACTTTGTAATGCTCTAATAGATAGCAATTTGAAATTTATTTTAATATGGGACAAAAATGATCTAATTCAATTTCATGATGCAGAATTCAATTTTGATTGTAGGATAAATTTTGGTTTGAAGAATCAACTAGTATTGTGTGAAATGAATTTGGCAAGTCTTGCAATTTGAGAATCAATTGCCTCACCTTCAAGTATATGGAATTGCAATAAAGAACTAGTGGTGTTTATAGACATTTTTGAGGAGCTTGTTAAGTGAGGAGCATGTTCTACTCAATCAAGCCTTTAGGCAAACTAATTCAACGACTTGCACAAAAAATACCAAAAATAACAAGCAACCATTAAATTTGCATATGTATCTCTATGTATGTAGATGTTGATGCTTTTGTAATAATGTAAAAGTGTACTTAAAGCTCTTGATGGATATTTTTCTCTGTTAGGTGATGATAAAATGAAAATTAAGGTATGTCCTTTTATATAACACCTTAGAGTATAATTTAAAATATTTTCACATCCATGTTGGAAGCAATAACTAGTAAGACTTGAGTAGTGAACAAGCCTTTCAAATTTTAAAATTACGAATGTGAAATATGAAGGCACTTTGAATATGAGAAGTAAAGATCAATTAAGATTCATAATTTGCCCACTTTTATACAAAACTTAAACATTTATACAATAGTCATTGCATAAAGGCTAACTAAGTCAAAATAAATCTAAAACAAAAAAGGTGCAAGATGTACTTCACCATTACAATAGCTAAGAGTTATTAAAATAAATTGATTAAAGATAATATATATTTAATTTTAGTGTGAACCAAGTTATATATTTATTAAGTGTCAATGAGAGCCTCAAACTAGCTTAAAGACTATTGATGGTCTCAAAGATTAGTACGCATATGCATGAACAATATATATCACATCAATTAAATCTTATCCTAGATTAGTGGTTGTAGGTTTCCGATGAAAACCCATTGGACATCTAATTCTAGAAGCACATAAGGTATATGATAAAATAACGATTAGTAACAAAAACTAAAGTAAGTGACCTTTTCATTTGCTCCTTGTCTATAATGAACTAGATCATTGAACATAACTTGAGGCCTGATGTTTTCTTCGAAATGCTATAGAAATTGGTTCACTAATTGATCAAATGAATTAATAAAATGGTTCAAGAGTGAGCAAATCTAATCTAACATGATATCTTATAAGGACCACGAGAATATTTTCTAACAATGTATCTTAGATAATTAAGTCACTACACAATGCAATGAAAGTAGACACATGTCTATGGGTCACACTGTCCATTATACTTTTTGAAACTAGGCACCTCAAACCTATTGGTCAAAGGGGTAGCAATAATGAGTAGGGATAGTGGATTGCATCTATAATATAGGGGCAGGAGTAGTTGATTAGAAGTGGTAGAGAGCATACCAAGCTAGTTTTGTAATTAGATGACAACATATAAGTCAGGAAGCTTGGTTGTACATTTATTCTAGAAGAAGAAGGAATTCCTATGGTAAATTGGTCATAAGTAGATTGCATGAAATCCAAACTAGATATTATAATAGTGGTTATACCCCAAGAAGACGTGTATAAGTTTTAGATGCTCCTTCAAACTATGTTATCAAAGTGTGAGGGTTGAGTTGTGAAACTCATGAATGGTCTCACAATGCACAATCTAGAACCCTAAAAAATGAAGTTAATGGAAGGATGGAAGATTGTTTAAGTTTTGAAAATTCTTTGAAGTTTGAATTTTTTTAAGGTTTTGTGTAAAATTTTGGGCTCACCATAATGTAATGGTTTTCTTACTCTATAAAGAAATAAAAACTTTCTTTGAAACTGAACTCAATCACTACACTGGGATCCATTAGCTAAAGCTTATATTTAAACTGATCCACTATTCATATTATGCTAATTAACCCTTTTCAAATTTTTATTTAGAAAAAAACATTTACTAATTGAAAATAAAACAGTTGAAGAGATAACTAATGTTAATTACAAATAATTTGAGAAATAAAAATCATGTCAATTTAAGTGCAAAAATAAAAATATAGAAAACAAGGAATCTAGATTGAAAATCTAATATTCTCTACCTTGGATGCTAGCACTTTGTATGGACTCCAATGTGACACATGATCATCCTATATAGGTATAAAATTGAAAATGTTATGTTGTTTAGAAAGGTGTCGCCTATGAAAATAACAAAACACAATAGAACTATACAATGAAATAACCAATTATTAGAGCAATAAAACAACACTACAACAAGCCAACCCAATGAAGAAGATCAATGAAATAATAACAAGATGAGAAGATAAAAAAGATATCACCAAATAGGTTATAAGATTATTCTTTCTTCTTCAATGCAGTCTATAATACAATAAAAGAAGATAAATATTTTGTATTTGTTTAAGGATTTGCCTCATTCAAATCCCTGTACTAGTCTTTCAACCTCCACAACAACCTTGCTTTTGACAGTATAAAAAAAAATAAGAATGATAAGCATAACAACTATGCACTTACAACACTATGCTAAAATATGAGAACCTAATGACAATAATAGTATTAAATCTTAGATGCCAAAGAAGCTAATAACACCTAGGAAATAATAATGGGGTAGCTAAGAAATAGATGAAGATATTGAAATAACAACACAATCACTACTAACTTGCAATTCCAAGAGGGACAATGTTGTTTGTTTGGGTTGCCACCACACCTTTGTGACTATACAGATGAGGTGATGGTATTCACATGTATAGAACACTAGTAAAGCTTAAAATTTAGTAATGGAGATAGTTGGTTTGCTAGTAGAGCTTCAAAGAATTTTTCGAGTGATAACTTTTTTGTGTAGATTGAGAGAATAGTTTGAATGAGGGTCAAAGAGGAGCCTTTATGGAAAGGACAACCATTCAAAATATTATTAGGTCAATTATATTCCATGAGATTAACATGAAAAAAGGAATGAAACATTTCAAAATAGTCATTGGAATAATGAATTATCATGGGACCATAATAAAATGTGTCACAATGTACATATAAAAGGGACTTTGCCAAAATTTTGAAGGAAGAAGATTAGTAGTAACTTAATAGAAAGGAATACAAAATTAATGTATTATATAATATAAGAAAAAAATGAAAAACAAATACTTTAAGGCTAAGACAAAAAGTGGTGGAATAATAATGGTGGAAAAAAATGAATATTAAGAAAAAGAATAAAATATAGAAAGATAAAATAGGAAAAAATTAATAATATTGATATAGATAGTAGGACATCAAAGGGGAAGTGTGAAATTAGGAAGAATCCTCTAAAAAAGGATTGGTCTAACCTAGATGGAAGAAGTATGAGAAAACTATTAGAAGATGCTAGAAACTACAGGATGGACATTAGAGCCAAGGATATTTTTAAGGACCATGGGGTTGGAGTTAAGTGAAAGGAGGATAATGGAGAAACATGCATGAAGAAAATAAAAAACTTAAGAATGTGTGAGGATGGGAATGAGGAAACGTGTGAGGTGATAAACAGATGTAAAGTGATACAAAAGAAATGATAGATTTTGCAAAGTTCACACACACAAATTGGAGGATAAAGAATGAAGATCCACCATCTAAGAGAATGGGTGACATGGAGGAAGGATGTGGTAGTAACATAGGATATAAAGGATTTAGAACTATAAATTTTGAGGTGATTTCGTTACATGATTGCAAAAAAAAAAACAGTCCTAAAGAATGAGCCAAGATTGTAAATGGAGATGTATTGGTCAAGAAACAATTATTGAGATAAATCCAAATGTTTGTTAAGGGAATGAATTACAATAAATATTTAAGTAAGGGCTCACACAAGAGTTAAGGATCTAGGCAAAGAGAAAAAAATGTTGATTCATGTAGAGTTTAGGTTAGAGTGGAAGGAGAAAGTTGAGATGATTTTGTAGTGTATGTTATTCAAAAAACCTTACATTTTATAGAAAAAATGGTAAGATAGCCCTTACTAAAATTTGGGTCATTGGGTTTAAAAGCATAAAACCTTAGTGTAGTGTAGAAAAATGCATACCTTTGCATTTTCACACTTAATTTGGACCTATTTTAGGATCCCTTGCATTAAATTCCCTTTAGGTCACTTATTATGGGCCCCTAAGACCCCTTTTGGTGCATCCTAAGGCATATTCCAACTGTAAACCCAACCAAAATCCATAAAAAACCATTAATATTGGTAACCCACCTTTCAAAATTGCAAAATAAGCCTTGTGGGACTAAGATGCCCTTGGTGGCATCTTAGTCCCCCTTTGTGGGGCCAAGACATCACCTAGGGCGTCTTAGTCCCAAGTGATTTATTTTCAAGAGTTAAGAGAGGGAAATGAAAATATTTGAATTAATTTGACATTTTGTCGGCCTTTGGGATCTAATCATCGGGTTATTAGATAGGAATTCCTATAAAAGTAAGATTCACACCCCATTTTCACCTAAGCAAGTAAGAAGCAACTAAGCAAGTAAGAAGCAAGTAAGTAAGAAGAAGCAAGTTGAACCTGGAGAGTTTCAAGAAGCAAGAAATTGAAGTCTTGGAGCAACCTCCTATTATGTTTTTGCAAATTTTTCAAATTCATTTCCAAGTCAAGATCTAGCATTGCCAAAGACTAATGATGGATGCCTATGGAGGATCATAAGAGATTCTAGGTTGGAGATGCAACTAGCCATACTTCCAAGTCTAAGGACTTGTTTCTTGATTGATTTCATCTTCCATTATTGTTCTATTTTCTTCCTACGAAAGGTACATTTCATGTTTGTGACTTATTAGGGTGATTAGAGATCTCCTTTGTAGGTAATTTTCATTTGCATCTTAGGAATTCTATTCTAACACATTGGAATGTGATTTCTCCATGTTCTAGTTTGCATAATCTTAGACACATTTAAGATTAGGGAACACACATATTTCCATTTTTAGATCTATGCATTTTCATTAAGGTTTAATTACCAAACAAGGGGTTTGACCAAGGCAAACCCCCATAAACAATCAATCAAGTTTCCTTTGTTTTGTAGGTTATTTACAAGTTCGGATCTGAAGATTCAGTGAAGAAGGAAGTGTAGACCCTAAACCTCAAGACCACATTCAGAGATTTCATAAATTCAAAGTGGGACTAAGTCAGCAGCAAGAGCGTCTTAGTCCTCCAAGTGGAATTTTACAGAGATTCTTTCGGATCCTGTTTCAACATCTGAAGATTCTACATCTGCCCTAAAAAACAACAGCGGGACTAAGACAATAGTAAGGGCATCTTAGTCCTCCATAGCACATTTTGACAACAATTTTGTATTTCTGGAATCCTCATCACATTTCCAGACTTCCCAGGTACAGACATCATAACTTCTTGTTGCTTAATTTCATCATTTACATCCATCATTTAGCTTGCATTACTAGGTTTTGTGAGTTGAATGTTAAGTTGTCTTTTCCAAGCTTTTTCTTGGTGGTGAATCCTTCAAAGCTTAAAGAAACCCCCTCCTAGGTCTTCCTTATTGATAATTGACTCACCCTTTGGGTTGATAGTCAATCCAATTTGGGATCCTAGGAAATTATTGAGTGGCCGAAGGAGAATAAGGTGGGAATCTCCCCCAACCTATTTTCTTCCCAGTTCACTTAGGTAGATATAATCCAATAGGGTGCCCAAAAGTAGATGAACCTAGTTATATTAGTGTCTAAAAAGGGGTGATGAAACCTTCAAGTAAAGAAATGGGTAAGTCAAAAGGTTTCAAGTTGATCCACTTGGCTTGATAGTGGCAAGAAAGATACTTTAGCCTTCAACTTTTGTAGGGGTACATTAGATGGTCATTTAGAAATGGAGGACTTATCAAAACAAGTTTCCCTATATAAGTGAGAGCATTGAACATAAAGGGCTATAATGGTTCCAAAAAGTGGAAGATTTTCCCATGCATGACAATGACAAATATGATGCTTTAGATGGTGTGTGA
This sequence comes from Sequoia sempervirens, assembly GCA_007258455.2. Classification (NCBI taxonomy): domain Eukaryota; kingdom Viridiplantae; phylum Streptophyta; class Pinopsida; order Cupressales; family Cupressaceae; genus Sequoia; species Sequoia sempervirens. Next base: position 357,914,095 of record VDFB02058242.1, read on the forward strand.
AGGTTGCAAGGGATTCAAACTATAATATTAACACATGGAAACCTTGTTGGGAACCTGTCACAATGCCAACCTATTTTAGGATGGACAAGATAATTATTCTAGGGAGATGCTAACGTAGTATATTAGCAATTATAAAGAGAGGTTGCTAAGTGGAGGTCCTTGATAGAAGTGTTGTAGAATTTCTCAAGATTGAGCATTATAGTATTTATAGTACCATTACTATTTTTTCACCTAAGAAGGAACATGTGTAGTGCATGATAAAAGAACAATGGAACAAAGATAGCTAGAGAAGGATGAATATTCACACCCAAGAAATGACCTTTATGAAGAGAATATAACTATGCTACACATGGGTGATATAACAAACCATATGGTAGGACAATTATCAAAGAACACATATGATCAATCATATCCAATAAGATTAGGATAGACCATGACCCTTATAAAATAGAAGTAAATCCTAATCAAGTGATTAGACATTTAGAAGCTATAAAGGAAGTAAAAAATTTTCCTCTTAAGTAGATAAGGGGTAGACATAAAGATAGAATCCATTTGTCAAATATTTACAAGTCATAGTAGATTTAATAGTAGGTCTTTTCAATTTTAAATTGTTGATACTCTCATGCACCTTATGTGGAGATATGTACAATAGATGAATAAATGGGAGAATGACTCTGATGTAATGGAACATGTTTTTGGTAAATTCCTATTTGTTAAATAGTGATGTCATGAACTATTGTGACGAATCTTTCAATTAACCAATATATGCTAAGTATAGGCACATCTATAATGCAAATAATAACTTCCAACAAACCCTCTATAATCATGTGATGTGATACCAACCTCATGTAATCATGAATTTAGTCAATAATGGTCCTTGGTCTCATGGACTAAATTCCATGTCTCCTTCAAGCAACTTAATTAGCACTTGGATTAAATCCATAAAACATAGAATAGTTAACTAAGTGATTCAAAATGGATAATGATCTTGGATCTATGATGATCTTTAACTTGAATTATTAATTTTATGCTTGAATGCTTAACATATCAATAATTAGAAATTTGCTTGTGTTTGAATTATCAAGTACTTGATTAAATATTAAAGATATATTCAAATTTATAAAGTTATTTAAAAATGTGATTGTGTGAGAATGTTTATGTGGTTTAATCCTAAGGTAGAACCTTTGGACCATTTTATAATTAAAATGATAGGTGAAATGTTATGAATTTTATTAAATCTTAAACTAGTTTATTTTATGACATTCAACATTATAATGAGTTGGTTTGAATGTACACATAATTTTGGTGATGTTTGGTTGTTCCATGTGGTTATTTGATTGGTATATGAGGCAACAACACAAGCACCAATTTGACATCAAATCTAGTTAGTAGATGATGGTGCAACATGTTAGAAAAAAATACTAGATTGAGGTAATCATCATCATTTAAGGAGCCACAAGGAGAAGAGAACCTTATATAGCAAGGAAATCAAACAAAGGAAGAAAAGGGTAGCAAGTTGAGTTGGCACATGGTGAATGGGAAAAGGGGAAGGAAAGATGCCAACGTGGAGAAAGTGGCTCTAGGAAAATTCACTACTAGCAATTCACTGTCGAAAAATTCACCACCAACAATTCATCGTAGGAAAATTCACCACCATGACAAATTCATCTCAAGGAAAATTCACCACCAACAATTCACCGCCATGGAAAATTAATCGCAAACTTTTAATGCGTTGAATTTTCCTTGAGGTGAATTTTTCATGGTGGTGAATTTTCCCGCAATGAATTGTTGGCGGTGAATTTTCCAACGGTGAATTTTCCGATGGTGAATTTCTAGCGGTGAATTTTCCTGATGTCGGAGAAAGTAGCTAGAAATTGACTAATCAGGGGAAGTCCATTTTGATGAGTTTTGGAGAAGTTGAGGAAACATAATGAATTTTTTGAGTAGGAAATCCGAGAGAGATGTCACAAAAATTATGATGTAAGAAAAGTTAACCAATAAAGTGCAAGGTGAAAAATTGGGTTGAAGAAATGAGACAAGATAAATAGAAGGTGCCTAAAAAAGTAAAAATCTTTTTGTTACTGTAATATTAATTTGCAAGAAAATTAATTAAATTTTTGTAAGAACATTGTAAAGAAATGTAGAAGAGAAGATAGATTTTGAAAATTGTAGATGATACCAAAAACATTTGAAAAGATTAAAATATATACAAAAGAAAGAAAGAAAACATAAAAAAATACTCATAAATAATAATGAAAAAGAAAGTAGAAAAGACATTAAAAAAACATTGAAAATATATTTTTCTTTTAAGTCCATTATTAGTCTAACATTTAATTAACATTTATCAAACAAAATACCTTAGATCATTAATAGTGACTGATCTTTATTGGAAGGTTGCGAAATACAGATGTATGTTGTGCTTCTGGTCGTAATTATTATTATTATTTATTTATAATGAAATTAAGGTTCAAAGTATATTAACAACATTCAAAACTTTGACCTTCGCTATAGTAATAATTCGGGCGCAAGGCGGTCTGTGGTACATAAATTTATATTTGTTCATTGAATCGGTTCCAGCCACTTTAAAATAATATTAAAAATTTAAATACCCGTGGTGAAAAAATAAATATAAATAAGACGCGTTCCTCGATTCAGTCGTAACAATCTCGTGTAAGCAACTAAAACTATACGAAACCCGTGTATTCAATCCAAGGTGGAACCTAAGTGCAAGTAAATTCAATACATTGACTCTAATGTATTGACACGTGTAAGGTTCTTAATAAGTGTAATATATTGATTATTTCGTGGTTGTTTATCGTTTGTATTTTGCCTTGTTTTAATATATATAAAAGGTGAGTAAATTTAATATAACATAGTCAACTTTTATTTTTTTATAAAATTTGGTAATATGTATTTTCTTTGGTATTCTTATTGACTTTGTTATAATTTTAAACATTATTGGTATGTTTTTATCGGTTTCTCTCATAAAAGCCAGGGTTTATGGATGACAATTTGTTTTAATTTTATGATATTTTATTGAGATTTAATTGTATAGTTGTGAGTCATTTTTTGACTATCTATATTTTATGAATAATAGTTTATAAGAATTTATGTCTTATGAGTATGAATGGTTTACTTAGCATTCATTGTATCTAGGTAATGTTAGTAGGGGTGAAGTATGGAGACTTTTTCAAGAGGTCACTCATCGTAGTACTACATCGATTCAAGTGTGCTTAGCCATAGAGTTTCCCAAAAGACCAAACCCACAGAGTTTGCCACTCATGGAAAATGGGTAGATAAAGAATGTTTAGAAACTATCTAGTTAAATTTAGATAAATATCATATCCTTTGATATATTGCTAAAACACCACCTAAATGAAAATGAATAAACTAGAGAGCAACATTGAATGGTTCATAAGGTGCAACACTTGTTGAATGTTTTATAAATGTGTGGTTCATAAGGCACAACGCTTATTTTGAGCTTCTTATCCCATTCATTTTCATTTGAGTAGCATTTTCATAGTATATCAAATTATATGATATTTTATTGGGATTTAACTATATAGTTTTGAGTCAATCTTTATCCAACCACATTTCATGAATAAAAAGGCAAGAGCTTGATCTTGGGGAAAAATCCATGGTTAAGCATGCTTGAGTCAGGGTAGTACTAGGATGGGTAACCTCTCAAAAAGTCTTGATGCTTCACTATTATGAGCATCACCTAGATGTAATGAGTGCTAAGTGGATAATTAATGTTCATGACAAATGGGTTCTTGTGAACCCTACTCATGAAATGTAATAAAGATTGACTCAATACTATTTAGTTAAATTCTAATAAAATATCATATAATTTGGTATATTATGAACATGTCACCCATTTTTTTGTAACTTTAAATTTTTTATTTTTTATTTTTCCCTGACAATCATGTTTTTATAATTGATTCCTCTCAATTTTGAAATAACCATGCATATAAAATACACTTTTGAGATCTAATGGATGTGCTCATCATCCAACCTGTTCCCCATACAATACCAATGTTATTGGTAACATGTAGTGTGATTCACATTGTTGAAGGTTAGTTGTCAGTGGAATTAGATGGATAAATCCTATTATAATGATGAAATCTTCATACCTATGTCATTCCCCATTTAATTATGTTCCCATTTTGAGGAAATGTCTCGATACATGTACATATTAATAAATGTCACAATTCTATGTGAAGTTGGACCTATTCCCTTAGTATTTATCTATCTTTATAGATATATACTCCCATGTACTTGGCCCCCACCATATTCATCTATGCACATACTTCAATACATTCAATTTATCCTTACCTTTATTTCATACACCTATGTAGATATAGTCATGTTGGACACCTAGATATGACCATTTTCCCACCCAAGGTAATTTTTGTAAGGAAGCTAAGGTAGCGGAACAACTTCCTACACTAATCTTGAGAGGAGAATAAAGTAAAACTTTATAGAAATTTTCAACAATTACAAAAACCTAAACATAAATAAACATAAATATCATGCATACCACAACACAGTGATTTACGTGGAGAAAACCCTTTCAAGTGAAAAACCCCACACTCCAGAAGCTGCCCAATATATTATTCAAAAATCACAAAGATTACGATATACTTGTAGAGCAAGCTTCTCACAAGAGTATCACCAACCAGAGATCCAAAGTTAACATGAGTGCTATTAGACTCTTAGAATACATCACAAAATACAGAATCGTAATACAACACCCTCATAAATTAGGGTTACCTTCTAGGGAAAGACAAGCCAACAAAATATCTACCATTAGATCTGAGACCTAATGATGAACAATCCAAATTTTCAATATATCATTAATTTAATGTATGTCAACAATTTAATATATTTTAAATTATTTTTGTTAACACACTCACATTCCGCTCCACCCCATGTTGCCACTGTAGGTTGCGCCTATCAACATAACTATCATAGATATATTAAATACATCCTATCAATAATAAACCTTATATAATTTTAAGGTTGAGACACATTTTCCTAATAAATCTCCCATGTGTCAAACAACTTGCAAGGGCAACACAAGGGAGTATAAACATCATCTCTTAATTTTTAGAGCCAAAAGGCCCATGGACTCCGAATACCATTTGAACTTCTTTGTGCTCATAGGCTTAGTTAAAGAATCAACAACATTCATCAAAGTATCTACCTTAACCAACTTCACCCTGCCTTCTTTGACCATATCTCTAACAAAATGATACTATACATCAATATGCTTGGTCCTAGCATGAAATGTTGTGTTCTTAGCTAGACATATCACACTTTGACCATCATAATAAATTGTCACTACACCTTGTTTTATTCTAATATTTGAACATAGTCTCTTAAGCCAAATGGCTTCTTTACAAGCATGATTAGTTGCCATATACTCACCTTTAGTAGTAGACAAAGCAACCACAACCTGACTCTTACTCATCTAACTAACTACGCCACCAAATAAAGTAAACACATAAGCACTAGTGGATTGTCTACTATCAACATCACTTGCCCAGTCTAAATCCACATAACCATAAATATTAAGGGAAATCTCATATTTAGTAAAATTACTATGATAACACAAGGAATACTCTGAGGCACCACACAAATATCTAAAGATTCCTTTAACTACATCCCAATGGACTCTACTAAGATTATCTACATATATCTAGAAAGAACTCCCAATGCTTGGGCAATGTCTAGTCTAGTACAAACCATATCATACATCAAACTTCCAATTGCACTCTAGTAAGAAGCTCTTCTCATCTCTTCCATCTCTGATGGGGATGTATGATAATCCAAAATAGATAACTTTGTTCTAACTAAAAAAGGAACACACAATGGTCTACAATCCTACATGTTAAACCTTTATAAAATTGAATTGACATACTTACTTTGGAAAAGATATAGCTTTCTATTCCCTATGTCTCTTCTAATTTCCATCCCAATAATGTGCATAGCTGCACCAAGATCTTTCATTTCAAATTTAGCTGCAAGTTGAGACTTCAATTCTGAAATCATACCTTTCCCTTTGCCAATAAATAACATATCATCAATATATAATGTAATAAACAAGAAATGATCACCATTAGTTTTATAATAAACACAATGATCTAATTTAAAATGCTCAAGTCCCAAACTCAACACATATGTATCAAATTTTTGATTCCATGTCCTAGGACTCTATTTTAGGACATGCAAATATTTCTTCAATTTGCAAACCAATTTACTTTTACCTTTCACCATGTGGTGCTCTAGTTGTGTCATATAAATATCCTCCTCCAAGTCACCATGAAGGAAAGTAGTTTTCACATCCATTTTCTCAACCTCTAAATCATAAGCAACAACAATATAAAGCAAAAATCTAATGGATGTCATTTTTGCAACATGAGAAAATATCTCACCATAATCAACACCCTTAACTTGAGAGTAACCTTTCACAACCAACCTTGCTTTGTACTTCTCAATACCTCCATCTAAACCAATATTTTTCTTGAACACCCATTTGCAACCATGTTTTCATCCTTTAGGAAATGGTACAAGATCCCATTTATCTTTTTTTTTCAAAAGCTTCCATTTCTTCATCTATAACAATCTTCAAAAATTCTGCATCATTCATACCTAATGCCTCTTCTACAGATTTGGGTTCATCCATGTTAGTATTCAAAGAAAAAATACATCTCCAATCATCAAGTGAATACCTCTCAAGTCATTGTCTATGCCTTGTAGACCTACAGACAAGCTGAGTTGGAGGTTCTTCCTCTTCTTTTGAAGATTTAGAGCTAGATGAGCTCTCCTCAACTTCTTGTCTATCTAGGGGTCTCGATTAAAATTTCTTAGGTGTAGAAGGAAGTTGAATCACATCTCCTATTTACTTTGTTCTGGTTACAATGCAACAAAAGAAGACTTAGTTTCTGTAAAAATAACACTTCTATTACATATTACCTTTTGTGCAATAGGATCCTAAAGCTTGTATCCTTTTGAATAATAGAAAAATGTATCTCTTTTACATTTTCAAACTTGTTTGGGCCCTCCTAGTTAGTTTGGACTTAATTGTGCCTTAATTTAGTGTTGTAAAGTGTACCCCTTTACACTTTCACACTTATTTAGGGCTCCCTTAATTAATTGAGCTTAATTTTTCCTTAATTGGCCCCTTAATTCATTTGCCAAGACTATTTAATTACATTTTATGAAGAGGAAACCCGACATTCATTAATTCCTTAACATAACACTTCTCATTAAGCAATGTGTGTCCTAGGTTTAGGGTCCTGAGACCCATTCGTCCATGGGCTAATGGGTCCTCCCTTGACCTTAGGACCTAAATTTAAATTATGTTTTTGGTGGGATTTTAATATCTCTAAGTGTATATTTAGATGTCGGCTTGTGATATTTGAATTTTAGGAAATTGAGGATACATATCTATAAATATAAGGTCATTTCACTATGTTTCACCTAGCCATTTTTTATCCAAGCAACCTAATAATTTTATGAGAATTATTGGAGCATTTCAAGAGCAATCAAAGGCATTCAAGAGAAGATTTTTTAGATTTTTATTTCAGCAATCAAGATCCAATTGTCATGGAAAAGTCTTCTTGCATCATGCATGTTTTTGGAGCTAATATGGTGATATAGGTTTCATGATCCATTCAAGTATTCAAAGCCATTATTTCAAACAAGATTCAAGGTTCAAGAGCTGTGTCCATTGAAGCCATTTCATGGAAGTTGCAGACATCCATTCCAAGGTTTATTCAAGGGTTTGTTGAGTGGTAACATTGCTTTGTTCATTCTTCATTCCCTCTTTCATGATTTTATTCATTTCAAGGTTTGATTACCAAAATGGGGTTTGACCAAGGCAAACCCCATTCACCAAAAACAAATAATTTTTCCCTTTCATGTTGTGTTTGCAGATCTAGGTGGAAGAAAGCTTGAAGATCTCTTGAAGAGTGAATTGAAGAAATTGTCAAAGTTGCGAAATTTGTCATAAAAGTTGTCATCTCATGGAAACTCGTCTACAAAATTTATTTTTGACTTTCCGACACTGAAACTCATAGAATATGGAAGTGCAAAGATAGGACTAGAGGCTCCCGAAAGTTGCAAAAAAACCCTAACAAAGTACCTACTTTCCCATGGGTGAATGGTCCTGGATCAACTTCATAAACTTACTTTTGGTGAAAGGTACACTCATATCTTCCCTTCTTTGGTCTACAATTTGATTGTAGTTTTTGTTAGTATTGAGCTTAAAATTGTTGTTTTAGGTGTTAAGTTGCATTTTGGAGTTTACTATTTTTAGTTTTTCTCCTCAAAGTGTTGTTTGACATTGACCCCATCCTTCAATCACAAGGAAATCTAAAGATTCACTCATTGAGTTGACTCACCTAAGGGTTGTAAGCCAATTCTTTGTGTGGATCTCATTTACTAATGAAATAAAGAAGAATAGGTCTATCTATTATCAAATTGGTGAACCCCCTTTTCCCCCAACCTATTTTCTATTTTTTCATTCTAGTGAACTCGAGTTTTGAGCATTTTATCTTTCTGATTTTGGAGTCTATTTCAGCTCCAAATCTAGATTTTCATTCATTTGAATTGCATTGCATTGAATTGAATCCCATTTAGGGTTGCTTAAGTTGCATTAGTTTGCATCTCATTTAGGGTTTTAGGATTGCATTTTTTATCTCTTAAATTCTAAAAAATACAAAAAAATCAGTCATTTGCAAAGCATTTATATAGTATTACATCATCATTCATTTGCATTACAAAATTGAATCTAAATTACATATCAAATTAGGTCTCCTAGTTTGTCATTTATCACTATTTTGCATTTACATTTAGACTTAAATTTATAGAAAATTCAATCTGTAACCACCTGTCTCAGTCCAGAATCTAGAATCCATAGGAATCAACTCAAAAATATGTAACTTCATTTTTAAAAACCCTTAGCTAGGACCCATTCACCTATGGAAGAATGAGTCCCTGATTAGGGATTTTTCCTACATTTTTGGACATTAAAATATCTATTTTTGTATTTTGTTTTGTTGTTTTTAGTTTGTTGTTACAGTTTATAGAATTTTTGTTATCTCAAATTGATCATATTAAGCTTCATTTGATAAATTTAGTGCATTTTGTGAATTAAAAAATTCATTTACAAGTGTAAGATAGAAAATTGTCACCCCAAGGATTTTAGGACCTAGGGAAAAAATCTCTCTATGCTCCACATTCAAGGATGCCCTAGAGATCTCAATCCAATGTAGAAAGTGGAAAGAAATATTGCAATAGGGTGTCCTAGGGTCTGATTAAGGACTAAAGAGGGGTTCACCACCGAGCTAGGGCTTGGAAAGACCAATGAAATGCAAGATCTAATGATTAAATTCAATGATGCATAAAACTTCACTAAATGAACTATAAATGCAAATAAATCAAAACAAAAAATTGGAAAAGTACAAAGGAGCACCTGGAAACCTAAGAGAGCTTGAATGGAGGCCAAAATTTTTGAATAACCTAAAATTTTTGCATACTAGGACTCATACGCCAGTCTGGGTGTATCAATCCTAGATCAGGGTTTTTGGTCTAAAATAGGTTTATGGAAAAAAGGGTATTTGAAACTACAAAAATAAAAAAATGACTTGAATTAGAACTCATACACCAAGAATGGCATATGAGTCTAGTTAGAGTTTTTTGGAACTTCAAAGTTTGAATCTGGTCTTCAATGTCTATACTTTTTGTTCCACTTGATTTTCGGATCTAAAATCTTGATTTTGGGGTTGTAGGTGACTTTTTAGTGAAGATTACAACCTTGCAAATAAGGGGAAAACTCCAACAACTTTCTCCAAGCTTGTAACCTAATCTCCAAGGGATATTCAAACTCCAAGACACCTAGATCTGCAATCACACATGTAGAGGGAGAAAAACTTGTTGATTTTTTAGTAAATGGGGTACCCTTTTGAGGTAATTAAACCAAATGATGAGACAATAAAATAAGGACATGAAACATGAAGCATGGACAATGATACCTTGAATGATGTCTTATAAATCTGCAATCTAACATGAAATTTCCATGAAGGATGTAGATCTAGATACTGAGATAAGTGTAGAACAATGCTTGACCTTGGATCTTGAATGCAACACCACAACACTAGCTCAAAAACATGCTTGATGCTTGATATCCTTGACATGATGATGGATCTTGAATTACTGTAACAAATGATGAAGAAATCTGCTCTTGAATGCCTTAGAAATGATCTTGAATTCTCTCTTGATGATCTTGTACAATCTTTGAATGCCTAACTCTTGAGTGCTTGAATTGATATCATGAATTATTATATGAAATGATGATTTGAGACCTCATTTATATAGGAAATCCATCTAATATTTTGCTACTTGTATCCCATAGGTTGACATTCATGAAATTTGAACTTAAACCCTAAATTTCTTGCTTAAATCCTTAAAAATAGGCCAAATGTCGGGACTCATATGCCATCTGTGACGTATGGGTCATGTTGGTTATTTTTAAAGAACAAAGTAGATCCCGCTAAGCATCTATGAATTTTCCAAATTCAATTCTTGAATACTTAGGATATGATTGGCCAACAAATGAGAGGAAGCTAGGATGCTTCCCTCCTACACTTTGGGCTCTGTAAGACCCGTGAGGGTGTTCCCATAATGTGCATCTTACAACCTTGCTACACAATTATATCACACATTGCACAATTATTAGATACATTCTCATTCAAATGCTAAATAAATGAAATCTTTAAAGAAACTAGCAATTCATTTAAAAGATCACACCTCTAAAGCTGAGAATTTGCACAACACCAACCAAAACAAAGGTAGATCGATTAAAAGATTATTTATGAACATTGTTCTCAAATTGGATAACTAGAACCATTGGAAATGCATATAATAATTAGGATCAGTATCATAGCTTTGGGAAAGGAGTCAAAACACAAAAAAATGAACTATAAGTTGAATTTTATCCTAAACATCCATGATCTTTGTGAAATTTCCTTGCAATTCATATATCTATACTCAAACAATATGAATACTTATCAGATCCACTAGACAAATATACAAATTCATGATTTAATCAAAGCATTTTAACTGATCCATTGAACCAAAGACTAAATTAAAGCACACATCAAAGCACAATGACAATGAAGATTAATGAAAGGATTCTTGATTGAATTTTCATCAATAATTCAGACACAATGTAACGATGGAGAGATGATAGAATCAAGAGATTTGCATTATTGTTCAGATATGCTCAGAAACCCAATTGATAAAATTCTCTTGCTCAACTCAAAACTGAAGATATAGACTTAAAATATGTTCTCTATGTGTTCACAATTTGCATAATTCAGATCTAGAATTTAACAAGAGACCCATACTAATGGTCCTGAATTCTCGTTTATGAGAACAAGGGAGTAAAAAAAGCCTTAGGTTGAAATGTACACATGTCACATTTCAATTTGACTGCCATAACATATATTCCCTTTGCAGTTATATTTACACCTTCAATTGGAGGGAACATATATGAGACAAAGTTTATTTCTATTTACTAAGGAGGATAAAACAACCTTCCAAAATGCACTTTGTTGAAAAGAATAATCTTCTAACTGTTGCAGCATATTCATTCCTTTGACCAAAATGACAAAAATATACAAAAGATGGAAAAGGTGAATAAACATCCAAGTCAAAATCCTAGTCATTAGTGATTAGCATTTACCTGTAGTGTTTTCAATTTGGAGACACATATCTTTTATACATTGTAATATCTAAGGCCATACCTATACTATACTTGACCAAGTATATGTGTTCTCTATTCCTGTGTTCACAAATACAATTCATCAATAAATATCCTCTTCCATTGGTCATATTCTACATCAGATGGCTAATTGAAATCAATGATTTCATCCATCTTCTTTCTATATGGAGAGTACTTTGTCATCACTGAATTGGCTTCTTTGTTGAAATATTCTAGGAAGCTGATGATGAATGATAGTTTCTCAAGAGTATTCTTCAATATATCAATGTCAAAATTCTCACAAATGAGAGCTTCTTGAGAAACAATAGTGGTATCCACTTGGTGCTTCCATGTTTGTAGAGGCTTGACCTCATCAAACATATTCTGAATATCAGGTAACAATGTCATATATGCCTCATCAAACTTAGCCTTCAATTCTCTTATTTTTTGCTCTAATGGGGTAACATACCCTTGAAAATTTTATTCCCTAACCTCACAAACAAATCTATAAGTCGAGAACACCCTTGGATATCTATCCTCCCATTGCTTAGCCCCAACTGCCATAAGCTTCAAATCACCAACTCTAGGAATCCACTTCTCTAAGATTGGGCTAGCAAATTCCTTATCCCTCTGAGATAACCTTATTGCTTGCAGCATCAAAGAATAATTTGCATGAACACTATTTAGTTTTCTTTGAATTTTCTTATTCATATGTTTAACTACTATATGAAAAATATTGGAATTGTTCTCATACATGGTATCCCAAGCTTGTTCAAGCAATTTCTTGAACACATAAATTTGTAAGAGTAATTGTGCTTTGGTAGGCTCATTTGATGGAATTGCACCTGATGTGCTTGGTTCCTCTACAGTAAGTGGTTCCTGACCCATGTTATATGGTACTATTGCCAAGGCTCGTTCTGGTGGAAGGGGAGATTGAGGCTGTTTCATTGGAGAAGTGGGTGTAGGGTGACTTGAGCTAGTTGGGCCTTATGCCCTCAATATTTCTATATGTTGTTTGTATAATTCTACCTCAGTTTCTAAATCAACCACCTTTTGTTGACTTCCATTATATTCATCAACCAATTCATTGTACTTACTCCTATACATATCCCTTTCAAGAGTAAGGCTCTCAACTATTTCTTTAGAAAATTTTGCAACATTTACTACCATATCAACTGATTCCAAGGTTGGAGTTTCAGAGACTCTCTTTATAACCAATTGTCTACTGAAGTCAGTTGGCTCAATAGCTATTGGAATTCTAGATCCCAAAGACAATGGAAAAACTGCCACTACATCCCATTCTTCACTGAATGTTGATTCCTGAAGTGCCAATTTTGGCTCTTCTTCATTTTGAAGCAGAGGCTTTTTAGACCTCCTTATTATGTCCAACACCACTGCATCGGCTATGTCCCACTTAGGTAACAAAAATACACCACTCTTTTGTACAAGTTCTTTGGCCACCTTAGCTGTAATGCTTTGGAACTTCTTCCTCATAACTTTCCTTACATTTTCCTGAATAGTACCTTCAGGGAGTTCCAAATGTAAGATCCTTTCCCTAACCACATTTTCTACATATTCTGAGGTTTTTTCTCTACATATAAAATCCTTGAATGCCTTGGTTTCAATAAAAGAATCATCTTCCGTGAATGCTTTGCGGGCTTCTTGCTTCAAATCATCTGCATTGTTCAAACCACCAAGATCTTCCTTTCCAAGTCTAAGGCCACTTTCTCTTGAACTTGAGGCAACCTCCCATATGGGAGAAGGCATTGCTTGTTGCATTTCTTTAGGAGTAATAAGAATATCATCCTCCTCGGTATCAAGGTAGTCAACTACCCCTTTAGCCTCAATCTTTTGTTTCTTAGCATGTGGTTGCTTTGATGGAGTAGGAATTCTAGGGGGTGAATTTACATCAATCAAAAATGGATGGAACCTATATTGGGGGTGATGGAACTGATATTTTAGGTGAATTTTCCCTTGATCCCTCTATGCAGTAGGCGTTGGCAATGTTTTCTATTTCTCTACTGTCTTCTTCTTCCTATAATATATTTTTATCTTTGATGGTCGTTGATAGGAGTGTCTCTCCTCCAACACTACATTGGGATCTTCCTCAACTTCCACTAACTTTCCTTTATTCGTAACCATACACTCTTCCCTCAAGACACCCACTATGCTCTCAAAATTGTCTATAACATGCACAATTCTATTGAACTCACCCTTAACATTGGGCATAGGATCATAGTTAGGATTAGACCTTTTAACCTTCTCCATAATTTTATTGAAAGCTAAATATTTTGATTTCCTCTCCTCTTGTTCTTGGAAGTCAAATACATTCCTGATTACATCCTTAGGATAGTAAAAGTTGTGTACAAAAGGGCCACTTCTATGCTTTTCCTTCATTGCAACAATAAAACCCTTAGGGTCATGGTTTCTTGGTTGCATAGTATTCAATTTATATGGTGCAAGAAGATGCACCAAATCCTTCCATCCTCCCTTTACCATTACAAAATCAGCAAATGTTGTCCATTCTAGGAAGAAAGAGCCCTTTTTCGATGTCTCAGGCAGGTGAACCATTTGAGCTGCTCTTAGTTACGTCATGATTTCCAAAAACCCAATCCTTAGTGGCACATCTCCTAGTAGTAGAAATGGATTCACTTTGTTCCATAGACTTTGTAGATTTTTATGTTGGGATATGGGATTATATCCCCCCAATTGTGACTAAAATTCAAATTTGCTCTCCTTTCCATAGGCCTTAGGAAGTCATTGATCTCCTTGGGGATCCTTGGTGGATTATATATTAAGAACCTCCTCAGCTTTGAGGAAAAGGAATTGTGGAAAGCCACATAATCAAATTTATGGTCATCTTTGTTTATAATTTGGGTCAAACATTGGATAGATAGATCAATGTCATCTTCCTTCTTCTTCAATGTCATATCCTTCTCAAAATTATTCTCTCCTTTATACAAGAACATATGCATTAAGAGAGAATACCACCATAAATGTATCCAATTATTTCCTTGTAAATCAACCAAAGCCTTGTGGATGCACTCTAGTAGATAAGTGGCATAGTCATAGACTACATTAAAGGCTGGGTGTTGTAGATGTGCTTCCATATAACTATAATCTCTTGGTAAGGTTTTAGATGGAGTGAAATAAATGATATGGCATAAGGAATAGACTATTTTCTTGAATTAGTTAGCAAAATACTTCATGGGGAAGGGTTCTAATTCATCTCTACCAATCTTTATTTGTTTCCTATTCTTCCCAACCCCGGTGTTGGCAGTGTGCATAGGTAACATTATTGTTCTGAGCAACACCCTGCTGTTCTCATATTCATTTCTAAAAACACTCATATAAATAGGAATCATATCTTTGTTTCACTCATGCAGTTGGAAAATATCTGCAATTTCTTCTCTAGTTATTTTCAACATCTCCTTATCATCAAATGCTTTGATTACTCCAAAAACTAGGTCATATCTTGCAACAATGTCCTTCAGTAGATGAACATCTGTGTATACATTGAGAACTACCAACTTTCCCATGTCTAATCTCCAAGGATTGCAAACAAGCACACCAAGATTTCTGTTTTTGAGCCAGTGTTGAAATAATTGCCATCCAGTGAAAGGAACTTCGACATCCTTAATAGAACACTGCTTGTCCATTAATCCTTCTTTAATTTTAGGTTCATAAAAAATAAGTCTTCCCTCAACCTTTTTGTTAGCGGAGGGTTTCAATAGGTCAACTATATCTTGGGACATCGGCCTAGATGGTGTTGTAAAGCTAGTGGTTTGTGTTTTGGGTGCCATTGGAAACGGGATAAGTTCAAACTAATTTAGGGATTTGGCACAAAAGGATTTAAGAACTAGATATTAACTCAAACCTAGGGCTCGACTCGAAGGTACACAATTCGAAAGGTTTGACAAAATTATGACCTTTTAAAGAAAATTCAAATCTCGGTAAAGCAATTAAAAGAAAGCACAAAAGCCAATTTGACTGAATACATAGTGAATGTCAACCCTAATTCCAGATAGTTTGAATAAAGCATAGAAAGTTGCATTTGTTTTACTTATGATCTTTAATTCATAGGAAACCCTAATGTTGATCACACTGAACTCTACAAATACATTTTCACAATCTCCCGTGTGCTCCAAATTTGTTCGTAATTCTTAATTATTTGAAAACCAATCATTTACATCTAATTTGAGTGAAATTGGGTAGCTATGGAAGTCATTTCTGCCATTACTACTCGCTCACATGAAGAAAAAATGGCTACCATGTTTTTACCTTCATTTTTGAATGTCCACCATCGATCTCCTTGTGAGATGGCCTTTCAGATGAGTCAAATCGAGTCGATGATGTTTGAGTTTCCATCACTGTCATGTGCCACTCCATTGGCCAATGAGATTTTTCCAACTGGACACTAACTCATTTTCCCTTAGGCTCCCCCTTCTCTCATTCTGAGTGACCATAGAATCCACGTTGTGGCAGCCCATTGACCTTGCAACTTTTATTAAAGCAATATTTTAATCTCGCAGGGTGAGCGGGGAAGGATTGAGATTTAATCTCACTGTTGCATCTTAGTCATTGATCTGAAAGCTTAAGATGCTAGGTTCAACAATGAATACCGGGCCCCACACCCATGGTGGTACACACGTTAGTAGCCTGTTGACCCCACAACTTGTATTTAACCATTATTTTAATCATGCGAGGTTGGTGAGGAACAACCAGGATCAATCCTTGAGATCAGACGGTCGGTAATATCTACACATGTAACTAAGTTAGTTTTAAAGATGGGGCCATGACTACGTCAATGAGACTTAACCCTCAAGAATAAATACTTAATACATAAGTATTTAAACTTGAAATATTTAGCTCGACTATGGAAAAAATTAAAATGATAAACTTGTAGATGGTGACCAATAGACTTAGGTAAAAGGGGTTGGTGCGAATAATGATTTCAATGGATCAAGTTGCAACGAAAGTGACTGGAAACTGGGTGCAACAAGTCAACAGAGGATTAGAACACTCAAGGCTTATGATTGTATGAATTTTGAATATAGGGTTTTTAACCTAAACCCTAAACCCTACCCTCAAACACAAGCTCAAAATCGTGACAAGGAAAGACTCATCTCATAATTTTCAAAAAAAGTCAGTAGCTCTACTAGTGGCTCATGCTCAGGGATGCATACCCCTGGTGGGTATGGCGAGAATCCAAATCTCATGGTGAAGTAGACTGACACAAAGAGACAAAAAACTAGGAACTTTCCCAAACAAGGCAAGCAGACACAACCGAAAGCAAACACACTAAACCTATGTACACTAATTACAAAAATATACAACGTACATGGAAAATAACCTATTTCAAGAGAAATAGGACTTCAAGAACTATCTATGTACTGGCAGTTCTAGAATTTCACTTGTCAAGGATTGCAAGAAATATGAGTCCTCTTCATGTGTATTTGCAATCAAATATGGCCCAAGCCACAGAGGATCAAACTTCCCGTCTTTTCCTTTGTCTTCCATCCATGCTTTCCACATTAAGACCATGCATCCAACTTCAAATTTCCTTTCAATAGACTTCTTATCATATAGGTGTTTGACTTGAAGTTTCAAATTCTCATTTCTTTTATGAGCTTCAATTCTTGTTTCATCAAGCTCAATTAGATCTTCCATCTTATGATGCATCTCATCACATATGTCAGTATCATATTCTTGAAAAAAATTGTACATATTTAACAAGTTATTATGAGGTATCCTTGCTTCTACTCCATAAACAAGGTTAAATGATGACCGACCAATGACCTTCTTGACTGTAGTCCTATTTTCCCACAATGCAAGCTACAGTTTTGAATCCCATGATTTCTTATTCTTCTCAATCATTCATTTGATGATCTTCATCAAGCTCTTGTTGTTGGATTTTGCTTGTCCATTCCCTTGTGGGTGATAGGGAGATGAGTAGGAGATACATATACCATGATTATTACAAAAATAAATAAATTCCTCGGATCTAAAGCACATGGAATTGTAAGAAATGATTGTTTCTGGGACTCCAAATCTAATCAATATATTATTCATCAAAAAATCAATTACCACTTTACTTGTTGCTTTCCTTGTGGGAATTGCTTCTACCCACTTTGTAAAGTAATCTATTGCAACAAGGATCCAGGAGTGTCCCCCACTTAATTTCTCTAACATTTTTCCAATAAAATCAATGCCCCATTGTTGAAAAGGAGCTTGAACTGAGATTGGATTAAGAGGCAAATTACCTATGAACTTTAATTTACCAATGAACCTCTGGCATGCATCACATTTCTTAACAAACCTATTAGCATATTTAAAAATAGTTTGCCTCCAAAATCCTGCTCTCAGTATCTTGTGAGCAGTTGTTTTTTCCATGTAGTGACCTCCACATGCTCCTTTATGCATCTCAATTAAAAGTTCTTCTACCTGATCTCCATCTACACACCTAAGTAATATACCTTTTGGGATTCTCCACCATAGTTCACCATCAATAATGACATATTTGTTAGCCTACAACTTGAGAGTTCTTCTTTCATTATTGGGCATGCCTTCAGGGCATTGCATTGTCTACAGGTATTCTACAATTCTTTTGTACCATCCACAGGTTTGCATGTCACATAAGGGCGCAACATTTTCATGTTCAACTTGATTGGCTTCCAAGTTGGTCTCAACCATTAACTTAGCTAGACCTTGACTTCTTGCCAAATTTGTAATTTGGATATCAATATTGAACTCTTGGATCCTATTGATCCACTTGTACCTTCTCCCTATGGTCTCCCATTGAGTAAAGATATCTTCAACTGTTGCACTTGGAACATATGCTACAACAAATTTTCCCCATCAAATATGTCCTAATTTTTTTTATAGCTTTGACTAATGCATAGGTCTACTTCTTTGTGGCATCATACTTAAGCTCAACAACCTATAAAGACTTTCTAAAGAAAGAAATAGGCTACTCAAAGCCTTCATTGTTCTTCTGTAATAACACTCTTGCCACAGTATGGAAAGAAGCAAAATTGAATAGTTGAAATGGATTTGAATAGTAAGGGGATTTGAGCACATGTGCCTCTTTAATGACATCCTTTATGGCTTGAAAGGCTTTGGTAGGCTCTTGTGTCCATGCTACCTTTTCTCCTTTCTTCAACATTTTAGAGATAGGTCTAACAATTTTAGCAAAATTTGTGACAAACCTTCTCACAAAATTAATCTACCCAAAAAATGATTGAATCCCCTTTGCATTTATAGGTTGTGGGATTTTATCTATAGCTGCTACACATTCATGATCAATCTTGACCCCTTCTTTAGACACAATGTGTCCCAATAGCTACCTTCCTTAACCCCAAAAGAACATTTCTTAGGATTCAAAGAAATCCCATATTCAAGAGCTCTAACAAATATTTTCTCCAAGTGAGAACAATGATCTTCCTTCTTGTTGTGTGTAGTCAAATCATCCTGATATATAGCTAGGAATAGATCAATAAAATTTGCAAAGGCCACATCCATGGCTCTTTGAAATGTTGCACCTACATTGATCAGGCCGAATGACATTCTCACATACACATAGGTTCCCCATGGTGTAGTGAATGCAGTCTTATATTGTTTAGATTATTTCACCATGACCTGGTTATAGCCTAAGAACCCATCCATCATTGATATTAGTTTACATCCTATCACCTTCTGTAACATAGCCTCCATATTAGGCAAAGGATAATTGTCTTTCAAGGATGCTACATTTAGATTCTTGAAATCTACACAAAGCCTCAGGTTACCATTATTTTTTCTAATTGGAACCAAGTTTGAAATCCATGAAGAATGCCTAATAGGCTTAATAATTCTAGCATCCCTTAACTTTGTGAGTTCCTCTTGCATTTTGGGCTGCAATGTGGGATTTATTGGCCTCTTCTTCTGCCTAAAAGGTTTTGCATCAGGCTTCAAAGGTATCTCATGCTGAAATAAATCTTCCCTGTAAGCCTTTAGGTCATCATATGACCATGCAAACACATGTTTGTACTTTCTTAATAGGAAAATTAGCATGGTTCTAACATGAGGATTCATCTTCTTTCCTATGTATACCTTTTTGGGAGAATTCTCAGTTCCTAGATTGATTTCTTCCAAATCTTCCTTGTGGGAAGATGTCTGCTTAACATTTGTTTTATCAGGGCCATCAAAGAACCTCTCCAATGCAACCAATCCTTTGGGAATTTTATTG
Source organism: Sequoia sempervirens (assembly GCA_007258455.2). NCBI lineage: Eukaryota > Viridiplantae > Streptophyta > Pinopsida > Cupressales > Cupressaceae > Sequoia > Sequoia sempervirens. The sequence goes on from VDFB02058242.1 coordinate 357,934,092, forward strand.
GTTTTTAGTTGGATTAATTCATTCCCAAACATTGTTTCTTTACCATCCTCTTCTACTATCGATGAACCAAAGTCAATTTCTTGGCTTTCATATTGATCAATACAATGCAAAAACTTCAAAATATCATTGTGATCATCAAATACTTTCTAGTTGTAAATATTGTCAAGCACTGCAGGCCAAGTTTGCACCTCTATCTTTGATATGCCATCAAAAGTGACATCATCTAATCCAATATTGGCTAACAAATATACCCTGACATTCATTCCCCTTTCTATCCAGTCTATATTGAAAGCATCAAAACCTCAATGGTATCCCAACCTGCATTCCTATATTGCTTAAGCCTTTTATTTTTGGAAAAAAAATTAGATCTAACCTACGAAACCACTAATTCAAAATATCCCAACACTTTTAACATCTTGATACCATGCTTTGAAGCTAAATTTAGACCAAGCAATAGTGCCTCATATTTGGCTACATTATTTGTGCAAGAAAATTTCAACAAGAAAGAGTACTTGAATGTTTTACCCTGTGGGGAAATGAGGACAACTCTTGCACCCAAGCCTTCTTTGGAACAAGCTCCATCAAAGTACATAGTCCAAAGAGCATCTCCTTGTGGTGTGTCTAGGACCTCTTTATCAATTGGTACATGCTTAGCCTCTTCCTCTTGTTTCAATTCTTCAACCCGAAAAAGTGTTCAGACTAGTATCCACAAAGATGATTATTATTGGTTCTTCTGGCTCCTCTGCATACACAATCATGTGATGGAATCTTGGTTCCCTAGCAATTTTGACATCCTTTTGGTCAATGCAAAAGGTTGCAAAAGATAAATCACACTGAATGCTTCCACCCATGGATGCACTCCACTGTCTTGATAACAACATCCCATAATTTGGTGGGATATCCACCACCATGATAGTCATGTATAATTCCTTCTCAGGGAATGCTGCAAGCTTGTTTGGGACTCTATTAATCACTCCTATGATAGGTACTTCTCTCGAGTTCATAGAATAACACTTTCCATAAGTATTATCAATCTTCAAACCCATTTCCTTCATAATTTCTACTAGCATCACCTTGTTTTAGGCCCTTAAATCAATCATGCAATTTCTTAACAACTTCCCATCAATGATCAAACTAAGGAAAAATAGATTAATATGACTTGGGATTGCATTTATTGTGGTCCCCAAATATATCTCATGATTTTTATTAACCATTGCTTCCACTTTATCATTCTTTTCTTGATTCTTGACCACTTTAGGTGGATCAACCATCAATTTGTCATTAGAGGCTAAGGCTACACTATTGATGAGGGCAACTATCTTATTTTTATGTTCATCAATCCTCATCATTTCCAAAAGTGGGATTTTAACCTTAACCTAAGACAACACTTGAAACATAACTACTGGAGTATATTTTGGTAATTCAGGAAATACTACTTCCTTATCCATTATTTTGTCAATCTGTTTCTCACCCTTTTCCATAATATGTTCCTGCTCTTTAGCATTCATAGCTGGGGAAATGACTTGATGATCCACCTTGGCTTTACCATTTTATCTAAAATTTTGGCTCCTTTATCCTCTTTGGATTTTGTCTCATCTTTCTTGTTTTTTGCTTTAGTCCCCTTGTCATCTACTTTCTTCTCTTTAATGAACATGCTGCCAGGTTTACCTTGATCACCATTCACAACTCTGTTTCTCAAATGATAATTACTCATTACTTGATTAGCCAATGCAACTATCATATTTTCAATCTCTTCATTTGAGGGTCTTCTTAGACAAACATTACCTGCTTCAAGATTATAAACATGGAATTCATCATCTCTCTCTTCATCAGAGAATACTTGCTGATGGTGTGCACTTAATTCTTACCTTTTCATATGAACATCACCCCTGTAAGGCTCATCATTAGAAAAATAATCATCACATGCAAGATTAGATGTAGTCATTAGTACATTTACTATCTCATCCTGATCTTGAGGAGGCTCAAAATCTCCTTGATCATCTTGGGATTCCTCCATAGATCTTGCTACTATACATTGTTGTTGTGAGTGAGGTAATTGGCATACCATGCACCATGGAAAATCCTTAGTGACATTTGTAGAATGCTTCTATAATGGGTTAGGTATACCTTGTGTCTGAACATTTCTTTGGTTGTTGTGAACTAAATTTCCATTATTCCAATTAGTATGATAGGGGTAATCTTGAAGCCTTGGTGGCCTTTCATTTCTTTGGAATTGAGGTTTTTCATTCTTTGTCACCTTCTACAAAAAACTAATAACCTGATCTAATTTCTCCTCAGGAGTTGTAGCTTTACCAACCCTTTCATTCTGAACTTTAGGATTCTTCAGAGCTTTAGGGTCATCTCTTCTACCCACGTTACCTAATGCTCCCCTGTTGTTTTCTATATAAATTTCCATTTTGTAGGCCTCTCTCAGATTTTGTGGATTCTTATCCCTGAGTAACACATTTTTGAATCATATGCATTACAATATACCACTAGGAATGCATTTTCATTAGGCCTTAAATAACCAGGGACTCTATTCATAGCCTTTTGGAACCTTGCATTAAACTCAATTTCCATTTCATTATGTCCCTTTTTGATATTATTAAAGTCATTCAACCTAAACCTAGGATTGGTTTGGTCTCCATATTGTTCTTTGAAGATTCTATAGAAATAATCTTTTAAATCAATACTTGCATTAGGCAAGATATTGTACCAATCCCTGGCGTCTTCAATCAATGATTGCATAAAGTATTTCATAGCAACATCATCATCCCACAACTCAAAATATTCTACAAAATTTTGAAAGGATTTCAAATGATCTTCACCACTGAGAGCATTATTACCAATAAATTTGGGTACATGTTTTCTTGCATTATCTGGGACAGGATTTGGGTACCCTGATATTTTATCAAAACATAGTTGCCTATATCTATTAGTATGCAATAATCATCTTCCAAAGGGTCCTTCTTCCTCATTTTGATTGTCATGATTCCTTCTCCTGTTATAATTATTTTTGGGCCTTCTTGGTTGGGAATCATATTGGTCATACTGTTGGGTTCTCCCAACCCTATTCTTTGGATGTAAAGATGAATCAGAAGGATTTGCACTGGATGAATGGTTTTCATTCACATGGGGACTTGAAGATGGTGTATGGGCTTGAGGGATTTTAGTTTCAGGGACAACAACCTTTATGGTAGACTCTAGGAAACCTATTTTTTGCTTCAATTCAGTGTTCATAGCTAGAAGTTTCATCTCTTTCACTTTCTTTTGCAACTCATTTTATTTATTAACTTATTAGCCAATGAGATAGAATAATTATGTGATGTATCCTTCTTAAAAGAACCTCCCTCATTTATCTTTATTCCCCCCATGGGCTTCTTTCCTTTATCAACATTCTGGGAAGCATGATTTGTATTACTAGGGGGAGGATTAATTGGAAGGGAAGCATTTACAGTAGGATTGGTCCATGAATTTACACAAGCATTATTATTGGAGGGAACTATAGGATCCCTCGTTACAATCTCCTCAATAGTAGGACCAGTTGTTTTGGAAAATTTAGTTGCTAACCTTTCCAGTTCCTCCATTTTCTCAACTTTTCTTTGTAACATATCTCTCTCAATCATGGCTTGCCTTATCCTCTTTTCTTTCTCTTCATACCTTTTCTTCCTATTTTCATCACATCTTAAAGCTCTTTCTTTAAGCCATTACATATGATTAAAACCTTCTTCCTCTTCTAGTAAAGTAAAGTGGTATCAACATTAGATGTTACTACAATTTTAGCATGGTCAGGGGTATTTTCATGGGCATGTCATGGGTATACTCACCAAAACCAGTCAACAAATCTTGAGGAAGAGAAGTATTATGATAGAAGCTATGGCCAAATGCCCTACAACCCTAGCATGACTAGCACTTACATTATCTTGTTGGATCCTTTCCCTCTCTCTTCTCTTCCTATTCGTTAAGGCTTGATCTGAATGCTTCTCACTCACAACATTTTTCATTATAACTTCCCCTCTTTTAGGGGAAGTATTATCACTAAAAATTAACAAGTTTCTTTCATGTTTAGAACTGGAACTAGAATGAAGTTCACGTTCAGGAGTAGGATGAGGGGTAGACTTACTTGTTTCTGTATCCTTTGTTTTCACCTATTTTCCATGAGTGTTCTTGGGAAATTCTCCTTCCAGTTTCTACTCTGAATGTTTCTTCATGTGACCACATGTTCCTCTCATTTGTGCTTGAATCTTCTTTACCTTTTCCAACCTTGTGAACTTTCTTCAATTCTTCTTCTTTACTTCTTTGATATCTTCAAATATTGGCACACATTGGTGCAAAGATTTTAGAGTCGCCACCCAAATTGCTTGGGACTTATTTGTAGCAATTGTGTTACAATTTATGCAAATTTCATGAGATCCTTACAGAGTTAGATAAGCTTTGACAAATGCAAAGTGCTTTTAATTGAAATTTGAGCAATGAATTTATATTACAAACGTTGGCAAGAACATTTAAAACAAACCTAAGAAAGGGTGAGCAGAAAATTCAAATATATCGACTCTACGAATGAACATCACTATAATTCATAGTGATCATAGACAAGGATTTTTGGAGAATAAACTATATCAGACATATCCCTAGTAGAATCACCAATCTGTTGGTTAGTTTTAAAGAACCAAACAGATCCCGCTAAGCATATATAAATTTTCCAAATTCAATTCTAACATACTTAGGAGACGATTGGCCAATGAATGAGAGGAAGCTAGGATGCTTCCCTCTTGCACTTTGGGCTCTGTAAGACCCGAGGGTGTTCCCACAATGTGCATATTACAACCTTGCTACATAATTATATCACACATTGCACAATTAATAGATACATTCTCATTCAAATGTTAAATAAATGAAATCTTTAAAGAATCTGGCAATTCCTTTGAAAGATCACACCTCTAAAGCTAAGAATTCTCACAACACCAACCAAAACAAAGGAAGATCAATTAAAAGATTATTTATGAATGTTGTTCTCAAATTAGATAACCAAAACCATGGGAAATGCATATAATACTTAGGATCAGTTCCATATCATTGGACAAGGAGTCAAAACACAACAAATTGAACTATAAGGTGAATTTAATCCTAAACATCCATGAACTTCGTGAGATTTCCTTATAATTCACATATCTATACTCAAAATCTATGACTACTTATTAGATCCACTAGATAAATATATGAATACATGATTTAATCAAAGCATTTTAACTGATCCATTGAACCAGAGCCTAAATTAAAACACACATCAAAGCAAAATGACAATGAAGATTAATGAAGGATTCTTGATCGAATTTTCATTAATAATTCATATACAATGTAAATCTGGAGAGACAATAGACTCAAGAGATTTGCATTATTGTTCAAATATTCTTAGAAACCATACAATTGACAAAATTCACTTGCTCACCTCAAAACTTAAGATACAAACTTCAAATATGTTCTCTTTGTGTTCACAATTTGCATAATTTGGATCTAGAATTCAACAAGAGACCCGTACTAATGGCCTTGAATTCCCTTTTGTGAGAACAAGGGAGAAAAACAAGTCTCAGGCCAAAAAGTACACATGTCACATTTCAATTTGACAACCATAACATATATTCCCTTTCCAGTTATATTTACACTTTCAATTGGAGGGAACATATATGAGACAAAGTTTATTTCTATTTGCTCAGAAGAATAGACCCACCTTCCAAAAGGAACTTTGTTGAAAAGAAAAATCTTCTAACCATTGAAGCATGCTCATTCCTTTGAACAAAATGACAAAAATATACAAAAGATGGAAAAGGTAAATAAACATCCAAGTCAACATCCTAGCCATCGGTGATCAACATTTACCTATAGTCTTTTCAATTTGGAGACACATATCTTTTATACATTGTAATATCTAAGGATAGACTTGTACTATACTTGACCAAGTATATGTGTTCTCTATTCTTGTGTTCACAAATAGAATTCATCAATAAATATCCTCTTCCATTGCTCATATTCTGCATTAGATGGCCAATTAAAATCAATGATTTCATCCATCTTCTTTCTATATGGAGAGTACTTTGTCATCACTGAATTGGCTTCTTTGTCAAAATATTCTAGAAAGCTGATGATGAATGATAGTTTCTCAAGAGTATTCTTCAATATATCAATGTCAACATTCTCACAAATGAGAGTTGCTTGAGAAACAATAGTGGTATCTACCTGGTGCTTCTATGTTTGTAGAGGCTTGACCTCATCAAATGTATGTTGAATATTAGGTAATATTGTAAAATCTGCCTCATCAAACTTAGCCTTCAATTATCTTATTTTCTACTCTAATGGGGCAGCATACCCCAAAAAAATTTGTTCCCTAACCGCACAAACAAATCTATAAGTTAGGACTACTGTTGGATATATATCCTCTCCCTGCTTAGTCCCACTGCCATAAGCTTCAAATCACCAACACTAGGAATCCATTTATCTAAGATTGGGGTAGCCAATTCCTTATCCTTCTAAGATAACCTTATTGCTTGCAACATCAAAGAATAATTTGCATGAACATTATTTAGTTTGCTCTGAATTTTCTTATTCATATGTTTAAGTACTATATGAACAATATTGGAATTGTTCTCATACATGGTATCCTGAGCTTGTTCAAGCAATTTCTTGTACACATCAATTTTTAAGAGTAATTATGCTTTTGTAGGCTCATTTAATGGAATTGCACTTGATGTGCTTGGTTCCTTACTGTAAGTGGTTCATAACCTATATTATATGGTACTATTACCAAGGCTTGTTCTGGTGGAAGGGGAGATTGAGGCTGTGTCATTGGAGAAGTGGGTGTAGGGTGACTTGAGCTAGTTGGGCCTTGTGCCCTCAAAAATTCTATTTGTTGTTTGTATAATGCTACCTCAGTTTCTAGTACAACCACCTTTTGCTGACTCCCATTATATTCATCAACCAATTTGTTCTACTTATTCCTTTACATATCCCTTTCAAGAGTAAGGATCTCAATTGTTGCTTTAGAAAATTTTGCAACATTTACTACCATATCAACTGCTTCCAAGGTTGGAGTGTCAGAGAATCTCTTTATAACCAATTGTTTGTTGAAGTCAATTGGCTCAAAAACTATTGGCTTTCTAGATCCCAAAGACAATCACCAAAATTTCAATGCATCCCATTCTTCATTGAATATTGATCCCTAACGTGCTAATTTTGCCTATTCTTCATTTTGAAGTAGGGGCTTTTCAATCCTCCTTATGGTGTACAACACCACTACATCGGCTATGTTCCACATAGGTAACAACAATACACCACTCTTTTGTACAAGTTCTCTGGCTTCCTTACTTGTAATGCTTTGGAACTTCTCCCTCATAACTTTCCTTACATTTTCCTGAATAGTACCTTTAGGGAGTTCTAGATGTAAGCTCCTTTCCTTGGCCATATTTTCTACATATTCTAAGGCTTTTTCTCTCCATATAGAATCCTTCAATGTCTTGGTTTCAATAAAAGAAACGTCTTCCATGAATGCTTTGTAGGGTTCTTGCCTTAGATCATCTACATTGTTCAAACCACTAAGATCGGCCTTTCCAAGTCTAAGGCCAATTTATCTTGAACTTGAGGCAACCTCCCTTATGGGAGAAGGCATTCCTTGCTACATTTCTTCAGGAGTAATAAGAATATCATTCTCCTCGATATTAGGGTAGTCAACTACCCCTTTAGCCTCAATCTTTTGTTTCTTAGTAGATGGTTGCTTTGATGGAGCAGGACTTCCAGGGGTGAATCTAAATCAATCACAATGGATGGAACTTTTCTTGGGGGTAATGGAACTGATCTTTCAGGAGAAGTTTCCCTTGATCCCTCTGATGTAGTAGGGGTTGGTAATGTTTTATTTTTCTCTATTGTCTTCTTCTTCCTGGAATATATTCTTATCTTTGATGGTGGCTGGTAGGAGGGTCTCTCCTCCAACACTACATTGGGATCTTCCTCAATTTCCACTAACTTTCCTTTATCTGTAACCACATGCTCTTCCATCAACGCACCCATTATGCTCTCAAAATTGTTTATAACGAGCACAATTCTATTGAACTCACACTTAATATTGGGAATAGGATCATAGTTGGAATTCAACCTTTTAACCTTCTTCATAATTTTATTGAAATCCAAATATTTTGCTTTCCTATCCTCTTGTTCTTGGAAGTAAAAAAAATTCCTAATTACACCCTCAAGATAGTAAAATTTTGTTTACAAAAGATCCACTTTTATGTTTTTCCTTCATTGCAAAAATAAAACCCTTAGGGTCATGGTTTCTTGGCTGCATAGTATTCAATTTATATGGTGCAATAAGATGCACCAAATCCTTCCATCCTTCCTTTACCATTACAAAATAAGCAAATGATGTCCATTTTGGGAAGAAAGATCCCTTTTTCAATGTCTCAGGCAAGTGTACCATTTGAGTTTCTCCTAGTTGCCTCATGATTTCTAGAAACCCAATCCTTAGTGGTACATCTCTTGGTAGTACAAATGGATTCACATTTGTGCCATAGAATCTGAAGATTGTTATGTTGGGATATGGGATTGCATCCCCCTAATTGTGGCTTAAATTCAAATCTTCTCTCCTTTCCATAGGCCTCAGGAAGTCATGGATCTCCTTAGGGATCCTTGGTGGATTATATATTAAGAACCTCCTCAGCTTTGAGGCATAGGCATTGTGGAAAACCACAAAATCAAATTTCTGGTCATCCTTGTCATGAATTTGGGTCTAGCATTGGACAAGTAGATCAATGTCATCTTCCTTATTCTTTAATGTCATATCCTTCTCAAAATTATTCTCATTTATACAAGAACATATGCTTTAAGAGATAATACCACTATAAATGTATCCAATTCTTTCCTCCTTGTAAATCAACCAAACCCTTGTAGATGTGCTCTAATAGATAAGTGGCATATTCATAAACTACATTGAAGGTTGGGTGTTGTAGATGTGCTGGCATATAACTATACTCTCTTCGTAAGGTGTCAGATGGAGTGAAACCAATGATCTGACATAAGGAATAGACTATTTTCTTGAAGTAGTTAGCAAAATACTTCATGGGGAAAGGTTCTAATTCATCTCTACCAATCTTTATTTGTTTCCTATTCTTCCCAACCCCAGTGCTGGTAGTGTGCATAGGTAATATTATTTTTCTGAGCAACACCTTGGTGTTTTCATATTCCTTTTTAAAGATACTCATATCAATAGGAATCATATCTTTGTTCCACTCATGTAGGTGGGAACTCTCTACAATTTCTTCTCTAGTTATTTTCAACATCTCCTTATCATCAAATGCTTTGATTACTCTAGAAACCGGGTCATATCTCACAAAAATGTCCTTCAATAGGTCAAAATCCATGTATACATTGGGAACTACCAACTTTCCCATGTCTAAGCTCCAAAGATTGCAAATAGGCACACCAAGATTTCTATTTCTTAACCAGTTTTGAAATAATTTCCATCCAGTGAAAGGCACTTTGACATCCTTAATAGAACACTACTTTTCAATTAATCCTTCTTTAATTTTAGGTCCATAAAATATAAGTCTTCCCTCAACCTTTTTGTTAGTGGAGGGTTTCAATAGGTTAACTATATCTTGCGACATTAGCCTAGATGGTGTTGTAGAGCTAGTGGTTTGTATTTTGGGTGCCATTAGAGATGGGATAAGTTCATACTAATTTAGGGCTATGGCACAAAAGGATTTAAGACCTAGCTATTAATTCAAACCTAGGGCTTGAATCAAAGGTACAAAATTCAAAAGGTTTGACAAAATTATGACCTTTTAAAGTAATTTCAAGCCTTAGTAAAGCAATTAAAACAAAGCACAAAAGCCAATTCGACTGAGGACATAGTGAATATTAACCCTAATTCTAGATAGTTTGAATAAAGCATAGAAAGTTGCATTTTTTTTAATTATGACCTTTTATTTGTAGGAAACCCTAATGTTGATCACGTTGAATTCTACAAATTCCTTTTCTCAATATCCCGTGTGCTTCAAATTTATTTGCAATTCTGAATTATGAAAAAACTAATCATTTACATCCAATTTGAGTGAAATTGGGTAGCTATGGAAGTCATTTCCACCATTAATGCTTGCTCACATGAACGAAAAATGGATACCATGTTCATACCTTTAGTTTTGAATTTCCACCGTCGATCTCCTTGTGAGATGGCCTTTTAGATGACTCAAATCGAGTCAATGTTGTTTAATTTTCCATCACTGTCATGCGCAACTCCATTGGCCAATGAGATTTTTCCAACTAGACACTAAGTTGTTTTCCCCTGGGCTCCACCTTCTCTTGTTCCAAGTGACCGTAGATTCCACGTGGCAGCATCCTGCTAACCCCACAACTTTTATTAAAGCAATATTTTAATCCTGCGGGGTGAGTGGGGAATGACTGAGATATAATCTCATCGTCACATATTAGCCATTGATCTAAAAGCTTAAGACACCGAGTTCAACAGTGAAGACCAGGCCCCACAACCCATGGTGGTACACACGTTAGTAGCCCGCTGACCCTGCAACTTGTATTTAACCATTATTTCAATGACGCAGGGTTGGAGGGGAATGACCATAATCAATCCTTGAGATCAGACGGTCAGTAATATCTGCACATGCGATAAAGTTAGTTTGAAAGATGGGGCCATGACTAGGTTGACGAGACTTAACCGTTGGGAAAAAAGACTTAATATATAAGTCTTTAAACTTGAAATATTTATCTTGACTATTGACAAATTAAAACGATAAACTTGTGGATGGTGACTGATAGACTTAGGCAAAAGGGGCCAGTGTGAATAATGATTTCAATGGCTCAAGTTGCAACTAAAGTGACCAACAACTAGGTGCAATAGGTCAATAGAGGATTAGAACACTCAAGGCTTATGACTATATGAATTTTGAACAAAGGGTTTTTAACCTAAACCCTAAACCCTACCCTCAGACACAAAAGCTCAAAATCGTGACAAGGCAAGAGTCATCTCAGAATTTAAAAAAAAAATAGTAGCTCTACCAGGTTCCACTTGGGTGGGACTCATATGTCCAAGGTGGTGTATGGGTCCTACAAGGCCTATTTGGAGAGAGAAAGTGTCAGAGTGTTATGAAATTAAGATTATTTATTGATATTGTCAGGATTTTGATTGAAATATGCCTTGGGATGCACAATATAGGGTCTTAGGGGCTTATTAATGATGATATTAAGGTCATAAATGCAAGATGGCTTAAAATTCAATGTGAAAGTGTAAATAAGTATACTTTACAACATCAAATTAAGGAAACAATAGGTCTATTTAGCTTAAAAGGACCCCAAATCCAATGTGAAAGTGTACAACACATTACAACACTAGATGAGGTCCATTTAGTTTACAAGCCTCCTAAATTTAATGTGAAGGTGTAAATAAATACATTTTACAACACTAAATTAACGAAAAGTTAGGTTTGTTTATCTTTAAAAGGGCCCAAAACCTAATGTGGATGTGTAAAACACATCACAACACTAGATCAAGGTGATATTAAGTTCAATTTATCATTAATTATTCCCAAATTAAGGAAAATGTGTACTTTTTTTGTCATTACATCTAGCCCCAACTTTAGTTTGAGGATGAACTTGCTTCAAACTCACACTAAAGTTGACATTGAAGAGTGGTCCAAGTGTACCAATGGGGATGGTCTAGGACTAGAAATATTTAGGGAGTGGTCAAGCCCCTAGGATCCGAGGTCCTACGTAAAACTAACATAAGCATGAAAGGACATGCACAAGGTGCATGATATGCAACATCAAGATACACAAACATGCAATGTTAATAACTAAAAGAAAGAAAAAAAAACAAGTAAAAATAAAAATGAGGTGGATCAAGATTTGACCGTTTGTCCAACATGATGTGGATTAGATCTAGACTATTTGTCCAAAGATGCACACTCACTTTGAGGCAACGAAACTCTTGGCTATCCACTAGGTGAGTAATCCATGAAGGTGAGAAACATATGGCCGATATGCACTCACACACACACATGAGTGGCTAAGGGATTTATTCATGCCTCAAATTGGCTTCTTGTCCAACCATATGAAAGTTATATCTCCTGATAACTTTGATAAGGTGCCACACAATAATGAGCTTCGAGCTTCATGAGACAAGTGAAACTTCATATGCTTGGAGCTCATGAACAAATAATGAACTTCGAGATCCATGAGGTAAGAAAAACTTCATATGCTTGGAACTCATGAAAAAATAAGATGGCACCACAAGCAAGCAAATTATGTTATGCAAGGTGGCCACATAACTGATGTTGTAAATGAAAAATAGTGTAAGTTACGTTCAAAGGGATTTTGCTTAGTTCATGTAAGGTCTTCTTAGGGAGCATTGTGCCTAATGTCTCCAAGAGAGGAAAGGTTAAAGAAATATCACACTCTCAAAGGAAATCAAACCCAATGACACCACTAAGAAAAGGACGCATTGTAGGAAGAACTAAAATCATGTAGTGAAACATGAGTGTCGATGTATGCCTCCACTTTAAAGTGGTTGATAACACCATTACTGTGAGCAAGTGCTTTAAAGTAGAAGAAGATATGAGAGGCTATTTAGAAATCCCTATGCCAAGTGCTATGTTTTTGAATCGAAATACATCATGAATAAGTATGTCTCATGCGAGTTGACTTAAGGCATGCCTTTTACATCCCAAGCTTGCTCTTATATGTACATGAAAGGTGATCAACTAGCCAAAAGAGACAATGAAAAGTGACATATGAGGACAAGGATATCTAACCCCTTTCCCCCACTTAGTGTAGAAAAAGGATGAGCCAAAATGAAAAGAGGAACTAGGTGCTTCAACCCAAGGAAGAGCACCACAGTCCTTAAGATATTGAATTTTTTTACTTAAATCCTTACATTCATTAGTAGAATGATCGTGAACTCTGTGATATGCACAAATGAACTCTTGTAGTAAAACTTCTTTCATGTTCTTGGAGGGAGGGATATCAAACGATCTTGGAGGAGTCTCGACAAGATACTTTCTTGATCGATAGTAGAAGATGTTGCTTTTTTTTATGACAAATATGTCTCTCACCTAGTACAAGGTGTCATACCTACACAATACTCTTTAGATTGGGAGATTTTGTTCTCTCCTTTACAGGAGGGTGTAAAATATACCAAATTCGAATCATAAGTGTTTTTCATGATGACATTAACATTAAGCGAGGACTTCTTTATTTCTTTCAAATGATAACAACCAAGAATACTTGTGTTTATCAGTTTAGGATGCACTAAAGTCGGCTTAGAGGAATCTTTTGTAATAGTGTTGATATTAAGTGAAGGCTTGTTTGTTTCTTTTGAGGGACAATAACCAAGACCACTAGTCTTTTCTTGTGTGTGAGGCTCTATAGGGATGTGGATACCTTGTTCTCTAGCACCACATCCTTTTCCATTTTAACGAAGTTGCTTCATAATTTCATAACCTTTTCCATGAAGATTCTTCATCTCTATTGGATTTGGTGGTTGCTCATAATTAAGTTCATCAAATTTTGTTATGTAATTTGTTGTCTTTTGTTCTAAAATGGTTGAGGTGGATGCTTTCGAAGGGTCTTATGAATTTTGGGTTGAAATTACTTCCTTTTATTTTCCCTTATCAGAGTCTTGGTCTATGATCTTGTATTCACCCATGAATGATGGTGTGAAATATAAGGAACCCCAATCATCTTTGAATAACTTCATGATTTATTCAATATGTTTTTATTTGTCTTTTTGTTGCATGAGTTCTACTTGTGTAGTTGGTGTTAATGTTTTTAAAGGATTTTCCTTTCCTTTCTCAATGTTCAAACAACTGTTTTGGTTAGGGTTAGCTTCGATTGTGTACACTTTTTTGTTGTAGACATACTTAATTACACTTTGAACAATAGAAGGAACTCCATTAATTGCATGAATCCATGGTCTGCCTAAAAGAAGGTTATATGACAGATTGTGAGGCACAACATGGATCATTGTTTCTAATGTGGCCTTTCCAGTTGTAATAGGCAATGCAATCATTCCAAGTGGTTGTTTTCCTACATTGTCAAATCCCTTAATAGATAAAGAGTCAGGTTGAATTTTTGATTTATCCATGCCAAACCTATCCAAAAGGGTTAGACTACACACAATAAGGGCTGAAACATTGTCAACAAGGGTTCTCTTTACGCCTTTTCCTTTGTAGCAAACAATTACCATGAAAGAATCATTTTTTTTTTGCACTTCCAAAGGGGGGAGTTCACTTTGGTGGAAAACCATGTCAGCGTTTATTCCTTGGATCACTGCTGCTATGTCATTTGGGTTTGCACTAGTGGGGATCACAACTTGTTGCAAGGAACTTTGAATCATGTCATGAAAGTGAGGGGATGCTTGAATAAGGTCCCACAATGATATCTTAGTAGGAGTATTCTTTAGTTGTTCAACAAGATCATACTCCTTTCCACAAGGAGGACTCGGTAAGATAGGGTTAGGCAGGATAGGATTGATATCTTAGCAAGAGTATTATTTAGTTGTTTAACAAGATCATACCCCTTTCCATAAGGAGGAATCAATAAGATAGGGTTAGGCAGGATAGGATTAGGTAATGGGAGGGATGTTGAAGGTGTTTGTATTGGTTGTAGATTATTCCTAGTGTTATATGTATGAGCAACAATCTTATGAATCAGGTGCTACAACATATTATTCTTAGGTGGGTAGAGAATAAGTTTGGGTTTGTTTTGAGTTGGAAGTTTGTGTGAAGGTGGGTAAAGGATTAAAGAGGATTCTTAGGATGTCCCATAGGGTATGTAGGAGGTCCATCAATCGAGGAATATCTAATGTACACTTGTGCATTAATAACCTTAGTGGTCTTGGTTTGATGTATTTCTAATAAAGGGAAATCTAGTATCATCTTTTCACCATAATCCAAGGAATTCACATCACTATTATTGTCATTTTCTTGCACCATGATATCCTCCCTAGGAGGAGATTTTTTAGGAGAACTACAAACCAAATTTTCTTGACATTGAAGGATTGGTTCTTCCAAAATGACTTCATCACAAGTAGGGGAATGATCAATGGTTGAAATGTCTTGTTTATTAATGATGGCATTCTCTTATTCAATAATGTTTTTCCTAGGGGAAGAGAGACACATAAGATTCTCATGAATCTCATTGGCTATATTTTCTAACATCAAAGCATCTTCCTCACAACTAGAAGATGAACAAATGTGATTGTCAAGATTATCCAAAATTTCACTCCTTTGTCCCATAATGTCTTCCAAAATAGGATAGGTAGGGGAAGAAACATAAAGAGGATTGTCATAGATCTTAAAGGCTTGATAATTCAACACCAACATATCCTCCTCAGATTCAATTTCATCCTCTAAAACATTATCACAAGTGGGGAAAGTGTTGAGAGATGAATGTAGACTAGTTGAAGTGTTACATAGATAGATTTCAATGGTCTCTTGTTGTGTTATGTTATCATCATGATACCTATGGTTGTTTCTTCTTGTTCATCAATGTCTTGCCTAATAAGAGAGGTAGAAGGAGATAAACAACTAGGATTCTCAAAACTCTCATTGATTGGTTCTTCTAACACCAAAATATCTTCTTCGCCAATAGGAGAGATATTAGGAGAAGAACAAATATGATCGTTAGGATTGTCCAAGGTTGTATTCTCTTTCACTAAAACACTCTCATAGGGAGGGGATATGAACTTTTTCTTAGCATGCCTAGAAAGGTAAGGTACTAACATTGTTTGAACAAAAATGAAAAGAAATTCTAACCATCTTATGCAATGCTTCAAGAAGGTAAACAATGTATATCCAAAGACCAGAAGGAATTTTATCCAATGTATGCAAAACTTTAAGAATGGAAACAATGTATATCTAAAAATGAAAAGCACTTTTATCAAACTTATGCAAAGTTTTATGAATGTAAACATTGTATATGAAAAAGTGAAATGTACTTTTATCCATATGATGCAAAGTTTCAAAAATGTGAACATTTTCAAATTTGATGATTTTTGCTATTGAAATGATTTGAAAAATGACTACCCTAAATTGATGTTTTTGACCTAGATGCATAAAACAAAAGTTACCAATTTTTTTTAGATTGATACTATATGTTACCAAAAAGCTTAGGAAGCAACTAAATGAGGTTTTTAATGCTGTAAAAGGCAGTTTAAAATCTAGACTGGGACTAAATTGCCCATAGGGGCGTATGGGTCCTAGTTAGGGTTTTTCTCATGATTTTCAAGAAATTTTAAGTGATTTCTATGATTTTTAGTTTGTACGAGATGTAATCTAAGTGAAAATGTAGATTTTATATGATTTTCAATGATTTGAGATGCAATAATGCAAGCTATATGCACTTTCACTAATGCAAAATTTCTAAACCCTAGAATGCCAATTAACTAATGCAAACCCTAATGCAATGTTAATGCAAGCAAGATCTAGGATGTTGATACACTCCCAATCAGAAAATAAAATGTTCTAAATGCAGGTTCACCAAAATGCAAGATAGAAAATTGTCACCCCAATTGTTTTAGGACCTAGGGCAACAAGCTTTCTATGCTCCACATTCAAGAATGCCCTAGAGATCTCAATCTAATGTAGAAAGGGGAAATAAATCTTCCAATAGGATGTCTTAGGGTTTGATTAAGGACTAAATAAGGGTTCACCATCAAGCTAGGGCTTGGAAAGACTAATGAAATGCAAGATCTAATGATTGAATTTGATGATGCATAAAAATTCACTAAATGAATTGTAAATGCAAATAAATCAAAATAGTAAACTAGAAAAGTATAGAGGAGCACCTAGAAACCTGAGAGAGATTGAATGGAGGCCTGAAATGTTGAATAACCTAAATTTTTGGCATACTAGGACTCATATGCTAGTCTGGGTGTATCAGTCCTAGATCAAGGTTTTTGGTCTAAAACAGGTTCTTGGAAAAAGGGTATCTAAAACTACACAAATTTGAAAAATGACCTAAACGAGGACTCATACACCAAGACTGGCGTATGATTCGAGTTAGGTTTTTTTGGAATTTCAAAGTCTAAATCTGGTCTTCAATGTTTTTTCTTTCTATTCCACTTGATTTTTGGATCTGAAACCTTGATTTTGAGGCTGTAGGTGATTTTTAGTGAAGATTACAACCTTGTGAATGAGGGACAATGCCAACAACTTTCTCCAAGCTTGTAATCTAATCTCCAAGGGATATTCAAGCTCTAAGACACCTAGATCTATAATAACACATGTAGAGGGAGAAAAAAATATTGATTTGTTAGTAAATGGGGCTTACCTTGGTCAAACCCCTGAGGTAATTAAACAAAATGATGAGATAATGAAATAAGGACATGAAACATGAAACATGGACAATGATATCTTGAATGATGTCTTATAAATATGCAATCTAACATGAAATGACCATGAAGGATGTAGATCTAGATCTTGAGATAAGTGTAGAACAATGCTTGACCTTGGATCTTGAATGCAACATCACAACACTAGCTCAACAACATGCTTGATGCTTGATATCCTTGACATGATGATGGATCTTGAATTGCTGCAACAAATGATGAATAAATCTTCTTTTGAATGCCTTATAAATGATCTTGAATGCTCTCTTGATGATCATGTAAAGTCTTGGAATGCCTGACTCCTTAGTGCTTGAATTGATATCATGAATTCTTATATGAAATGATGGTTTGAGACCTCATTTATATAGGCAATCCATCTAATATCCCATTAATTGGATCCCATAGGCCTACATTCATGAAATTTGAACTTAAAACCCAAATTTCCTACTTAAATCCTTAAAAATAGGCCAAATAGGACTCATACGACATGTGGCATATGGGTCCCATAGGGCCTATTTAGAGAGAGAAAGTGTTAGGGTGTGAAGAAATTAAGTTTATTTATTGACATTGTCAGGATTTTGTTGGAAATATGTCTTGGGATGCACAATATAGGGTCTTAGGGGCATATTAATGATGATATTAAGGTCATAAATGCAAGAGGGATCAAAATTGAATGTGAAATTGTAAATAAATATACTTTACAACATCAAATTAAGGAAAAAATAGGTCTATTTAACTTAAAAGGACCCCAATTCCAATGTGAAAGTGTACAACACATTAAAACACTAGATTAGGTCCATTTAGTTTACAAGACTCCTAAATTTAATGTGAAGGTGTAAATAAATGCACTTTACAACACTAAATTAAGGAAAGTCAGGTTTATTTAGCTTTAAAAGGGCCCAAAACCTAATGTGGATGTGTAAAACACATCACAACACTAGATCGAGGGGATATTAAGTTCAATTTATCATTAATTATTCCCAAATTAAGGAAGGAAAAGGTGTGATTTTTCCATAATTACAACAAGTTCCATCATTTTGAGTTTTGACTTAGCATAATCATAAAATTATCTTGTTTAAAATCTGAAAATTGCTTTTACATATTTGCATTGCACTTTACATTCTAGGTCATTTCATTTCATTTTACCTTTTATCCTTTTTGGGTGCATACTGAGTTTGTGCAGCTTGTATGAACTTCACAACTTGGTGTCCTATTTCCAATACTATCGTGAGACATAGTTCAAGACTCATTTCATCCTACAATACACCATTCGCTGTGGATCTTGGGTTTTCTAACTCTTTCACTCATAGTGTTGACACTAGTCAACCCTCTATTGATCATAGGCTTCATACCTCATTTCTAATGACTTCCCTACCCACAAATCATGTGCATGATGTCAAAACAATGGTTTCTAATGTCTCGCAAGAAAACATAAGAAGGATAGATGAAGAAATAGAGAAATTGTAAAACTTTGTGACTTTTGAAAATATTGCTAGTAGTGCAATTCTTGCTTTCAATAATGTGAGGAAAATGCTTGAAAATGAACATGGAATAGACATTGTGTGAATTCTAGCTCATATTTTTGATAAAAATGTCCCTACCATGACTGGTTGTTCTCAAGATTTGGGATATACTCAAATTCAAGGTGGAAATTCAATTCCTCCTTCCCCAACCCTTCTATTTCTACATACACTAGTACTCATGTTAGTACAACCATCCAACCTACTAGCAATGCCAACGCTTCCTTAGGTATTTCCACTAGGAATCCCTCTAGCTTTGTTCATTCAAATATCATATCTCCTCATTCACCCCCCTCACAAATCTACAATTCACTTACCCTCTGCATACATACACAACTCCACCTTATTCACCTCCATCTCACAACACCAACAATGATCCAATCCTTAACATAATTTTGCAAAATATCTCATCCCTACAACAACAAATCACCACATTAAACCAAAACAACCACGATCAACCATCACAAAACATCAAAACCAATACGTTATCCTTGGAGATATTGAGAACACAAATGCAACAAGGTATAGAGGTTCCTAGGTTTGAGAAATATGGTGGGAAAGGAGATCCTATTAGCCATGTTTCCGCTTACACAACCTTATGTAGTGACTTCATTTTTGAAGATAAATGATGAGTTACATTCTGTCATCCATTTTAGTTAGAATTCACCTAGTTTTGTGTCCATATTAAGCTTACCTTTTTTCCCCTTTTCCCTTAAGTTGCCATGATATTTGTGAAATATTAAAGTAAATTGATATGCATATAGGGATGTAAAACATTTGGTAATTAACTAATCTTGAGTACTAATTTTGGTGGATATTGTGAATAGGGGTGTTTGGAGGTTGAAGGAATGCATAATGGAGACTACCTAGAGGATCTCATGGTCCCTTTTTGTTATTGTCTTATAGTTTTTGTTTAATCAATGGTATGGTACTTAGGTTGTTTAGGCAGTTTTTGAATGTTTGAAAAATAGTAGGCTGTAGGCCACATTATTATTTTCCAAAATTGATCAAGTAATTTTGGTTATACACTTGTAATTGGTGGATATATCTATTTTAGTATTCTATTCTATATTAAGACTTATATATATGCTCTCATTCGAGCTTGGAAACAATCTTAGTTATTATTCTGAAGTTGAAATTAATATAAGTCTATTGAAGTGCCGAATCTGCGTTGATATAAACATTCTTCTCCATTTGACCAGTTGGGAGAAAGGGCCCACTCCTCACCAACATTTGGATTTCCTTTTCTGTTATTGTGTGTGAGGTATCATTTAAATTTGCTCAACAATTTCATCTGTTTGTGATTTAATTAAAGATTAGTAATCCTACATATATGTTTTTGAGTTAAGTTCAATCTGTATGGTTGTATTTGTTAAAGTGTGAAGTAATTTCTACTTGAGAAATATTGTTAATGATTGGTGTAAGTAAAGATTGCAAGGATGACATGTATTGACTGAACTAGTGAAGTGTATTATGTTTTTAGAACATTGAAGTAATCTACCCAACTTTACCAGACCATGCCGCTAGGATACATAGGTCTTGTCGCCCGAGTTGTTCAGCTCCTGTCACCTACACTATTTAAATACATCTTTAGCACTATGTTCTTTATGTCATCGTTGTTAATGTTGGTTATTAATTTTTGAAAGCATTTTGTAATTTTGAGGCATTCTAAGAGTGTGTAATCCCAAGATATTGATTAAAGTTTAATTAAGAATTCTAAATTATATGTGTTGGAATGAAATAGGAAGGTAGTGATTAACAATAGGATTTCATTCATTTGAAATTTGAGATGTGTGATTTGAACTCTAGATTGAAAGGTGTGATTTAATTGAATGTCTAGATGCATCCATCCCCCCTTAGTTCATTAGTTTTAGCCCTTAGGTAGATTTCCGCAACACCCTTCATAAGTTTACGACTCCTAGATTGACAGTTAAAGGATAAACTGAGGAAAATACCATAAAATACCCAAGGTCCAATCTAAGTGTATGTACCAACTTAATAGAGTGTCAAGGAAAATTTATCTTTAGTATTGATGCAGTCAAGATCGAAGGACCTTATTAGGCCGTCATAATCTCATAGCCAATTCATAAACCACACACACACAGATTGACACAACATAGGTCAAAAACTCCCTTTTGTTCATTTAGAACATATTATAGAATTAAATTTAGAAATTCACATCTACAGGGAAATTCCTTGTTCATATCACATCATGCTCTACTCTTTGAATCTGTTCCCCTCGTGCTCTCTAGGTTACTTCAACTCTGCTCATGCACCATTTCTAAGATGGTTCATTTTATCTTCCTCCTCTCTTTCAGGTTGGCTTTCCCTTCTTACCAACCTCTCATACCAGGGGCTACTCTCATGATGGGTATATATATCTTCTCTCTGTCATCACCAGCAAGCTTTCTCCTTCACGTTGGCCTGGTCGTTCTTCACTCCTATGTCATAGTATCACCAAGCAGTTACCTCACTGTCAATAGTTTCTAATTATTGACCAATCAACATGTATTGCACAACAATGATGTGGAATGACATCAAATCTTGCCTCTTTAAGTGTTGTGATATCATTCTTCATCCATTGTCATTGACCAAAGCACCAATTGTACCACTCACATTACTAAGTCCACCATTTCCTTATCGATGAGACCACTAATCACCTCCCATCAATATGAAGGAGTCCTGCTGATAGCTATGCATACTGCCAACTCAAAGAGGTATCAGTTTGTCAGGGAGACTTTGAATTGACTCCCACCAATACACAAGCATCCCATCGATGTTCACCACACTCTCCGTCCATTGTTCCATTGGAGCATCGCCATGTCATTGCTCCGTAATCCACAACAAGGATGTGGATTACCATTCATCCAATCTCGTCATGCCACATGTTTGCTTTGAAATCTTCTGTCATCTCATACCCTAGTTGGGTCCCACCAAGAATTTTCATCATTTGATCAACCAACTTGACCCCACCATTGATCAAGAAATTATCGCACAGTCACAAAATCATCAAAACCACGAACTCCAAAACCTCTTGTCAAAGGTTGTAAGGTTATGAAAACCTGTAACTTGTTGACATCATTTTTTTAGGCTATTAGTGAGACTCCAGGATGAGTCCTACTGAAACCATTCACTTTCACTGATCCTTCAACTTGTCCACGTCGTCGTTGAATTCCACCTTGTCAGTCACCTTCTAGTCTGTCCCACTAAGGTCATCTTCCTTGTTGTCGCCATATCATTGGGACCTCAATGCATCTCCTACTGATCAACCATGTCTCATCAATCAACATTCATCAGCTTGTCAGAGGGACTTCCTCCAAAGTCACATCGATATTACCTTGTCATTGGGACAAAGAATGATGTCCTACTGATACTACATACTCACGCTAATGAGCCCGTCACACTCTGTCACCATTGGATCATCACTGGGACACAGAACATGGTCCTGCCAAAATCTAGATCTCACGTTGATGTAACTCCACTCTACCAACATGATTGTTCCATTGCTAGGACCTAGAATATGGTCCTACCGAAGTCACCCCATCACACCAGTGACCTTCGATCTTCCAACACCATTATTTTATCGCTGGAATGTGTAGACACCTCTTGCAGATAAGCCAAAGTTCTACTAACGGGGGAGCAACGCTAGCCAAAGAGAAGATGGAGAATGATGCTCCTGCATCAGACTCCCCAGGTGATTAAATTCATGTGCTCCTGCACACAGAATCTGTCATGTCATCCTTTGATTTCTTTTTCTCACTTTCTAGTTGTTCAGTCTCCTTGATTATGCATTGCCATACTTGCATCGTTGCATTTTTTGGCTTCTCTTTTTCTATGCATACTTCCTCATTTGGATTTCTTTTCCAACTTCAGATTGCCACCATTGTTCCTTACAATCTTCCACCTTCATCAACATGTCCTCCTAGGAACATTTTATCTCTACTCTTTCCACTTCTTCAACCATATCTGCAACACATTCTGCATTCATCAATGTGTCCTCCAAAGGACTCTATTGCATCCTCTTTATGCCTTCACAAGGACAAGAATCCACTACAAGCTTCTCGCTTGCTTTTCCTTCCTTATCCTCTTGTATGAGGATTTCTTCTTCGATGCCACGTACTTGACATCCTACTACAACCTCTTAATTTCCTGCCAACACAACAAATTCAACATGTTAATGGGACTTATCTCCTCCCATCTACAACTCCTTATCACATTCATCAGTTACTTTCCCTAAGAAGATATCTTTCTTCCTTATCTCCTCTTTTAGCAGGAGATCTTCATCTTCACCAAATTCCCTATCAAATATAGGATTTCCAATTGCCACTTTAGGAAATTTATGCATTACCAACTGTGTGAACCCTAATCTTGGTACCTACAAAACATGAGTAAATGAGTTAAACAAGGAATTGAAAGCTAAAACAAGGATTCCCCATGAAATCCATTTACAAATTCAAAATAGGAATGAAAATAGTGAAAAACACAATGAAAACAATGAAATAGCTTGAATCCTAATTTAAATATGAAAACTCATGATCCCATGGGAGAATTGGTGCCAATTTGATGTGAAAAATGGCCCTTTCCCAATTCCTAAGATTGCAAGCTTCAAATGTTGAAGAGATTGATCCACTTTTGTTGATGAAGAATGAAGACTCCAATCCAAAAATCTGCAAAAACCTAGCTAAGAACTCAATGATGATGGATGAAAATGGCTAATGACTTGAGCATGGTAACTTTACTCAAATTGTGGATGATCAAATGAGGAGAGGAGCTCTTCATTTATAGGATTTCAAGATGGATGAATGGCCAAATTTGAGCAATGTGGGACTAACATTCATCCAATGATATGGTGCCACTTGTCAAGCTATGAATGGATGATGGATATGCAAGATTTGGGGTTTGTGCCAATAAATGCCAATATTTGAATTTCAAATTTATTGAAATGACATGCAAGAGGGAAGGGAAAATGCAATAAATGCCACTTGGCTCAAGGAAAAGGACATGTAAGATGAAGTTATTGCCTTGTTGGATGTACATGTTGACTTGGAATTTTTGAATTCAAATTGAGAGAATATTCCAAAAAGATGCCTTGTGAGGAAAATAGAGATTTAATAAATGAATTAAATCTATTTTCATGTGTAACTTGCATTATCTAGAGGATGTGACATGAGATGAGATTAAATTAATCAAGGGTTAATTAATTTAATGAGAGAGATTAGATGATGTGACCTATTTGACTTAGATTGGGTTTTATTTAAATCAAATAAGAGAGAATATGATAAGAGGCTAATTAAATAAGGATTTTGATTTATTTAATTAAAAGGGATGGTGTTAGATTAAATCAAATAAGGTTTTAATTTATTTAATTTAATGGATAGACTTTAGAGATTTAATCAGATAAATTGATTATTTAATTAAATAGGGATAATTAGATCAGATGGATTGATTTAATTAACAAGAGAGATGACTTAATTAGATAAAATGATTTATTTAATTAAGAGATGAATATTGATGAATTTAATTAGATAGGGGAATTTGATTAAATGGTTAGACCGATGGATGATTTAGGGAGAAACGATGTTAGCAAGTCAGGATCAAATGCACAATGTCAATCAATATATTTTACGTGTCTACACCAACTTCTCTTTATTCTGCATACCTACATTCACATTTTTGAACATATCATTAGAAAATAAATTAAGAAACCAAGTCGTTACTCTTCCTTACTCATTTCCTCTTCTAATGCACCTTGCTGCACTTCCTTCAGATGGGCAGGTGCAAAAATATGGGTAGCCAATTTGTGGCCAAATTTTTAAAAAAGTTTTGAAAGCTCATGGCTTAGTGTGAAGAGCTTGAGGCTCAGCCACAACTAGCCCATAATGCGAGCGTGTTATAACGTGCTCACATTATGAGATATTAAAAGCAAAAAAAAAGAAATCAAAATCATTCTAACTTGTAATTGTGTATTTTTCCTGCCCGCGGCCAAAACCCCAAATTTTTGCACTCACATTCTGGGAGGAGCTATTTTGCAAAATTCTTCATCAAACTATTGTTGTTTCTCACCAGGATTCCACCACATCGACAAGGAGGTTTGAGAGGTAAGGATTGTTTGTTTTTTGTTTTGAATTTTTTAGTTGTAGGTTGTTTTTTATATTTATTTTTTGAATTTGTAGGAAATGTTAATCAACCTAAAAACCCTCCTCAAAGTCCTCAACAAGCACAACAACAACAAGAGGAACAAAATCCTCAATAAGCACAACAAGAATAACAATAACAAAATCCTCAAGTTAATCAACCACAACAACAATCTCCTCCACCAATCCCTCAACATCCCCCTGGCACTCAACAAAACTTAATGAGTGAAATTGAGAACACTAAAAAAAATTTGAGGATTTAATTAGGAGGTTGAATGATCCAAACGGTTCAACTATGGAAAGAATGACCCTAGCAACTTCACTCAAAGAAATGTTAAAACATGTAGATTCAATCAGAAAACAATTAAATAGTTGGAAAGATAGGAGGATGCAGCTAGGGCTTATTACCAGGAT
The DNA here is from genome assembly GCA_007258455.2 of Sequoia sempervirens. Lineage (NCBI taxonomy): Eukaryota > Viridiplantae > Streptophyta > Pinopsida > Cupressales > Cupressaceae > Sequoia > Sequoia sempervirens. The sequence goes on from VDFB02058242.1 coordinate 357,959,543, forward strand.
AAATTATCATATAAAGATGTAAAAGATTTTAAAATTACAAAATTTGATTTGTGCTCATTATTCACTAACCCATGCACAAATTCAAATCTTACCCTCAATGCAAAGAGGTTTCCTATTTATTGGCGCCACCACCAAAAAATTATGAACCTCTTTTGGGATAGGTGGTACATGGTTTTTGATTACCCACCATGCAACAATTGTGAAGTCCTGCAATATTTCCTTAGGGAACTATATTGTGAGTTCATCTTGAACAAAATCAAAAATTATTTTGATATGAGGGACTTCCAGGGGAGAGGTGGGGGGTCGACTCAATATAGACTTGGTGCACAACAAGATCCTATGCGGCAAGGGAGACGACCTCTCGCTAGGCCACCATGAGCACATTGTTATCCCTTCCATCACAAAGGAGAGTGACAACGTAGAGACTTTGTAGGCCATCAACTCTTTGACCCAGAGTGTCATCTAGCATGCCAACTCTATTCTACAACACCATCTAGGGGAGTCTCCAAGTGGTGGGCTTTGATCCCACTTGTGTCAATCTTGCGGGGTGACTTATTCATATGACCCCACCGACACTCAGGAGGCTACTACGCAGGATCTGTTTGCTGCTATGGAGATGGCAAGGGCAATTGAAATTTTACATGAGGCCTATGACATTGATACTCAAGTAAAAGTTAGCATGTTCATTGAATTTAATTTATTAAATTTTGATTTTGAAATGAAAGATTAACTAATTTAGTTTTATGATTTTAATAAAATTGTAGGGTTACAGTGTTGATATTGGATACACCGGCCCTACACCTACTTATTTCTCCACTACACCTATCGTTGAGGTATGTAACTAGTAAACAATTATAAATTTATTACATGTTAATATAATTGTTTTATGAATGGTATTTTAATATGTGATTTTGGATGTTGAATAGGCTAATATTGGAGGTTTCGAGGGAACACCTCCCAGTGCTAGTGGATTTAGTCAAATCTACACTTAGGTAATAGAATAAAGAGTTTAACTAATGAATTGTACTTAATAGATTTGTGTAGTTTATATTCATATCATTGATTACGTTGCATTGCACATCTTTCAAACTTAAAGCATTACTTCACATTCCATAACTAATAACTATATGTTGATAGATGACAAAATTCCAACTACAATATAGTTGTTTAGAAAGTCAACATAAGCAGTGATGCAATTACGTCACATAGCATAAATAATAAGTAGGAGCAGCTTCCAATTGCATTTGCTTGTCATGGAATTCTATGAGACCACTTTTTATTGAGGCATCTTTTCAAACAGTTCATTGCCTTGTCTATGCTATGGATGCTTGGAAGGAATATATGAAAGAATAATAGTAAGCAATAGCAGAGACAGGTCAATGGGTTGTTTGAAAAAATGCCTCAAAGAAATGCAGTCTCATGGTGATGTCCATCACCATGAGACCCAATTTATTTGAGGCACTTTTTCAAACAAATCACTATGCTACCACATTTTCCATACATGTCTACCAAATCATTTTATCAAACAATTCATTTCCTCTCTGCTATGGCTAAAAGCTTAAAAAAGGTGCTTTCCAACAAACTATGGATGCTTGGAAAAAATATATCAAAGCATAATAGTAAGCAATAGCATAGACAAGGCAATGAGTAGTTTGAAAAAAATGCCTCAAAGAAATGCAGTCTCATAGTGATGGAATGTCATTCCATCACCATGAGACCGCATTTCTTTGAGGAATTTCTTCAAAAAACTCACCACCTTTTTCATGATACCAAATTTTCCATACATGTGTACTAAAGCATTTTATCAAACTACTCACTTCCTTGCTGCTATGGCTAAAAGCCTAAATAAGTTCTTTCCAACAAACTATGGATGCTTGGAAAAATTTCTATCAAAGCATAATAGTAAGCAATAATACCATAGAGAAGGTAATGAACTGTTTGAAAAAATGCCTAAAAGAAATGCGGTCTTATGGTGATGGAATGCCATGATGTACATTTTTTTGTAATGGCATTCCATCACCATGAGACCCTATTTCTTTGAGGCATTTTTTCAAAAAGTTCACTGCCTTCTCTATGCCACCATAGTTATCGTACATGTCTATGAAAGCATTTTATCAAATGGTTCACCAACTTGCTGCTATGGGTAAAAGCCTAAAAACACGTTCTTTCAAACAAGATATGGATAGGGAAAATAGTAAGCATGATAGTCAGAAATATATAGTTTAATAAGTACTCAAAATTTTGTTCATTATTTGATACATTATAAGTCGTGACGTGGATTGCTATTGTAGTTGTTGTGATTGAATAATTTGTTGTTTTATTTTTTAGATGTTGCAAGCAGAAACACCTTCAAATGTTCAGAGGGCAATGGAGATTGGTGTTTCATATGCTATAGAATCCTCGATGGCTCTGACAAGGGAGGTATGAGGAAAATTATAAAATTTCAATTTACATTTGTTGTTATAGATGTTAGTTAGTGAAAAATCAAACCATTATTGATTCGTAGTTTAATTTCTATTTGGATGGTTTATACAGGGCTTCAACATGCCTCAGGCATGGGCATTTGAATATTTCGCTCGTGGAGAGTGATCATCAGATGGCAATAAGTGATTATTTTGTTAAATATATCATTTTTTAAAATGTAATTTCTATATATTAATGTCTTTACTTCTTATTGTAATAGATAAGACTTGACCAAGAAATAAACCCTAGGAGCACCAGGAGCACTCCTCAACCACAACATAAATGAGTGACAGACGTATCGCCATCCGATCGACAAGCAAAGGGAAAGAGTTTATTTTGAGAGCATGGAGAGCGATGGCTTTTGATTTTGGAGCCCTTTGTTGTATGCCTATATGGCTATTTTGTACCTCTATTTTATACTTATATCGACATATATTGATGTATGCCTACATGGATATTTGGTTAATAGAAATATTTTTTATCAATGGTGTCTATATTTACATTATAAATCCATGGTTCAATAGATATGAGTTATGTGTATTCAAGTGTATACTTTACAACTTACGTGTATACTTTGTGACTTACGTGTATTCCAATGTATTTTTTACAACTTACGTGTTTTCATACGTATACTTTGTATTCATGTATATACTTTGTATTAATTTATGTATACTATGTATTCGTGTGTATACTTTAAGGATTACATGTTTTTGAGTACTTGTGCTTCCCTTATTCACATGTACATGCTTGAATTATTCACATATATACTTATTAATTGGTTATATTAATTGATTGATGCTAAACAACTTTATTAGTCAATGCTAAACAACTTCAATATTTCTAGGAATACTAGTAGAGTTACAAATTCCAAAATTACAGAAATTGAAAAGAAAAGATTAACTGTAAATAAATGCACTGATTATTAAATTGATATTTGATTAAGAATGAGTATAAAATATATCAAGAGATGAGCCTTCTAGATTAGCAACTGCCAACTAGAAAATAGGAAAAGCTTTCCCAATACTTTGAAAGTAATAATCCACCCAAAATTGCAATGGGATCTAGAAGGCTTATTTAAGATCCTTGAGCAATGTATTTCCTAATGCTCCCTTTTCTTACATATCTCAATTCAGTTTAATCCAAAGAGTTCCATGAAATGCTTTATCTAAAAGAAAAAAACACGTTTTCAATTGGTATTCCATGAAATGTTTCATAAAAAGATTCCAATATATTTAATCCTTTGATTAGAACAACTCAAATAAGAAAAGGATACATAATCTTCACAACACTTGCAAAACATAATATTCATAGTAGATGTAGTTAACTTGACACATTATCATACAAACACCATATAAACACGTTGAAAGATTTATGTCAACTTTTTGCAATATTATTTCTTGTATAGGAAATGGACTCGGGAGAAAGCAAGTTATAATTTATAATACAAATAAGAAATGGACTCAATGGTGGAAACTTTATTTATCACACCAAATAATAAATGTATGTGATAGCATCACTTGTTTCTCTTAGATTCCAATTTTCAAGTATAGCAAATCATTTCAAATGCAAATGAAAAAATGCTTCACAACCAAAGTTGTTGATTAAGGAAAAATAAAATGTTTCGAAGTTCCACCATTGTACAAATTTACAATTGGTTGTATATTGTTGTAAGGGAAAGGAGGATAATTGAAAAACATCTTGCACTTGCTAGACTTGAGGATGATCATATGCTTTTTGTGTGGAAAACTTGGACTTCTCAACTGTCGTGTGTATGTTTCTCTTTTTGATTGTTTTGCATTCTTTTGATGCCAAAAATTGGCAAGGTAACAACCTTTATGGGAAACTCAGTTAATGGAGGGACCAATTGCGCTAAACTGAGTGACCTCTAGGTTTTTAAAGAAGTTAGCTTCTTCTGTAATTGGGGTTTTGGAATGGGAAAAGGAAGAAATATAAAAAATAAAGATCTAACTAAGGCGATGCACCAAGGAATAGATATAGGCATGATAAATCTATCTTTTGGGATTTGATTTAAGGGCCTGATCAACAATCGGCTATGTTCTAAAATAACATAAATCAAAGATAAAGATCTGAACAATTCATCTAATGACATAAAATAATTCTCACACACATTCACTGAAAAGAGGAGTCAAAGACATGATCTATACTAAAAAACCTGTATTAAAATTATAGAAGTTCTACAAATAAACAATTTAGGAAAATAATGGCACAATATTAATGTTTTATCAAATAGCTTATGAAAATTAGAAAGGCCGAATAATGGCATAGTTTGAGAGTCTCATACAATAATCTAAAAGCAATAAAAAGAACTAGTGTCTTTCCCTAATTTTTATGTATCTTCTGAACTCTTCTTTCAAAGAAAGAAGTAGTATATATGCTAAAAATCCCACTGCCTGGAGGGCTAGTAACAAAAAAGATCCGATATCTCAAGCAATGATTCCTGCAACAATGATTCCCTTCGGCCATTGTAATAGAAATTTTTTGAGCCATAGCACATAGTCGCTCCCCAACTAGATGCACCCCTTGAGAATGATGGCAATGGTTCCAAACAAACCTCGTGAAGACATATGTCACTTTCCAATGGAGGCAATTAGGACATGTGGTAGTATGTCATAGCTTGTTATTCGCTCCATCCTTCCCTTCAGTAGAACTCTCGCTGAAGAGGTGTGTGGTGGCAGGTCACAGCCCGTGGTTCATTTCTCCCTTTCTATGATGAAAGCTTGCATTGGGAAGACACGTGCCAACATTCTTTACTATCGACATTGACTATGGGGTCCATGAAAAAGTTTATGTGGATGGAAGCTATGTGGCACATTGACGGGGCCTGACTAAAAAGTGAAGGGAAGCCACCCTAAAGTACCTGTGGTGATGACACATGGCAGCATGGCGAGAGCTAGTAGAAGAGCTAAGGAAGTAATCGCTACAAGGAGTTCCTGGCAGACACGTGGTGGAAGCTGACGAATTTTATCAAAAAGAGGCCTGATTGAGAAGTGAAGGGAAGCATTTCAAACATATGAGGTGAGGGTGGGTATTTAGCAAAAAGAAAACCACCCGAAGGGAGCTCGAGGAATTTTAAATTCATAACTTTTGGCGATTACTAGGGACGTTTCACCTACAGAATAAGGAACCCAAGATTTTCTCTAGGTTGCAGACCAGAGTACCATCCATTGGGCAACAACGTCAGAGCTTAGAAAGAGCAGCCTACAGAGGCAACCAGTTAGCCTTGGATGGTGTCGACATGTCGCGTAGATTCTCTTGCACTTTGCTTAGATCAAGCATTTCTTTGTAAGGTAGTGTCACAAATAAACCGGCCGCAGACTCAAGCTGGAAGAGTAGCCGTGCAATTTGATGAGTGACACCTTCAATATCTGATGCGGTTGGGGGTTGGCTAAAGCTCTGGAAAGTGGATGTGTCTTGATGATTCTCTTCAATCTTCACTACAATTTTCTCTGCCATGGCCACCGACTTATCTGCAAGAAATCAGGAGGGCATGCCCATCTTAGTTAGCTAGGAGAATATCTCCCGCATGTTATCCATAGTCTAGCTCAAAGTGGTTGTGCATGTACTAGCATGGAGGATAGCTGAGTGGCAATGGATGAACCTATTCGCTGTTTTGGTAGCAACCTTACGATCCTCGATCCTTTCCTTTGCTAAGTTTTCATCTAAGACCATGTATAACTTAGCAAATTTTTTTCCTCAAGAACCCTCTCGACGATGACTTGTAGGAATTTCTCATTCACTCCATCAACTTCCCTACTCAAGCTTGTCACCTCTGACATAAATTGGAGTGTCAGATGTAGTGTTAGGCATAAGGCCTTGACCTTTTCCCAGTACAAAACATATAGCTACTGAGCCATTGGAATGAGGTTTGGCTGGGCAACAGGGGCTTGGGGAACACTCCTTAGAAGGGTAATCTTTGCATCTTTTGAGCCGACCTCCTGTGTTAGTTCCACAACCCTCTTTTTTGCGGACGCAAGTTGTTCCTAAATTTTTCTTAATTGTTTGGACCAGTTTTCCTCATCTCGAATCTTGTTTATCAACTTCGTCTCCAGGGAAAGATTCATCTCTTGGAGATCCTTTTCAAATTAGGCCTTTTGGTCTCCAAAGTTTGCATCCCTTTGTTGCATTTGTTGCTCGAATTGAGGACGCTATCATTCAAACTCCTCACTCTTTTGTTGCACTGCTTGCTTTGCTAGAGCTAACTTGTTTTGATAGTCTTGGTTCCTCCACCACAACACATCGACTAGGGTGGGGTCAATAGATTGGAACTTTGCAAGTTCCTCTTGGAGTTTGTTTTGCTCTACCTCTGCTACTTGCACTTTCTCTGATAAGCGCACAATTTCTGCTTCCATCACTTTTTCCTTCACCAATAGAAGCTTGGCCCTATCCTTCACAAGTTTCAGCTCTTCTTCTTTCTTCTTTTGTTAGCAAATAGACTTGAGGAAGTCAGTGGTCACCACCCAATGCATTTCTTCCATGAGCTCAACCTTGTCCTACAAATGGGCTATGCTTAGACCGAGTCCAATGGTGAACATGTTGTAATCATCAGGCTGCATCTCCCCTTGTAGTTTGATCACATTTAGATACATGGTTGCGAAATGGATCAATTTCTGAGCATCATTGAAAATGGTATACACCTTTGGCTCCGTCGACTTCTTGTCCTCTTTGGCCTTTCACTTCTAGATTTTGAGAGTTCACACTTCATTTGTATTATCACCCTGCACCATAAATTGGGTTGGCGACTAAACTATCCTGCCTACAAAAGGTGCACGAGGAGGTAGGGAAAAAGGGAATGTGAGGGTAGTGGTTCTAGGAATTTTCTTCTTTGAGAGATCAACTGTCTATAGGGAGAAAGGAGGGACATGCCAAAGCTTGGTTTGTGACCTAGTGGGAGGACTCATTGGGTGTTGTGACAATAGCGGAGTCATGATGAACCCCATCTTTCGAGAAGACTGAGTTGGACTCAATATAGTGGTAATAGGAGGGGTATCAATAGCAGCCTCAAATGCAAAGGGTGAAGAGATAATGGATGTGGACATGGTAGCGGTGAAAGGTGTAAGGGTCCATGGAGGAGTCAAGACAAATGGCTTCACTAGGAGAACTGGGAGAAACCTCCCGCGACCATTGCAATTGAAGTGGAAAAGGAAGGGCCAACACTTGTAGTGATGAGCACCGCAGAGACAACAGGAATGACCAAAGATTGTGAAGTAAGAGAAGAGGGAGAAAAATTTACCTGCTGTATGGATGATTGTGGTTCTTGGCTCACCACGACCTCTTGGCTTGCTGCGGGTTCTTATGAACTCTCTCTGATAATTGCTTCTATGTGCTACCATTTGATGGGTGGGGAGTCCTCCACCTCTATGGTTTCTAACTATTACTGAGTCATTCTCATCCTTGCTATGGTCCAGGTGAGTGTCTGTGAAGCTCTTGATATGTTCATCTATACATTTGAAGCAACCTAGCTAGGTCGCTCCGTCACCTTCCTCTTTTGCTGAGCAGAGGCTGACAACACTTTTGATTCCTTCTCCTTTCCCTTCCCCGTATTTGACCGATCCTCACTGGAATCATCATCTTCATTAGCGCTTGCATTGGAATCCATGTGTGCATCATTCCATAATTTATCAGATTGTTCATCCAACTCCACTCTTCCATAAGGGGCCTTAGGTTGTTTGATCTCTTGGCTGTACACCCAAAAATATTTGATTCTTTCCTCACCCCATCCTTCTTTTCTTGATAACCAACTTCAGAGGCTGACTCCTATTTTTTTCTTCTCATCACACTCCGCCTCAGCGAAGTAGAACTTAATCCATGGTGACCTACTATTGTCCATAGGAATGTGAATCAAGTCAACCAATAGATCATCTAGATCTTTTAGCGGGTTCCGCCTCGTTTCCCAATAAGGCCGAGGGTTGTGCACTACCTTTACATATTTATTTGGTAGGTCATTGTCAGGGTTATAATTTCATTTGTCACAAATCCATACTAACCCCAACCGAGCTAGCTTTTCCTCCAACAGCTTATGCGTCCTTTTCTTGTTCATGACCATCGTTTTAAAACTTAGCAGGCAGATGAAAAACCCCTTCTTTGTTTTCCCTCTGCAAAAGGTGTAGTCGATAATTGATACCTGCTAGAACATCTTGAGGTCCAACACCCAATTTGTGTCACATGCCAGAAGCTATAAAGGCTCCTCAGTGAATGTGCATCCGAATGAACATGAAATCCATTTCAAGAAACCAGTCACATTTGGGAGTGAAGTTCTACATATACCTTTTCTGCTCCTTAGTGAGCCAGTCAATGCTATCCTCCCCTCTCAAATCTTGTAGAATCAAAACCAAGAAATAATCTGAGAATGCATAATAGTCATAAGTTGAAGAGAAGAGAGGAGTCCATATAGAAATTTCCTTCTATTCCCCACTTCATCAAATATAGCCAAATTCATATATTTCCTAAAGAAATCAAGGTTTTCATGCAAAAGTATATGGGAAAGAAAAGAAAGGAACCTAAACCGACGCTGCGTCTGGTATTCCCTTATCTGGATTAGCATCTCTTCGATAATGAATTCTACAAATTCATACCAAAATAAAGAATGTTTCTTATGCAACTGAAACCCCACACCTAGTTGAAATTCTAGAACATGCATGTTAGTGTCCAGGCCACAAGAAAATGCCATCATTGAGAAGGCATCCTACATGTCTACAAGGAAGGAAATGTGTGCTTTTGAAATCTTGGGTGGATTTTTCTGATCTTCCTTAGGCCTTTGGGTTTCCTTGTTATAAAAATCCATAGCATAGTCTCTTCTTCTCTATACTCTTTCCCCTTGCTCGGGATTAAATGATTTCATCTTGTCTACTTTGGAGCTTTTTGCAAGGATACATAACATGTTCCATATAGCTACCTTGTAGATATTAACTCTTAGTTCTTGACCCTTGATAGTGTTGGTAGCCGGGTTGAAATGCTCAATGGCCTCATCAACTAGCTCCGGGCAACAATGCACGAAAGGGACCATGTACTGTGGAAGCCCGCTGAACCAACACTTTTGTGCCAAGGAATCCAGGTCACTGTTTCTCTTCATTATTTAGTAGGCCACCTCCCTAAGAGTCTTAGGGTTATTTTTGAGGATGGGATCATGAATATTATCCCATTCCTCCATGATGAGGTTTTGGTCTCTGTAGGTCATTTACTTTTTTACTCTTCGTGTATTTACCCACTTTGGCTTCTCTAGTATACTAGGTGAAGTGTATGAGACATCTTCAAATACATAGACAACTGATTCCTTGCACATGCTGTTCAACAAACTTTGTGTGGCTCCTCCTTACATTTATGTCTGGGAACTTTCAACCATCTTCCCTTTTGGTTTTATATTTATGCTATGCTGAAATTTTCTGCAATTTACTTTCTCTCACTATGCTCAAAACTCTTGCTTTAGGTAGTGTGTTTGAAAATATTTCATAATGTTTAGCCTTTTGCATGTGATACTTAGTTATTTCCTTCTTGGGGTGGCCAACAATGCTCACATTTTAGCATTAAATTTGACATGTACTGCCAGTTATTTGCTCATGTGAAATGAATTACTTGCCATTTTGAAATGACAAGAATTCATAATGACCTTCGGTAATGATGTCCTTCGACATGATTTTCATGGAACTTGAGTTGGAAATTTGAAGGAAGCTTAGGCATTCATATGTCATGACAATTAATATCCCAAATGGAATGATTAAACCCAAATATGCAATAAGTGCTTGAAAAGATATGGGTTCTACCTTGGAGTTCAAAAAACTCATGTAGAATGACACCTCAACATTTTTTCGTGCAGACTACCACCGATGAATGCCACCATCTTATGCTAATTAATTAGATCCTATTAATCCTGCACACAACAAATTGTACCTAGTAGACACAACTGGGTGGGGAATTCGAGTGAGCCCTAGTGTGATTTCCAAGGTGGTACTTGATTAGCATCATGCTTATGGTATGAAAATTACCATGCATCTCTTGGCTGATTTCTATAAATAGGCACTTAGGCAATAGCGAAATCACACTTAACAGTTTGAGCAGAATTAGTAATATGCAATTGGCTTAGAACTTAGCATTAGTAGTTGCGTAGAATTTGCATAGAGCTTAGACTTAGGAAAATTTGCATAGAACTAGTGTCAGACAGTTGTATAGAGCTTAGTCTACACCATGAACACTCAAATTAGGTTAGTCTACAAGAAATCCCAGACGAATTTCCTTGGTGAAATCTCAACTAGGCGTCTCAAAAGAATGACCAAGAATAAGCATTCTCTAGCCATTATAGCAATAAAGTGGGTTCTAAGGAGGGATTGCATTGAATATGAAGATAGGTACAGAGTTAATAATGATGTATGCTCTCACTTCACTGCATCCATGCTCAACATCTAGGTTCCCAAGCCATTGGTTCTTCATCTAGTGCTTGAGATATTTTTGAAGAATTACCTGGGCAACCTTAGAGAGGTAGTGGAAAATGTTGTGTTTGGTATAGGCCTGCCAATGGCGAGCGACCTTTAGAAATACATTGAAGAAGATGTAGTAGTACCATGGGTGCCATTCCTGAGTAGTTTCTAAATTTAGTCACAAGAAGAACATCGTGAAAGGGTCACCTGTGCATACCACTTCTTGTTTTGCTTGTACAATGTGGGTCCTTTCTTCGACATCGACTGGTACATTGACTTCTAGAACCTGGTATTCCCTCCGCCATTCGCCATTTCTCCTACAGATGCTGTTGTTGTTCCTAATGCCATCCCTGTTAATTAAGTCATTATAGATGTTGTCATTGATGCCTCCATTGCTGCTGCTCATGCCCAAGACTACAAATCTCTTTTTATGCTTTAAGAACTCATCCTTTAGTCTATTTTTTGTATATACGTCTGGAAAAAGGCTTTATCATAGCTATATATAAAGAAGATATAGAATTTATATAGATATATACTCTAAAAGCGTGACCTCTAAGCCATTTTGACAATGTATTTATCAAAGTATATAAATATAATGAAGATATAGTTTATATTACAATTTTGTCTCCTTTTCCTTATGGTTATGCAATGTGGGTTTTCTTTTCTCTTTTCCTACATAGATGTGTTTACTTCAATTCTACATATGGGTGTCATTCCTTTGCTTCATGGGTTGCTTTTAGTTCTCTCTGCACTTTGCAATAATGGGTTCCATTTGTTTCTACTTCTTCGCACTGTGGAATTTAATTATTGAAAGATGGGTTGACAAAAAACATGGAAGAAAAGAAATAATTACATTACTCATATATTTACATTGGTAGAATAATTGCGAAGATTAATTGAACAATCTTAGGTGGATTTCGTTAACAGGAATCCACAATGCTTCTTGCTCCATGTTTTCCAATTCAAATGCATTATATTTCTTGCATTGAATTATTTTGTAAGGGCCTTCCCAGAGGATGTCAAACTTTCCATGTTGGCCTGGCTTCGCAACCCTTTCATTGAATTTTAGCACTTGGTCCCCACATTTTAGGCCTTGGTCAAAAGCTTTCTTGTCGAACCATCTCTTAACCACCTATTGGTAGTTTGACATAGCTATCGAGGCCTTTTCCCTTTTTTCTTGGACTTCCAACAACTTGGCCAGCTGCACCTCCATGGTGCCATTTTGCTCTACCTCGAGAGATTTGAGCAATTGCAGTGCTGGAATCTCCATGGAGATAGACAATAGCGCTTATTTTCCATACACTAGATCGTATGACAAAGTCTTGAGGACTTGATTGGGAGTTATGCGGTCAGCCTAGAGCGTTGCTCGATGGTTTTTATGTCATTCTCACTGGTGTTTTGACCCAATTATTTTGATGTGTTGGACTAGATTTTTGTTAGTTGACTCGGCTAGGCCATTCCCTTGCAGGTATTAGTTTGATGATGTCTTCAAAAATATTCCATGTGCGTGTGTGAATTAACATATCTTAGAGCTTAGAAAAGCCTTAGCATTTTCAGAGATGATGGTTTTGGGCGGGCTGAATCTCGTCACTAGTTCTTCGAGGAAGTCTACTATCTCTACCTCCATCACCTTCTTCAAGGGAATGGCTTTGGTCCACCTAGTGAAGTAGTCCATTTCCATTAGAATCCATTTGTGTCCGATGCTGGAGGTTGAATTGATCATTCCAATGAAATCAAGGCCCATTGTACAAAAGGCTTATCAACCACTATCAAATTGAGAGGCATCGTGAAATTTTTCCTTCTTCCCACAAAGAATTGACATTCCTTGCAGAATTTTACCAAGGAGTATGATTTGTTGAACAACATAGGCTAGAAGTACCCAATGCACATGATTTTGATGGCAATGGTCTTTGCAAAGAAGTACTACTGTGGAAAGTGTTGAGAATCCTCTTTGATTTCTTTGTGGTGACACATCGCAATAGAACGTTGTTGAAGTTCTTTTTGAAAAGGACCCCTTCAATGAGCGTATATCTATTCTACAATTGGTAGAATCTTCTCTTTTGATAAGGAAGGCTGGGCAAATATTTTCCCATGTGCATGAATCTCACTCTGTCTGCTATCTAGAAGCCTTCAGATTCCTTGTCATTTCCTCTTAGCTCTAGTTGCTCTTCTTCAACTATCATTTCCTTGTAATGTTCCAAATAATCACATAGTCCTCTTCCTCAGATGGTCTTTGTAGGCTTGACCTCAATATCATATTCAAGGATCTTAGTGATCCAATTAGCCCTCTTTTTGGTGATTTCTCCTTCCATGATGTACTCGCACACACTAGAATGCGCAATATAGACAATCACCTTATTGCAAGATATTAGGTGTCATAACTTCTTGAGTCCCTTAACAATTGTGAATGCTTGCCTCTCGATGAAGTTGTAGTTCATCTCATATTCCTTTAGATTCCAAGAGTGAAATGCTATTAGATGTTCTCCCTTTCCTTCATCGTCCTTTTGAGTTTAAGACAGTAGCAATGCTTGACTTGCTATTGAGTACATACATTATGAAGTCCTTTAATAGGTTCAAATTAACCAACACACGAGCTAAATAAATGACATCCTTAACCTTCTCGAAGGATTCTCTATCTTCTTCAGTCCATTTGAATAATCGATCCTTTTTTAGCATAAAGGTGATTAGTTTGATTATCCTTGCAAAATCTGAAATGAATTTTCTCACAAAATTTACCTTCCCCAGGAAAGATTGGACTCCCTTTTGTTCACCGGTAGGGGAAGTTCTTTGATTGCTTTCACTCGCTCAGGATCAATCATAACTCCTTCTTTGGATACTGTAGACATCGAAAATATACTGATTGACATCGTGCATCTAATCCTTACTTACTAATATCGTTTCTTCCTAAATCATCCCTCGGTCTAACCATTTAATCAAATTCTCGTATCTAATTAAATTCATCAATATTCGTCCCTTAATTAAATAAATCATTTTGTCTAATTAAGTCACTTTCTCTTGTTAATTAAATCAATCCATCTGATCTAATTATCCCTATTTAATTAAATAATCAATTTATTTGATTAAATCTCTAAAGTCTATCCATTAAATAAAATAAATTAAAACCTTATTTAATTTAATCTAACACCATCCCTTTTAATTAAATAAATCGAAATCATTATTTAATTAGCCTCTTATCATATTCCTCTCTTATTTGATTTAAATAAATCCATAAATCTAAGTCAAAATAAGTCACATCATCTAATCTCCTGTTAAATTAATTAAACCCTTGATTAATTTAACCTCATCTCATGTCACATCCTCTAGATAATGCAAGTTGCACATGAAAATAGATTTAATTCATTTATTAAATCTCTATTTTCCTCACAAGGCATCTTTTGGAATATTCTCTCAATTTGAATTCAAAAATTCCAAGTCAACATGTACATCCAACAAGGCAATAAATTCATCTTACATGTCCTTTGCCTTGAGCCAAGTGGAATTTATTGCATTTTCCCTTCCCTCTTCCATGTCATTTCAACAAATTTGAATTTCAAATATTGGCATTTATTGGCACAAACCCCAAATCTTGCACATCCATCATCCATTCATAGCTTGACAAGTGGCATATCATTGGATAAATGTTAGTCCCACATTGCTCAAATTTGGACATTCATCCATCTTGAAATTCTATAAATGACAAGCTCCTCTCCTCATTTCATTATCCACAAACATTGCAAAGTTACCATGCTAAAATACTTAGCCATTTTCATCCATCATTTGAATTCTTAGCTAGGATTTTTGCAAATTTGGCTTGGAGTTCTCATCTTTCATCAAAAGTGGATCAATATCATCTTCAACATATCAAGATTTCATCATAGGAATTGGGAAAGGGCCAATTTTTACATGAAATCGGCACCAATTCCCCCATGGGATCAAGTGTTTGCTTCTCTAATTAGGATTAAATCTAGTTTTATCTTTTGTATTGTGTTCTTCATCAATTTCTTTCCTATTTTGAGTTTGCAAATGGATTTCATGGGGAATCCTTGTTTTAGCTTGTAATTCCTTGTCTAACTCATTTATTCATATTGTTTTGTAAGTACTAGGAAAAGGGTTCGTACATTTGGTGCTAGAAGGAGGTCTTGACATCATTATTTCTAACAATTTCTTGAAATTTCTGTGTTCTCTTGACACACAGGAAATTCCAATGCAGGCTCGTCAGTGTCACTATTTTTGGCACCGCAAGCTCATCAGCGTCGCTGTTTTAGCACCACAGGCTCGTCAGCGTCTCTATATAGCACCGCGTGAACATAAAATGCACCGCTGGACTCATCCCGCCAAGAATTTTTGAATTTTAAACTCCACCGTTGGACTCACCGACCTGCAGACAATTTCAAAAAATATAAAATAGCGATGCTTTCGAAAAGTGTGACGCTGGGTGAAAAGTGCACTGCTGATTGGTAAGCAGCGCTGTGAGAGCACCGCTGGGAGGAACAAACAACGACGCCTTCACAAGCTGCGACGCTGGAAGACAGTAGAAGGGAGAATTTAATTTTTTAGCACATGTTTTTAATTTATGATTTATCTATCTTCTATTTTCTGGTTTTTTAACTTCTATGTTTTTCTAGAATCTGATTGTTTTTCATATTTGTAGGTTGGAAATCGAAAACAAAGGAAGGAGGAGCATGGTGATGATATTTTGTCTAGTCAAAGTTTTTTTTAAACACTTAAGTGTTTGTTTAAAACTTCTCTAAGAATTTGTCATCTTCTTCTTTCTTAGAATACTAGTTTTCATTTGGGCTTAAAAAGAACCTTTCAATTTCTTCTTGCAAAGGTTAAAACGAACAATAGGATCAACAACTTACTAGATTTTATTTCTTGGGATTAACAAATTGAACAAAAGTATTTCACTTGTGATTTGGTGCTCTAAAATGAATTCACATATTGCTTTGAGGATCTAAAAAGAACAAGTGTAGTGTTTTTCTTGAGGGCTTAATTAGACTAAAGGCATTGGAAAAGGACATATGCACTTCTCTCGCACTTTATAGCGATCTTGAGAATCAAAATGCATTTTCCATGACTTTGGGTTAAGACAAAGCAATCACCTCCACACTTCGATTTGGGCTTAAAATTGAACAAACTCTTGTGCGAGTGTGAGTGGGGGCTTTGTTGCGTACATTCTCTCTCCTTGTTGCCAACAAGGATTGATCGAGTTACGAATATTGTTCCTCATTTGCTTTTGTTTATCCTAGAGGGCCTGCCTTGGGGAAAAAATACTACCCAAGGGAACGACTCAACTGGTAACACTCTGAACCCGAGAGTATTTCTAGCCGGGATATAAATGTGGATATTGGAAGAAACGCCAATATCACATGGTTGACTCTGACAAGATGGATCCGAAAGGGGACTCTTGCCACATTGGGTCAACTCCTACGAACGGAAGGTCCTTACTAAAACCCATGTGATAGAATTTTCCAAAATCCTTTTATCTATTTGTTGGTGCAAGAACGGTCGTTCTCAAGCCACCCCACACTTTTATGGTCCTCTAATAGAAATGGAAAACATGCCATGGGAGTTTCATGGGTGTTGATGCTTGGCTGCCCCATATAAGTGAGTGCCGTGGAGGGGAGCCAGTGGGGTCAAGCATCTAACCATTCACTAGAGATAAGCGTAGCTAGACTTGTCCAAGTGGGAATCCAACAAATATTGTCTTACACATCCATAGGATTGTACTTATTCTTGGGTTACAAAATGCATTGATTGATCGAAAACATCTAAAAAAAAAACACTTAACATTATCCAAATTTCAAACCCTTTTGAGGAAAAATACAATTGACTCAATCCATATGTTATTGTTTTCCCTTGGGATTCATGTCCTTAGAGGTTTCTAAGCATTGGATTATATCTCAATTTGTCTTCTTAAGTAAACAATAGGAAACCCTTGCCTTAAGTTCATTAAATTTCCACATAACATATCTTGTGGGGATTGAGGAAATTAAGACATTGGACATCTTAGTTTGAAAACCTAATTGAAGAAAGTGTTTTTGGTAAAAATAAGACATTAAGCAAAGCTAAGCCAAATGAACTTTCATATGTGTTGAAGACTCCAAATCCCAAAGCACAAAATCATTGATTGGAAATCTGAAAATGAATGTTCAAATGAAATCATTTCTTGGTCACAAAGGTCCTTAGGAAGCATTTGCATGCTCTTCAATACCTAGGTCTAGGCAAACAAAGTGTCCTTTTTTAGGTTCATCTTAGGATCAAAACATATCAAAATCTATTTTTCATCCATCCTTCAAAACATCAAAACAATTTTCATCTCATCATCACCTTTTGAAAAATCTTGAAATCATCCTTGATACTAGGCTTTGTGGTAAAATCAAAATCATCAATATCATTGAGACCAAAATCCTTGAAAAAATTAGCAAAAACACCTTCGGCTAGGTACGTGTAGATGCATCCTTTTGCATGTACTTAGTCAAAGTTATCAAAATCATCTTGTCTAGATTAGTGTGTGTAGATGAATCCTTCTTCATATGCTTAGTGAATCAATCATCTTGTTTGAATAGGTGTGGGTAGATGCATCCTTCTCCTCACACATATTCAAATTATCATCCTTTGAACAAAGTTATCCCTTAGATCATCATCCAACATCTTAGGGTCTTTTTGTTCAAAAATCCAAATCAAAATCCAAATCAAAATCAAGGACAAAAACCTCAAAATCCAAAATTAAAATCAAAATCAAAATCCACAAGTCCTAAAAGCCTAGTATCTCATTCAAGATTTATC
This sequence comes from Sequoia sempervirens, assembly GCA_007258455.2. NCBI lineage: Eukaryota > Viridiplantae > Streptophyta > Pinopsida > Cupressales > Cupressaceae > Sequoia > Sequoia sempervirens. The sequence goes on from VDFB02058242.1 coordinate 357,977,224, forward strand.
AAAAGCCAAGAACATCCATATCATTCATCCCTAACATTATCATCATATCATCACCTTTGATCCTCAAGGCATCCTAAAAACTTTCACTTTAGGACATAAAATAGAAATCATTCCAAAGAATCAAGAGATTCATCTCTTGTATTCTCAAAGATTGATCCTTGTTTTATGGTTCTAACTAGATATCAATACAAGAAGAGTATGGAAGCCAACAAAGAAACACCCGCTTCAAGCGATCTTAGCCAAACAAATGTAGAAATGAATCCAGCTAAATCAAGCAATCCATTGACCCTCTCATCATCACAAAATACGCAAGAAGAAAATCAAGGAGAGGATCTTACCTTTGGAATGTCTTGCGAGGAAATGACAGAAATGCTTCAAAATATGGAGAATCATAAAATCATCAACATCATGATGAGACTCAACCCTTCGTTATACATGCTTGAACTAGCAAAACAAGGGGCCAAGTTGCCTTCGGATTTTGATGTAAGTACTATAGTGGAGACATCCTTTCCACCTATCTCATCCACCATCCCCATTTCATCTACACCCCCATCTCAAAACATCACGCAAAACATTCTGCAAAGCACAACATCATTTGCTCCAACCCAACCCAATGTCAACAAGGGAAACACATTTCTCAATGCTCTTCAATCACATCCCCTTGTTAATAATCAAAACTTGGATGCAAACACCACATTGGAACAAAACATACCAGAAAACCCATTACACAAAAATGTTCCTCTCACATTCCATCATGATCCATCGTCATCATTCTTTCACACAACTCCTCAAACACCTCTTCTCACAAATTCACAAGAAGAGGGAGATACGTTCAGACTAGAGGGATTATTCGACACCACGACATTTTCAAAACAACTCACACCCCTCACCTTTCCACCTCTTCCACCATTGCCATTATCATCTGCACCACTCCTTGGTTTAGGGCTTCCTCCCCTACCAAGTATCAATCAAACCTACATCCCAACCATCAATCAAAGCATTGCACCCAACACGCAAAATCCGTCATTGATATCACAACAACAAATGATAAATGCGCAAGCAATGACATCATCAAACACACCCCTAACATCACAAAGCATGGTCTCTCAAGGACCAATCACATCAATACCACTATCCAACACCCAAAACATCAACACAACATCATCATCTACCACCATTCCAAATCCACCACCACCTCCACCACCACCAATTTTCACCACATCAAGCCAATACAACACAGCATTGCAAGCTGCTTTTCAAATAGGATACCAACAAGTTAAAACAAAAAAGCTGTGCAACAAGTTGCTCAAGCCACACAAGCTGCCCATGCTGCACAAGCTGCATTACAAGTGCAACAAACACAAGCCCAAGCTTTATTGCAACAACAACAAGCCGCCCAAGCCGTGCAAGCATTACAAGCAGAAAGGGTCGCTCAAGCACAACTATTATTGCAGAAAGAAGCTGCACAAGCGCAAGCTCAAGCACAAGCTCAATATCAAGCACAACAAGCACAAGAACAAGCACAAATTCTTGCACAAGCATTGCAAGCGCAAGCAGATCAGCAAACAATAAAGCAATACCAAGAGTAGCAAGAAGCGGCAAAATTGGTAGCCCAACAACAAGCGTTGTGGGAACAACAACAAGCACAACAACAAGCATTGCTGGAACAACAAAAAGTGCAACAACAAGCACAAATCTTAGTGCAACAACAACAAGATCAACAAGTGTTGTTCATACAAAAGCAAGTAGAAGCCTACTTCGCCTGCCAGAACATACATATACCATCGAACAAAACACCAAAAAATCCACCCATCCAACCCACGATTCAAACACCTCAAAACACTTTTATCCCACCCCCTGATCTGCAAAGTGATGTAACGACACAACTCAAGCTGCTTTCACAACAAGTGCTCGACCTTCAATCAGGGCGAACAACCAAAACACCAAGCAACTTGTGTCCCTATCCATTTGATAGGAGCTTAGAAATGAAACCATTCCCCAAGGGATTTGAAATCCCCAAATTTGACAAATATTAAAGGATGGGAAACCTTGAAGATTACATCAGGGAATTCATGGTTCATTGCATGGAGGTCACATATGACGATACTTATTTGATGCGGCTATTTCCTAGAAGCTTGGAAGGTCTCGCTATAGAATGGTTCTCTCGCTTACCTTCAGGCATTAGAACATTCCAAGAAATCAGGGATCATTCATTAGGAACTACGCATGTAACATTGCAATGGATGTCAGTCTTGAAGAACTATACGCTCTAAAACAAGGAAAGAATGAATCTTTTGCTTCATTCCTTCAACAATGGTGATCCAAGGCCAATCAGAGTAAGTGGACCATGCTAGAAGAAAAACAAGTTTTCACCATCATCGCCAACCTTGAAAGTCACTTAGCATTTCATCTCAAAGTTTAGGGTATCACTACATATGAACAATTGATCTCCAAGGCGCTCAGCATCGAAAGAACCCTTGTGACTCAACCCACCGAATCAACATCATACCATGAACAACAAAAAAATCGCCCACCATCAAATTAGAATGATAAACCTCATACATGGGCAAGAAACAAGAACATCACTAATGATGGCTTCGTCGATGCCAAGGTGGTCATTAGTGGTCCTCGCCAAAACACACCCACACCACAAATCCAAAATCAACGCCAAAACACTCATCACACAACATACCAACCCAACAACAATCCTACCATCAATGACCTCAATGATCAATGAGGACCACCCCAATGCAAAAGTTATCCCAAACGAAAGTACGCTATTCTGGGGGAACCACTGGAAAACATAATGAAAAAGTTGATTGATGAAAAACTCATCAAGCCTCCTACATTCAAGAATTACCAAGAACCTAACATCAAACCCCCTTGGTATAATGAAATTCAACTTTGCGAATTTCATAAAATCAAAGGTCATACCACAAACAATTGCATGAGACTCAAAAATATCATCCAAGATCTCATTGACAAGAAAATCATAAATGTGGAACCACCTACCGAAAATTAGGATCTAAAAATCTACATGAATCTGATGCCGAATCATGGCAACAAAGGGAATAAAAATGATAAAGGGAAGGGTAGTGTAAATCATGTGCACGAAATGGTCATTGCCTCCCTAAATGAAGATTGCGTGGTCATCACCATCAAGGGCACCCACGTCAAAGATTGTGGAGTCACCACAAGAGGCAACAAAGTCACCATTGCAAGATTATCCCAACCTAATAGAATCCCTTCATCTAGAGCTGTTCCACATAGCTACAATGTTGTAGAACAACTCAAGAGAACACCAACACACATCTCCATCATGGAGTTGTTAAAAATATCATCGGTGCATAAGAAGATCCTTGAGCAAGCATTAGCCTCATCCACTATCCTTGTAGATCTCAATGTGGAGTAATTCCAAGCTATGGTTAGAAATATCATAACGCCTAATCTCCTTACATTCTCTGACCAAGATTTCCTTGCCCAACCATCTCACAACCATGCACTTCAGTTGGAAGCCATTGTAAACAAGAGCAAAATCAAAAGGGTCCTTGTGGATGGAGGTGCAGGTTTGAACATCTATTCTCTTAGCCTCATCAAGCAGTTGAAAATATCAAAAGATTCCATTGAAAAAGGTAAGGGCATCACAATAAGAGCATTTGATGACCAAGAAAGAGTGTCTCAGGGTACAATCAAACTCCCTATTCAAGTAGAGCCAATGCTCATGGAAACTACCTGTCAGGTCTTGGACCTCAAATTACCATATAATATCCTCCTAGGATGCTCATGGATCCATGCAATGAAAGCCGTAGCATCAACCTTCCACCAATGTGTGAAATTTACACATAATGGACAAGAGGTTACTATCCACGGAGATCCTGAACCATTTTCATATTGCAAAAATCTTGAGGCCAAGTATTACAAAATCCTCCAAGTGCCAAAGAATGATGACGACCCATCCACACCATACATCGACCCCGCCACTCTCGCGTCCACTTCTGCGACAGAGACACCCACCATCCCCGCCATCCCCACCATCTTTGACATCAAGCTCATCATTAAGGAGGACAGTTGTGGAAGCTACAAACTCCCTAAAAATGCTTTTGTGATAGGAGAGTTACCATAATCTCCTAGATCATGGGGATGTCCATAAGAAAATCAAACTTCTACATCACAAACCTATCCTCAAAACTATCCCAAATTCATAAGATTGGGAGACCTTGGCCATGAGGTCATTGAAGCAGATCTATCTCACATGTTGTATCAAGATGAAAGACCGGCAGCTAATTTACCAATGGACGAAAGAAGCAAGGGCCTACACATGATGCTTGCAATGGGCTACGATAGAAATCAATGACTGGGACAAAATGACAATGGGCTCATAATACCTATCATGCCAAAGACATGACCCATAACAAATCTTGGTCTTGGATGTACCCCTCTGAGATTAACCATATGTGGCCGAAGTCCTCCGGTTAGAACGGCTAATGTTTCTCCTCAGCCAGTACTAGTACAAGTAAACTCACCAATAGTCACAGGTAGAGAAACACATAACTTCATAATTGAGCCCTATATTAGTAGCGATGATGAAGATACCTTGAATAATCTACCTAGGCTATTGTAAGATACCACCCTGTGTATGATTAGTACCCTATCCTTTGAATTCGATCATCAAAATCATGAGATCCATTTAGTGTACCCCCAACTGATCGACTATGACCAATGAGGACCACCAGTTCTCGATACATTCAAAAATGATGAAGTGCTCTCAGAATTCATGGGATTGAGGGATAACATTCTAGATGGAGACCACAAAGAAAGCTTTATAATAGAGTTGGACAGACATGCCTATTATGGGGAAACGATTGAATCCTTCATTCACAAAAGTGAGAAACTAAGAATCATATCCAAGTCCTTGAGTGAAAACCACACTGTGGCACTCTCTGACAAGAAAATAGTAAAAAGAAAGGATGTATCCAACGGTGAAAACCTCTCTAAGGCACTCGAGGATGAAGGATTCAATCTTCCTCTAAGAGCTATTCATCTAGAGAAGTCAACAGTCTTGGCCGTAAAATGCAATCCTATCAACCTAGGAATAGAGGAGGCTCCGCACATCACATTCTATGCAGAATCATTATTATCAAAAGAACAAGAACTCCTAGTAGCATTCCTAAAGGAAAGGAAAATAAACTTTGCATGGAGTTACGTTGACATGCCAGGGCTAGATCGAGAGACAGTGGTCCATCATTTAGCAGTGTATCCAGAAGCAAAACTGGTCAAACAAAAGCTTCAAAAAATGCATCCTCAAATCTCTTTGTTAGTCAAAATGGAGCTCAAAAAGTTGCTAGATGCAGGATTCATACGGCCAATTGATTATCCGGAATGGGTGTCAAATTTAGTACCTGTTTCAAAGCCTGATGAAGCCATTAGAATCTATACAGACTTCAGAGATTTGAACAAAGCATGTCTAAAAGATGATTTCCCGCTTCCTAACATTGACATGATAATAGACATGACAGTAGGACATGAGGTGCTATCACTAATGGACGGATTTTCAGGATACAATAAAATCATGATAGCAAAAGAGGATCAACATAAGACAACCTTCACTTGTCCATGGGGAACTTACTGCTGGAACAGGATGCCATTTGGCCTAAAGAATGCAGGAGCAACATATCAAAGGGCCATGACATTGATATTCTACGATATGATCCATAAAATAATCAAAGACTATGTTGATGACATCCTAGCTAAGTCAAGAAAGAGAAAAGATCATATAGAAACCCTAAGTTCTATATTTGACAGATTAGAGGAATACAAAGTCTGACTAAATCCCAAGAAGTGCGTCTTCTGCATACAATCAGGTAAATTGCTAGGATACATAGTCTCCATGAGGGGTATCGAGGTGGATCCGGCGAAAGTGAAGGAAATCCTTGAGATGGAAGCACCAAAGACATTAAAACAACTGAGAGGCCTCTAGGGCCAACTTCAATCCATCTGACGGTTCATAGCACAACTGGCAGACAAGCGGAACCCATATTCTCACTTACTCCACAAGGGGGTAGCGTATAAATGGGACACAAAATGCGAAGAGGAATTTAACAAAATCAAAGAATATCTACTAACACCACCAATTTTAATGCCACCCATCCCAAGAAAGCCATTTATCTTATATGTATCAGCAAACAGGAGTAGCCCTTGGAGCTCTCCTAGCTCAACATGATGAAAACGAAACAGAGAGGGCCATCTACTATATCAGTAGAACAATGGTTGGTCATGAGCTAAATTACTCATTCATCAAGAAAGCTTGCCTCACAGTAGTGTTTGCATCCCAAAAATTCAGACATTACATTGTGGCACACAAGATAAAGCTTATTGCCAAAATTGATCCCCTCAAATATCTCCTTTCAAAGGCAATGCTCACGGGAAGAATAGAAAAATGGGTAATGATATTATCAGAGTATGACATCGAGTATGTAGAGCGAGAAGCCATGAAGGGACAGGTTATTGTAGATCAACTAGTAGAAGCACGTATATATTATGAGAATCCCCTTGTCTCTGAATTTCTAGACGAATCCATTTTTAACCTCAACGTAGCGGACCATTGGAAACTATACTTCGATGGTTCATATACACAACATGGATCAAGAGCTAGTGTCTTCTTCATCACCCCACGAGGGGATTGCATACTGAAGTCATACAAATTGGAATTTCCTTGCACCAACAACATTGGAGAATACGAGGCTTTGACTATAGGCCTCAGGATAACAGTGCAATGGAATATCATAGCTCTCAAGGTGTATGGGGACTCTCAGTTGATCATAAATTAGGTCAATAATGAATATCAGATTAAGGATGATAAGCTCACTCCATACAAGAAATTGGTGGAGAATCTAAAGGAATCCTTCATTGACATAACATTTGAGAAAATTCCAAGAACCAACAACAGAGCAGCAGATGCCATGTCTACAATTGGGTCCCTATTAGACATCCCTCCTAACGCGCCGAAATATGAATTTCTAATCAAGCAGCTTCTCATCCCCATATTTGAGGTACCAGAATCAAAATTCATGTGTGAAATCATTGGTCCAGGTGATCCTTGGTACCATGACATCTACACATATCTTCGCATAGGAGTCATACCCGCTGACCTACCATCGAGCCTAAAATGAACCTTTATCAAAAAGGAATCTAGATTTGTCATCCTAGGTGATACCTTATACCGTAGAAGCATATAAGGTACCTTGCTACGCTGTCTAAATGCTAAGGAGGCATTAACCACTCTAACTGAGGTTCATAATGATATTTGTGGCTCACACTCGAGTGGAATGACCATCGCCAAGAAACTGCTGAGGATGGGGTATTATTGGCCCACAATGGAAAGAGAAGCGCATGATCATGCTAAAAGGTGTTTACAATGTTAGCAGCATGGGGACCTCATCCATGCTCCAACTCAAGAGCTTCACCTGATTATCACACCATGGCCCTTTTCATAGTGGGGACTCATTCTCATTGGAAAAATCACACCCACCTCATCCAATGGCCATAAACTCATCATCACTGCAACTGAGTACTTCACAAAGTGGGTTGAAGCCATACCCATGATGTATATCACTGGGAAGAAGATCTCAAAATTTATCTTGAACTATCTCATTTGTCATTACCGTGTCCCACAGGCCATTATCTTAGATAATGGGACACCCTTCAAGAACTAGGAGGTTTGCGAATTGTGCGAGAAATTCAAAATATAGCATCGCTTCTCCACCCCGTACTATCCCCAAGGAAATGGCCAAGTAGAAGCTACGAACAAAACCATCCTAAAAATCCTCAAGAAAATGGTCAATGACTCAGGTCGTGACTGGCATCTGTAGCTTAATCCCACCCTTTGGACTTATTGAACTAGCATCCGCACACCCACTGGTGCCACCCCATTCTCCTTGGAATACAGATCAGAAGCTATACTCCCCATTGAGATCGAGCTCCCATCCCTCATAATATCATTGCAAAACCTCATCACTAATGAGGACTATCGGGTATCAAGACTAAATGAGCTGGAGTTATTGGAGGAGAGATGCATCGATGCTTTAAATCATCTGCAAGTCTATCAAAATAGACTCAAACGAAGCGACAACAAGAAAATCAGAAGTAGGACTTTCCAAGTTGGAGAACTGGTCTTAAAAGAAAATCATAAGAATGTCCCAAACCCCAGCAGCAAAGGAAAGTTCAAACCTAATTGGTTAGGACCCTTTGTCATCATAGCAAGTTATAAATCAGGGGCATATTAGCTATCAACACTAGAAGGGGAACCTCTGCAGGAGCCAATGAATAGCTCCCATCTCAAAAAGTTTTATGCCTAAATCTTCCAAGGTATAGAACCAAAAAAACCAAAAAATCAGAAAAAGTCCTAACAAACTGGTTACTTAGGCGAAAACCTGGCAAACAGGCATCTTGGTAACAAGCAAAAAAATAAATCAAAAAAGCAAAAAAATACAAAAAAATTAGTAAATGGATCCAAAAAATTGTCCTCTAGTGAAAACCACTTTGGTGGCACTTTGGGCAAGTACGTTGGTGAAAACCTGGCAAACAGGCGCCTTATGTAAATAAGCACTTTCCATCCACCAGGATCTTCACGACATGTTTGACATCATCCATCCATTTCGCTTCCATCATCCATCACATCCAGGTCCCCATCCATCACTCATCCACTCGCATCCGCACCATAGCTTGGTCCTGTGTTCGTATCATGATTCCTCCTAGTACTACTCGGCCCAATTCTTAAGGTCAATTTGTCTTGCCTTCATCAGAGTAGTCTACTGTATTTCGCTGGGGGCACGTTCTCATTGGATCAGATTTGTGTATGATCTTAAAGTCCTCAAATCAAAAAATTCAAAAACATCAAAATAACACAAAATCCAAATACATCCAAAACATATCAAAATCCAAAAATAGGTCAAAAAAGTCATTCAAAACTCAAAAACAAGGTCGTCTTATCAAACTATGTCGTCTCTAAGCTTGAACATAGGCAAGGTTGATCTTTGATCATCCCCTGAGACATTTAGGATAGTCCTATAGGAGTCCGCCATAATAAACTGACATTTCATCATGTATATCACCATCTGTAAATTAGTCGAGTCATCAGTCAAACTACGTGGTCTCTGCGTGTATAACGTAGGCAAGGCTAATCTGTCGATCAACCCTCGAGACCCCTAGGATAGGTCTTTAGGTTAGTCTCTTGGTCAAAATCTCAGAAAACCCCAAAACATTCAAAAATTTAAAATCAAAACATTTGTAAAGTCTCAAAAAACACCAAAATTAGCCTTAGAACATTGCGAAACATCAAATACATCCAAATATTTGAAAAAATCCATCCGCCTCATCTCGCTTGCACCCGCAATAATCACCATCCATAATAACTTGATCGTCATCATCAACCTTTGGTGAAACAGTTGGAAACAAGTCTAGCAGTTTAAAAGCAGAACTCAAAACGTCAAGTCTTAAGTCTAAGCCAGGGAGTAAGCAAGTTGGTTATCTCTTCGTATCGGTAACACATCATTTGAAATGGTCCCATATCAATCATCCCTTACAAACGAAATGATGTGCCTCCATCCACTAACATGTCCTAGGACGAACCCTTCCTACGATGGGGATTATCTTTTGGCAATAAGTTTTTGTTATCATCTTAGAAAACACATCCTTTTTCCATTAGTGGTATTGAAGAGCATCAGTTTGTTTGTTTACTTGGTCTTTATCTTTTGACTTATCTTATTTTGCGCTCATTCCAAGGACGTCTCGATGATATCCCAAAACAACGGATTTAGAGAAATAGGAATGGGGCAATGATCATTATCTTTTGTCTGTTGTGCTTGTTGGACATTCTTGAATATAACCTCGATGAATACTTGATTTGTTAGGTATGTATGGAAGAGGTCTAGGACAACTTGACTATTACAGGGATAGTTTTACCTTTTCGTGTTTTGGCCCAAGGTCTCTGAAACTTTTGAAGTGCATCCTAGGAAGGTTTCCGTATGTCAGGTGTGAACAAGAATACTCCTATCTAATTGTCGAGTCAAAGTCCATCACACTAAGTACCACGCCATCCTGGTTTTCTATACCTTGATGCATCGTACCATGTGTGTTATCAAACATAAGAAAATTTGGCCCTTTGAAAATCCCAATTCCTCGGAAAGTAGTCATCATCATCATCATCATTTGCATTTGTGTCATCTTGTGTCTTTTTGAAATGACTTCTTCTTTTCTTACTAATCGCGCTAACGAGGTACTATGACAGTTGATCGTTATCACCATGATTGTCATCAATCCTGCATCCACAAATCATTAGTGCATTGCATAAACATATCATATACGAAATATCGCATTCCTACCATCATATAAACACGTTATCATAAACATTTTTCATAAATAGGTGCCTCCATGACATTGCATTTCACCCATTGCATTGCATTGCATAGCATTCATTTTACATTTCATAATCATTTCATATTACCATCTAAATCATCACATAGCATCTACAAAAACATTCCATAATCATTTTTTCATAATCATAAGGAATAGGTATATAAGCATTTAATTCATTAGGCATACATACTTGCATAACATAAATGGCATCATCTCATCACATTACGCATTAGCATATCACTTTGCATTAACATATCTTTGCATCAACATATCATCGCATCACATACATCATCATTTAGGATAATAACATTTGTTACTCTAAGCATCTCAAAACACCATTTCATTAGCATCATATCACAAAAATCACATCATATCACATTCATCCATAAATCATCTCATACATAAGCCTATTTCACACATCATCACATATACCATAGATCATATCATATATCACATATTGCATTGGCATAAAATAAACCATCATATAGTTAAAATTATTGCACATCATATCATAGGTCAACATAATATAGATCTATTAGTCATAATCATTGCATAAACATCATTAGAAATAAATGCATCCATAAAACATCATTGCAAAGCATATAGAAATAAACCATCCATGCATAAATAAAAGAACACATTGCATCACATCAAAATCATCACCGGCTCGTATATATTATCAATCATATCACTATTATAGTACAAAGAATAAATCCGATCATTGTACACATATATGTCAATCAGTACAAAATGCCCATCAGGCTATGAAAAAAGAGCCCATAAGGCACAAAAGATACATCATAATATCTCGATCAGGCCCAATCTCTACGAATTCTACCCTCGCCCCTGTCACCATGACCCTTTGGTGGTCTTTGGCTGTCCCGCTCTGAGTACTCTGGGACCCAGTCTACTCTAGGTACAGTGTCATGGTAAGCCCAATGGTAGTACTCTATCTCTTGAATAACATCCTTATAAGATCGAACCGGCACTATACTCTGAGACGAGGAGGCTGTCATGCTCTCAATCTGCTGTCGGCGGCCTAGCTCTGTGGTTGCCTGTAGCTTTGTGGCCTATATTTGCTGCACAGCCTGATCCCTCTCTGCTCTAAGCTTCTCCCTCTCAGCCCATGCTTGGTCCCTCTCGGCTATCACTACCTGAACCTGTGCCTGTAACTATAAAATCAAGGCATCCCGTGTGTCTGCCTGCCCTACTGGCTGTACCCATGGCTACGCGTGAGGCTGGTCCTCACCCTCAGCTCGTGGTGGTGCGACTGGTGGATCCTACTGTTGATCTTGCATATGGACGTCCTCATGAACTGGTGGGATTGTGGGCACAGTTGGTGGATCCTATTGAATCGTGAACCTGGGTCCTCATCCTCATCCTCTCCCCCTGCCTCTGACCCTATGTACCTCTAGATCCTCACCTGGAACAGTCAACTGAAGAGGAGGTCTAAACCAATCTTTGTAGGCCTGTGTGGTCCCTAGGTCTGCCAAGCCCTGATCGTAAGCCCATGGTCAGGCTACCAACTGCCAAAAGCTGTCAACTACCTCTGTGGTAGGAATGTCAGGCCCCCATGACACCTGTGTCATGCTGCGTGCAAAGACAACCATGTAGCCGTCATTAGGCCGATCCTGTGGCTCTCCAAACTGACGCTGTATGCACCCAGGTATGTATCTATCAATCATCATGTGCTCTCACCACTACATATATCAATCCTAGTGACAATAGAAGAGCTGAGCAACATCGTCGACCCATCCGGGTTGACCAAGGTATGGAAGCCAAGTAAAGACAAGCATCTCATCTAGGACCCACCTCCAGTAGGGGATCCCATGCTCGCCAGTGTGTGTGAAGGACACACTGCCTCTTTATAGTGCCACAAGGGAATCCTCTGCCCCCATCAGAACTGGAATGACCCATGGACGTAGCATAGAAATGTGCTCCCACGCCTAAATATGAAGATGTGTCACTCCAGCTCCCAGCGCTCTGCCGTCCATGTAGACATACTCGTGGAGATCCCTGTAAAGTGAAGCTAGAAGGACAAGCCCCCATGAAAACCAAACTGGCCCATCCTAGACCATCCTCTCCCAATAGTATCCACAACTTGGACTAAAATACTGCCCTCGTCTGTCTGGGGCAACCAAACCCGAAATGATCGCTGCAATCACCCAGCAAAAAGGAGGTGCTATAACTCTGTACCGCTCTAGATCGATCTTCCCCTCACAGTAGATAATGTTTCAAGTGGTGAGGACTCAGATGCAACACTCGCGTCCCTCCTCCATGTCATAGATCACCCGTCGGCCATGAATGGGCAATCGAAGAATGCGCCAAACGTCCTCCAAAGTGATGGTCACCTTGCCAGTAGGGAGATGAAAAAATGACATCTCGCTGTGCCACCTCTCGGCCAGTGCTAATAACATCCCTAAGTGTGTGCACACGGGCGCTACATAGGCAATGTGCCATAGGCTAGCAACTCTAAGTCGGTCCTGGTCTCTGTCGCTCAGGTCTCGTAAAATGCTCGCTAGGTCCCATGACCGGTGCTCCTGGGAATAAAGCTCCCTAGGCCCATCCTGCATCAGGGAAAGTCACCGTGTTAAAACTTTTGAAAAAATCCTGACCTAACGCTCCAAAATCATTCCCACCAGCACAATTTGTGATGGTGTCACAGTTTGAGTTTCCTCAAACTTCGATGTTGGACCCTAAATTAATCCAAAAAGCGCCGTCGCAGCGCACTTTAGCCCCCAGCGTTGCAATTTGAATGAAAAGGGCACCGCCATGGCGCACTTTTCTGAAACTGGCCTGCCGAGTCCGAGCTGAGCCAGAGCCTAGCAGCGGAGTTTCTAAACTCCAAACTGCACCACTGTGATGCTAAATAGCACCGCTGTGGCACAAAAAGGCAATTAGCGGTGCACTTTAAACACCGAGTGGTGCTATAATAGCGCCGCTGGAGGCGAGCTTTTTTTTAAACATGTAATAATGCATTAAATTAAAAAATTAAGCTTAGGTAAGGGTCACATATCGGGGCACCTATGCCAGGTGGCCACTGGTAGGTCCGAACTCGGTCCAAAATGTGTAGAGGAAGTTATCATTGTGCCATATCGTCGGAGGGTCAGAGCTCAAATCTCAAGGTTTGCTAGTGGAGGTGTGAAAATGATTTGAAAGTGAACCCTCAAGCCCCTTTTAAGCGTAAAAATTAGGGTTTTTTGACCCTCTAGGGTTGTCCTGCTAGGGTTTTGGACCCCCAAACCTGGTTTTATCCATTTGAGGCTTGTTTTTCATTGTTTTATTGTGTTTAGACACGTTTTTAGCCTCCCAGACCCCTTTCGGACCTGTCAGGCACTTGGTCACCTTTTTTCACGAAATCACCCAAAAAAATCAAAATTTTTGTCTGATCTCTCGAGGGGGCATTATAATGGCATGTTTTCTCTTGCCATGCAGCATTGGGGTAAGTTTTGAAATATCAAATTTTTTTGGCTTTAATCGAGATCGTTTATTTCTTTGAACCAACACAACAAGTGCATTGCTTCAAAGAGGGGAAAAATGTAGACATCGAAAATATACTAATTGACATCGTGCATCTAATCCTTACTTACTAACATTGTTTCTTCCTAAATCATCCCTCGGTCTAACCATTTAATCAAATTCCCGTATCTGATTAAATTCATCAATATTCATCCCTTAATTAAATAAGTATTTTTGTCTAATTAAGTCACTTTCTCTTGTTAATTAAATCAATCCATCTGTTTTAATTATCCCTATTTAATTAAATAATGAATTTATTTGATTAAATCTCTAAAGTCTATCCATTAAATTAAATAAATTAAAACCTTATTTGATTTAATCTAACACCATCCCTTTTAATTAAATAAATCAAAATAATTATTTAATTAGCCTCTTATCATATTCCTCTCTTATTTGATTTAAATAAATCCATAAATAAGTCAAAATAAGTCATCATCCTAATCTCTGTAAATTAATTAAACCCTTGATTAATTTAACCTCATCTAATGTCACATCCTCTAGATAATGCAAGTTGCACATGAAAATAGATTTAATTCATTTATTAAATCTCTATTTTCCTCACAAGGCATCTTTTGGAATATTCTCTCAATTTGAATTCAAAAATTCCAAGTCAACATGTACATCCAACAAGGCAATAAATTCATCTTACATGTCCTTTGCCTTGAGCCAAGTGGAATTTATTGCATTTTCCCTTCCCTCTTACATGTCATTTCAACAAATTTGAATTTCAAATATTGGTATTTATTGGCACAAACCCCAAATCTTGCACATCCATCATCCATTCATAGCTTGACAAGTGGCACCATATCATTGGATGAATGTTAGTCCCACATTGCTCAAATTTGGACATTCATCCATCTTGAAATCCTATAAATGAAGAGCTCCTCTCCTCATTTCATCATCCACAAACATTGTAAAGTTACCATGCTAAAATACTTAGCCATTTTCATCCATCATTTGAATTCTTAGCTAGGATTTTTGTAGATTTGGCTTGGAGTTCTCATCTTTCATCAAAAGTGGATCAATATCATCTTCAACATATCAAGATTTCATCATAGGAATTGGGAAAGGGCCAATTTTCACATCAAATTGGCACCAATTCCCCCATGGGATCAAGTGTTTGCTTCTCTAATTAGGATTAAATCTAGTTTTATCTTTTGTATTGTGTTCTTCATCAATTTCTTTCCTATTTTGAGTTTGCAAATGGATTTCATGGGGAATCCTTGTTTTAGCTTGTAATTCCTTGTCTAACTCGTTTATTCATGTTGTTTTGCAGGTACTAGGAAAAGGGTTTGCACAGATACTACGTGTCCTAATAGCTTTCCTTGCAGTACTCCAAATACACATTTTTTCGAGTTTAGGGATACCCTAAACTCCTAACATTTTTTGAAAACCATCTCAAGCTGATTGAAGTGATCATCCTTATGTTTGGAGAATACAGTCAAATCATCCAAATAGATTATGATAATCTTGTTAATCAATTCACTAAAAGCAATATCCATGGCCCATTGAAAAGTGTCTCCCGTATTTGAGAGGCTGAAAGGAATTTTAGCATATGTGAACGTTCCCCAGTTGGTAGTGAAAATATTCTTGTGTCAGTCCTCTTCTTTCACCTAGATCTGATTGTAACCGGAGAAGCCATCTAGTAGAGAAAACATTTCTGATCCTACCATTGTTTGCAAGATTGTCTCCATAGAAGGCAACAATAGTGATATTTTAGGGATGCTCTGTTCAGGTGCCATAAGTCAACATATAGGAGGATGTCTCCATTCTTCTTTTGGATTGGGACTAGGTTGGATACCCATGTGTTGTTTTTGATTGAGAAGACGATTTGAGACTGAATTAGCTTTGTTAGCTCTTGCACCATCGTGGCTTCGATCTTCGGATTCACTGGCCTCCATTTTTGGTGGACTGGTTTTGCACCTTCCGTCAGCTCTATTGTATGCTGGATGATTTCTGGATCATATCCCTTAAGGTCATTATATGACCAAGCCACTACTCCTTAATAATTTTCTCAAAAATTGATGAGCCTCTCCTTATCATGATGTAGAACGTCTTTCCCGACTTTGAGATTTTTTCCATCTCTGACCTGAAGGTCCGTATAGTCACTTTTGTCTGCTACAAACTTCCTTTTATCATTTCTTGCATCATCACAATCAAATAGGTTTTCGAGAGTGACTAGTCCCATCAGAAGCTTATTAAACCTTAGCTAAATGATTTGTTCATCGTAGGCCTCGACACTCTTTGGTTGGAGTTGGTCAGAAAATTATCCCAACTGTTGGATGAACAAGGCGATGTGTTCATCACTATCAAACACCTTTCAACTCTGATCATTATCTAGAATTTCCGATTAGACTATCACTCATACAAAGTGTTTGTTATGAATTAGGTTGCAGGCAGGGTCAAATTGGGATCCAATTGCGTCCATGCAATCCACATCAATATTTTTTTCTTGGGGCACTGTCTAGATGTTGAAGGCTTCAAAACCCTCAATCAAGTGCTAGACTCTATGCTTATAAGACCTCATGTGGATATTCTTGGCTGTGGAAATCCCTCAGACTTGGTTGACCACTAGTTCATAATCTCTAAACACCGTTAATTGCTTAATTCCTATCTGCTCTGCAAGACTCAGACCTTGCATTAGGCCTTCATATTCAGCTTCATTGTTTGAACAAGCGAACTATAATTAGAAAAATTGAAGTGTCTTTGCATTGTGTGGGGATATTAAACATATCTTGGCTCTTGTGCCCACATTGCATCTTGCTCCATCAAAGTGGAGCATCCATAGATCTGAAGCTTGGTTACTTTTAGGTTCCTTCACGATCTTTGGAAGCACTTGATCTTCATCATAGATGACATAGGTGCCTAAAATGGCAACATGATAGTTGCCAAAAGGGTTAGTGTCTATATATTTTCTCAAGAGAGCTTCTTCTTGATCGGTCCAATCTCCGGTCACTTTTTCACCTTCTAGTAACTTGGTGCAATATGTCTCCTCTTTAGTGAAGGAGGTATGAGCAACCTCAAAGTTGATCATAGCTTCATCGGCCACATGTTCTGAATGCAAAGCTTTAGACACTATTTTCATTTTAGCTCCATGCTTGGTCCTTGGGATAAAGTGTGACCAGTCTAGAGATAGATACCCTCCTATCTTTGAAGTAAATTCTCAGGATAGACAAAGACTGGACATAGGGGGAACATCCATGATCACAATATCTTATTTAACTATGATGGTAGGGCAGGAGAATAGAGTCAAGGAGAGGCATTTGATGACACCTATAGTTTTGAATTTGTTCCCATCAAGCTACATAACTCTCCTATTTAAAGATTCATAGCTAAGTCCTAGGGATTTAGCTATCTACTTGGGAATGACTGTAGTGCTAGCACTGGAGTCAATCATGGCATTATGCAATGATTTATCCCCTACAATAAGGGTCAGGAAGAAGGGTTTCAGTTTTAGCTTATCTCTAACCTCAGTAGAGGCTTCCTCTGTACTATTCGTGAGAACTTTGGCAGAAGGTGATTGATCAACAACCTTTCCTTTGAGTGATTGTTCTATTGGCTCAATGATTGGAACCTCCTAGAGAGCCTTCTATAGCAATGTGTTCTATTTTGGAATATTTAAGATATCCCACAGGGATACATTAGCAGATGATATTTAAAATTGTTCCACCACATTGAATGGTGGCAGATTTGGAGGCTTCTGCTCAGCTCTTGTTATAATAATTTCACTTTGCGGCAAACATTGTTGTGCCACTGTGGAGGTATTGGGCATCTGGTTGGAAGCACTTTTTGGCTGCAGAAAAACTAGTTGTGGGATGATTGGTTTGCCTCTAAATCTCCTCTTTGAGCAAGTGTTGTAATCAGACTATACTTGCAGTGCATTCGATGAGGATGCACTGTTGGAAAACAACGCCTCTTCTTCTTCCATCCATGAGAAGAGCACGTGATCAGGAGAAATGCTTGTTTCTTTCTCTAGGGACATCCCTTGCATTTGTGCGATGAGCACCACATTTTCCATTTGTGGAGAGGCATATACATAACCTCCATGGTTTGGCATTGTGCCTTGGTTGCACCGCTCTGCCACCTTTTGTTGTAGATTTTCATGCAGTTAGTTTTGGGGCATATGTGAGTCACCGCAAGGGAAGCACCAGGGATTGGCGTCATCGACTAAATTCTTTTTCCCCACTGTTAGTTTTCTGCTTGAGCTTGGGTTAGTGCTCTACAGTGGAGAGGGAACTGGTACTATTTGATTAGTTATTTGTGCCTATAGATTTGTATGAGTGCCTCCTTAGAACTGGTTTTGTTTGTAAGAAGACCTTTCTCCTTGATAATTCTGATAGGTTGGCTTCGGAGGCATGGCCTGGTTTGTCATGATAATAGTTATCTCATTGGCCATAGCGTGCAACATCTCCTTGGCATTGCTTATATCATCCTTTGAAGAACCGGATGTGGAATCAACATTCTGTAGTGCGCCTGGATATGTATACATAGACTAGGGAGGAGTAGGCACATTGGTAGAAGATATCTCCTAGATGAGAACTGATACTTCAGAGAATATAGGCATGGTGGGCCGAGGCAGAAAGTTCCCAGTGTTTATCAAATTGTTCTCTACCTTGACTACTACGCTATATGCATTCGGTAGCGTGGTTTCACCAAGAGACTAGATCATCATCGAAATATTAGGGTTGATAGATTTTAGGTAGAACATGAATGCCATCTCGGCTAGCAAGTGAATAGCAACTTGAATTCTCTGCCAAGTTATATGAAACTAGGCGTTGAAGTTGATCATGGCTTCATATTGGGCTCGTTTGATAATTTCTAGCTGATGACACTAGGAAGACCTATCTCCATAATTAGAGAATCTTTCGTAGAATGGGTATCCAACTCGATCCCATGTAGCAATGGTATTAGTTTGCAGTGTGCGGTACCAATTCAATGCTTTACCTCTTAAAGAGATTTCGAGCAAGCTTAGCGCTATAGTTTACTCTATAACTCCATGCAAAAGACACACATTTGCAACATCTTGTAGATGTTTGGTTGGTGTTCTTGAGCCATCGTCAGTGAACTTAGGTATAGCTTTTAAAGCAGAGATTGGGATATGGGCCCAAATGACTGACGCTACTAGTGCTACAAGAGGACTTCCGGCGTTCCATGCCACATAATTTCTATTAATAGTGGGCAACATCGCTAGCAAAAGGGGTAGAGGAAGCAAAACATTCACTTATTGGGTCACGACTTGTACTATTCCTAGTGGCAACACTAACAAACTAGGATTATTTGTTGTTTGGGACATAGTAATAGGCCGATGGCTCATACACCCTCTTTGAATTTAGATTTATTTAAGTTGTCCTGTTGGACATGCCAAAAAAAGAAACTGTTGATGCCAAAAATTGGCAAGGTAACAACCTTTATGGGAAACTCTGTTAATAGGGGGACCAATTGTGCTAAACTGAGTGACCTATGGGTTTTTAAAGAAGCTAGCTTCTTTTGTAATTGGTGTTTTGGAATGGGAAAAGGAAGCAAATATAAAAATTATAGATATAACTAAGGCGATGCACCAAGGAATAGATATAGGCACAATAAATCTATCTTTTGGGATTCGATTTAAGGGCCCAATCAACAATCTGCTATGTTCCAGAATAACATAAATAATAGATAAAGATGTAAAAAATTTATCTAATGACAACATAATTCTCACACATTCACTGAAAAGAGGAGTCAAAGACATGATCTAAACCAACAAACTTGTATTACAATTATAAAAGTTCTACAAATAAACAATTCAGGACAATAATGACACAGTATAATGTTTTATCAAATAGCTTAAGAAAAACAGAAAGGTGGAATAATGGCATAGTCTGAGAGTCTCATACAATAATCTAAAAGAAATAAAAAGGCCTGGTGTCTTTCCCTAATTTTTTTGTATCTTCCGAACTCTTCTTTCGAAGAAAGAAGCAACATATATGCTAAAAATCCCATCGCCTAGAGGGCTAGTAACATAAAATATTTGATATCTCAAGCAATGATGCCTGCAACAATGATTCCTTTTGACCGTTGCAACATAAAATATTTGAGCCATAACACGTAGTCGCTCCCCAGCTAGATGCATCCTGTGCGAATGATGGTAGTGGTCCTAGAAAAACCTCGTGTAGACAAGTGTCGCTTTCTAGTGGAGGTAGTTAGGACATGTGGCAGTATGTCACAACTTGTTATTCACTCCATCCTTCCCTTCGGTAGAACTCCTACTGAAGAGATGTGTGGTGGTAGGTAACAGCTCGTGATTCATTTCTCCCTTTCTGTGATGAAATCTTGCACTAAGAAGATAGGTGGTAGTATTCTTTACCATCAGAGTTGAATGTGGAGTTCACCAAAAACTTTATGCGAATGAAAGCTATGTGACACGCGGATGGGGCCTGACTAAAAAGTTAAGGGAAGTATCCTTGAAGTTCCTGCAATGATGACACACAGAAGCATGACGAGAGCTAGTAGAAAAGCAAAGGAATCAATCACTGCAAGGAGTGTCTGGCAGACACATAGTGACAGCCAATGAAGTTTATCAAAAAGAGGCCTGATTGAGAAGATAAGGGAAAAATTTAGAAACATATGAGGTGCAGGCTGATATTTAACAAAAACAAAATCACCTGAAGGCAACTCAAGGAATTTTATATTCACACATGTCATCATAAGGGATCAAGCCAGTTTAACGTAGCTTAGAGTGATTCTGAATGTTTGGGTGCGAAAGAAGACCATGCCTAGTGTAAACGTACCTATCGAGATGTGTTGGGGCATTTTGTTTGGTCACATGAATTGCAAAACAAAAGTTGCACCACTTTGCAACTTTACACTGCTTGCATTTGACACTTTTTTCTATCAAGTGAAAAATGGACAGCACGAGAAAACAACTCTGAGATAACAAAAACTGAGAGAGGTTATTGTAGAGGGGCCGAACATGATGCCATAGGCTCAGACAAAGATTTTGTAAGCATCATGGTTTTCGAGTAATAGTCTGTCAAAAATTGCTTCCCTTTTGCACTTTGGACCCTTAAGGGATTGAGCCGGTTGAACGTAGCTCTAAGCAATTCCAAGTGTTTGGGTGCAAAATAAGACCATTCCTAGCATAAAAATACCCATCTAGATGAATTGAAAAAATCCATTTGGTCACATGAGTTGCATAACGAAAGTTGTACCACTTTGCAACTTTCAACTACTTGCATTTGACAAGTTTTTCCCCAAGTGAAAATTTTTCACCATGGAAAAATGTCTCTATGATAGAAAAAATGAGAGAGATTATTGTATAGGGGAACATGATCCCATAGGATCAGACGAGAAGTTTCTAAGAATCACGATATCCGAGTAACAACATGTTGAATTTTGCAGCCATTTTGCACTTTGGACTCTTAAGGGATCGATCCAGTTGAACGTAGCTCAGAGCAATTCCATATGTTTGGATGAAAAAGTGGACCATGCCTAGTGTAAAAATACTTATTTAGATGCATTGGAATAGTTTGTTTGGTTACATGAGTTATAGAATGAAAGTTGCACCACTTTGCAACTTTCAACTACTTGCATTTGACATTTTTCTCAAATGAAAATTTGCCACCATGGAAAAATTCCTCCAAGATAGAGAAAACCGAGGGAGATTATTGTAGAGGGTCCCAAAAAAATCCCATAGGATTAAACGAGAAGTTTCTAAGTATCATGGTATCTGAGTAACAACATGTTGAAGTTTGCAGCCATTTTGCACTTTGGACTCTTAAGGGATCGATCTAGTTGAACATAGCTCAGAGTGATTCCACATGTTTGGGTGTGAAAGAGGACCATGCCTAGCATAAAAATACCTATTCAGACGTGTTA
Organism: Sequoia sempervirens; assembly: GCA_007258455.2. NCBI lineage: Eukaryota > Viridiplantae > Streptophyta > Pinopsida > Cupressales > Cupressaceae > Sequoia > Sequoia sempervirens. The sequence continues at coordinate 357,999,010 of VDFB02058242.1, forward strand.
GAACTATTTGTTTCATCACATGAGTTACAGAATGAAAGTTGCACCACTTTGCAAATTTCAACTACTTGCATTTGATAACTTTTTCCCCAAGTGAAAATTGACCACCACGAAAAAATGCCTTTGAGATAGAAAAAACCGAGAGAGGTTATTATAGAGGAGCCCAACACAATCACATAGGATCAGATGAGAATTTTCTAAGTATCACGGTATTCGAGTAAAAACATGTTGAAGTTTTCAACCATTTTGCACTTTAGACTCTTAGGGGATCGATCTGGTTGAACGTAGGTCAGAGTGATTCCACATGTTTGGGTGTGAAAGAGGACCATTCCTATCATAAAAATACCTATTCAGATGTGTTGGAACAATTTGTTTTGTCACATGAGTTGCATAATGAAAGTTGCACCACTTTGCAACTTTCAACTACTTGTATTTGACAACTTTTTCCCCAAGTAAAAATTTGCCACCATAGGAAAATGCCTTCGAGATAGTGAAAACCAAGAGAGGTTATTGTAGAGGTGCCCAACGTGATCCCATAGTTATACCAGAAGTTTCTAAGCATCATGGTATCTGAGTAACAAAATGTTGAAGTTTGCAGCCAGTTTTCACTTTGGACTCTTAAGGGATAGATTCGATTGAACGTAGCTCAGAGCAATTCCACATGTTTGGGTGTGAAAAAAGACCATGTCTAGTGTAAACATACCTATTTGAACAGTTCATTTTTTCACACGAGTTGCAAAATGAAAGTTGCACCACTTTGCAACTTTGTACTGCTTGCATTTGACACTTTTTCCATCAAGTAAAAATTAGACACCACGGGAAAACCACTTCGAGATAACAAAAACCGAGAGAGGTTATTGTAGAGGGTCCCAATGTGATCTCGTAGGCTTAGAAGAATATTTTTTAAGTACCATGGTTCCCAAGTAATATGCCGTCAAAGATTTCTCCCCTTTTGCACTTTGGACCCTTAAGGGATCGAGCCGATTGAACGTAGCTTAGAGAAATTTTGTGTGTTTGGGTGTGAAAGAGGACCATGCCTAGCATAAATGTACCCATTTGGATGTGTTAGAATAGTTTGTTTGGTCACACAAGTTATAGAATGAAAGTTGCACCACTTTGCAACTTTACACTACTTGCATTTGACACTTTTTCTATGAAGTGAAAATTGGACACCACGGGAAAACGACTCCGAGATAAAAAACTGAGAGAGATGATTGTAGAGGGGCCTAATGCAATCTTGTAGGCTCAGATAAAGTTTTCTTAAGCATGACGGTTTTTGAGTAATAGCCTGTCAAAGATTGCTACCCTTTTGTACTTTGGACTCTCAAGGGATCGATTTGGTTGAACGTAGCTCAGAGCGATTCTGTGTGTTTGGGTGTGAAATAGGACCATTCCTAGTGTAAACGTACACATTCAGACATGTTGGAATAGTCTATTTGGTCACACAAGTTGCGGAATGAAAGTTGCACCACTTTGCAACTTTACATTGCTTGCAATTGACACTTTTTTCATCAAGTCAAAATTGGACACCACAGAAAAATGACTCTGAGATAACAAAAACCGATAGAGGTTATTGTAGAGGTTCCCTATATGATCCTGATGCCTTAGATGGAATTCCCATAACCAACATAGTATCTGGGTAATAGGTTGTCAAATATTATTGTCCTTTTGCAATTTGGATTATTAAGGGATTATGTTGCTTGAATTACAAATGTTTGAGGGACCTTAAACATAAATACACTACATACTAAAGCCCTTTTACAAAATGAAGGCCCAAGTGCCCTGCACTATAGGCACAATGCCTTAGGTACTCCATTCTCACAAATCTTTTACAATGTCACTCATACATTCAAGGTTCTCTTACAATGTCTACATCATAGGTGCTCATGATGAGGTTAAGTTCAAATGAGTAACTTGAGATTCCCTTGCTAAGCTACACATGCTCTTTTATAATGGCTTCAAATTAGAATTGAAATTTGTCAAGATCATCAAAATAAGGATGTTACATTTCTTTTTTGGCTGAGATTCTCTTTGATGGATCATAAATTAACATTTTTTGCAAGGAGAGACCAATCAGTTTTTAGTAGTTTACTTACAAATACACAAAGGAAAAGAAGAAAAAGAAAGAGCATCCAAAATGGAAATGAAATGAAAATAGATGGAAGGCACTTACAAAAAAATAAATCCACACCATTTGGTTCCAACTCAGGAACAAGGCATAAGTCAAGATTCTTCCATTGATGATAGGCATGCCAGTCTCTCAACATAGTCACTCCTGGTCATACATGTTCATTAGGAGTTCCAAGATACCTATTGCACACAACACCTCTCATGAATAGAATAACTTGAAATTCAAGATGCTCCTATAATGTCTACATCATAGGTGCTCATGATAAGGTTAAATTCAAATGAATAACTTGAAATTCCCTCACCAAGCTTCACACACACTTTTATAATGGCTTAAAATTATAATTGAGATTTGTCAAGATCATCAAAATAAGGATGTTGCATTGCTTTTTTGGCTGAGATTCTCTTGGATGGCTCATAAATCTGCATTTTTTGCAAGGGGACACAAATCAATTTTTAGCAGGTTACTTACAAATAGGTAAAGTAAAAGAAGATGATAGCATTGGCATCAAACAAATTAATATGCATACAAGTATAAATTAATAAGAACCAATGCATATACTTACAAATTAATCCAACAAACCATCTAAGTCTGCTCTAATCTTTATTGTGGAAATTATTGCCTCATGGTCAGACTCACGGACCTTTGACAAGGTCTTGTTCAAAGGTCTACCCCCATATTTGGTCAAACAAAAATTGGATTCCACGACAAGGTTCAAGTAATGAAGAATATTACAATGCATGTCAAAGTCCTGAAACAACCAATATTTAACACTCTTATGTTGGTACCTTCTAAGCCACGTTCTAGTGACAAAAACTGAGCCTGTAGGGTATTCGATGTTTTCTCCATCTATAATTGGGGCATCCAATTTATTTTTGGCCTCAACATAATGACACAAGTAATAGTCTATTATCTCTTCATTATCTTCATCTACAATAACTACATAAACATTCTCTGCATTGATATGTACAACAAATCTCTTGAAATTAATCAACATTATGAATATATTACAAAGTAATATAACAATAGGAATTTCAAAAACTAAGTAGATATATTACCTGGTTGAACTAGATCTGATATGTTATCAAAGTCGACCGATGATTCCATGTGTGTTAGTTCCAATGTTGTCGGAAGGTGATACGTGTGAAGTGGGCTAAGATAACTTGTCAACCATTTGTCAACCCACTCCCCTAACTCACAATCATTCCAAGCTTGCATTATATAGGAAGAACAAAAGCATGCCATCTTTCATGTATTGATACTCCATGAACCTGCATTTGAGCTAAGGAGAGAGTGTAGCTCACTCGATCCTGTTAGTGTACAACAATCCTCATATGGTGCAATGTTAGTATCATCCATCAACCAAAAAAAACTATGAACTGAAGACATACCTTCATTACCTGGACCCATTGAAGCATTACACCACTTGACGATTAATTTTGCATCTATCAACTTTACACTGTCTTTATACTTTAACTCTTCTCGTGCTAATGCTCTTTTCACACATGATCCTGCACCATCATGCTCCCCCTTTCCATGCCCAGCCTCACAAAAGTTCACATATGCTGAACACCTGTAATGACATGCATCCTGCTCAACCAGTAGAACATGTGCGAGTTTGTGAACTATGATACACAGTTATCTGACCATATTATATGCATACAGTATGCTATGTCCCACTAAGCCAAATCACTGTAGAACATCTGGAAGCAACCTTGCATGAACTATGGAGAATGTGTGTGATCATCACTAATATAAAAGTGATACTCCCTCAATACCTTCCTTTGGTCCTCTATACTATCAGTTGCATGAATGAATTCTATGTGCACAAATATCGAAACCTGTGTGGAGTTGTAATACTGTGACTACACGTCATGCTATGGCTGTAGAGTGTAGTTCTCTATAAAGTCAAGTACTGATACTATGCTACCAACTGGAAAGGTGTCTATGCATAGCTTGAATTGCGTGTCTAGCCATTAGACTCTATGGGTATGCCTTGCATACTCATACACTATATTATCACGAAACATGGACATAAATTGATACACTGGAATCTTCTGAATAACCAAATCACAAATTTTTTCTTGAGACCTATCTTCTGTAACATATGCCATTGTTTTATATTTCCCGAACTCTACTAGTTTCTGTCCCACCTCATCTATGCTTTCCATATGTTGACATACTAACATACACTGCAAGTCACTGCAACACTCACATGAACCATCCAAGCATGCTGTCCTGTAGAATATTTAGCCATCCTCTATTGCACATAAACTTTTTGATAAGAACTCTCTTGAAGATGTTGGTGGGGATTCTATGCCACAATCCTATAAAACATTATTAGTATGCAAATATAAACATATAGAATGAAACATCATAATGGTTAGAGAGTTCAATATGTAATCTACAACAAGTAGTGTGTGTGTAATTTATCTTGACATAAAAAGGTTTAAGCATTTCAAAATATCTTTGAAAAATTTTAATTTGAGGATAATCCTATTGAAATTCATGAAAAAATTGGGTTTGAGTCATACCAAAAAATTCTTTGGATGTGGCTCACATTTCCAATTATCAATTCTCCTTCTTACCACATCCCTTTGATTCGAAGATGGCCTTGTGTTATTCTTCAATTCTCTTAAATTAGTATTCTCAATGCTTCAACAAACTTTTTTTTATCTTTTCATGGTAGTCTCCCCGAGAATTCCCATAATTCATTTGAATTGGTGCCCTCAATTCTTTGTCGCCTTTGAACAACTCTTGATAAAGTTTTTCTACTAATTCTCATTTGTTCACTCATCTTTCTAATAAGATGAGCTCTCTTTGTTTGACTACTTACCAAAGTCGATGTAATGACACGTCAGGTGACATTACTATCTTTTGAGCGTGAGGTCTTACCCACACTCTCATAAAAATCCATTAGATTCTTCACAATAGTGTTTTCACTCAATGCTTTAGATGTTCTCAACCCAAGAGTCTTCATGATGTTTCTATACTTTATAACCCACATCGTTTCAACAAATAGTTGACATCTTGGGGTCTCTTTTAGCCTTTCAAAGAACAATTTTGAAATGTTATCAGCATATCTTCTACAAGTTCATGCTGGAATCTTACCTTCCATGTGCTGCAAAATATCCTCATCAATATTAAACAAAAACTTTGGATTTCTACACAAAATTCTAGGTGTTCTCCTAGGTACATACATCTCAACATTAGGAATTTCATCAATATTTATTGAGGTGGGCTAGATTACGTACCTTTAATTGAGGGTGGAGTAGAAGACATACCTTGAGGTTCACATGGGGATGATGACATAGCTTATTCGTCAAATTCGAGTGATGATGTACTCTCAACTTGAGATGCGGTGGATGGTGTCCAACCATATTCACTTGCGATAAATGGTGTCCCTCCATATTCACTTGTGGTAGATGGTGTCCCTCCATATTCGCTTGTGCTTAATGGCGTCCCTTTGTATTCACTTGTGGTAGAGGGTGTGTCTCCAACTATGATATCTGAATCTATCTTACCACGATGCTTTCACATTCGTACCTTTTGTGCTACCAATTCCTATTCTCTTATTGATGGTTGAGGTTCCTCTTCAGTTGGCTTGGTTTTTCGTCAATCGTATCCAATTTCTTCTTTTCACGATATGTTGCCACCCATTCTCTTTCCCTTGATTTTTTGGTTTCATACTCTTCGTCTATTAGTTTATTCCTTATTCATTTCTTTGGCATGATAGATAATTTTACTCGTAGCATGGTAATGAGATGAATATTATTTCCTAAAAAATGTATCCATTCAAATAAATGAAATATGTGTCATTGAAGGCTTCATAAAAAATACTTACAATCATCCTATAGAAGAGTATTTCTAGCATAGACAAAGGTTACATGAATTTTTTTGATGGAATGCCTTAAAGAAATGTGTTAATGTGGCATGCCATGATTGCAAGATATGCTAAAAATGGAAGCATAGAAAAGGCATGTGAATTCTATGAGGCATACGCTACCCTTACCTTCTCAAACCTACTACATTGGTGGGCTAGCGAGCGAGATCACTATCCCACCAATGCGGTATGGTTGAGAAGGTAGGGGCAGCGTATGCCTCATAGAAATGGGGTCTCACAGTGTTGAGAAGGTAGGGGCAATGTATGCATCATAGAAATGGGGTCTCATGGTGATGTATTTTATGAGGCATGCGCTGCCCCTACCTCTCAACCATACCACATTGGCAAGCTAGAGGAGCATTGGCCAACTAGCTCACTCACTAACTAGCCAATGCGATAGGGTTGAGAAGGTAGGGGTAGTGTATGCCTCATAGAAATGGGGTCTCACGATGATATAAAATGGGGTTTCATGATGATATATAATGGCGAGACCCCATTTATATAAGGCATATGCTGCCCCTACCTTCTCAACCCTACCACATTGGTGGGCTAGTGAGCAAGCTATCTTGCTAATGCTCCACTAGCTTTCCAATGCAGTATGGTTGAGAAGGTAGGGGCAGTGTATGCTTCATAGAAATGGGGTCTCACGGTGAAGGTAGGGGCAACATATTCCTCATAGAATTGGGTCTCACGGTGATGTATATCATCGTGAGACCCCATTTCTATGAGGCATATGTTGTCCCTACCTTCTCAACCCTACTGTATTGGAAGACTAGTGAGTGAGCTAGCTTGCTAATGCTCCACTAGCTTGCCAATGTGGTAGGGTTGAGAAGGTAGGGGCAGTGTATGCCTCATAGAAATGGGGTCTCATGGTGATCTCACAGTGATTTATATCACTGTGAGACCCCATTTCTATGAGGCATATGCTGCCCCTAACTTCTTAACCCTACGACATTGGCAGGCTAGTGAGTGAGCCAGCTTGCCAATGCTCCACTAGATTACCAGTGTGGTAGGGTTGAGAAGGTAGGGGCAGCGTATTCCTCATAGAAATGGGGTCTCATAGTGATGTATATCATCGTGAGACCCCATTTCTATGAGGAATAGGCTGCCCCTACCTTCTCAACCCTACCACATTGGCAGGCCTCATATAAATAGGGTCTTATAGTGATGTATATCACCATGAGATCCCATTTCTATGAGGCATATGCTTCCCCATATCACTGTGAGACCCAATTTCTATGAGGCATATGCTACTCGTATCTTCTCAACCCTATTGCATTGGAAAGCTAGTGAGTTGAGAAGGTAGGGGCAGTATATGCCTCATAGAAATGAGGTCTCATAGTGATATACATGGGACCTCAATGCATCTCCTACTGATCAACCATGTCTTGCCAATTGACGTTCATTGGCCTATTAGAGGGACTTCCTCCAAATTCACATTGAAACAGTTCAATCACATCGATATCACCCCATCGCTGGGATAAAGATTGATGTACCACCGATACTACATACTCATGCTGATAAACCTATCACAATCCATCACCATCGGGTCATCGCTGGGACACATAACATGGTCCAGCTAAAATCTAGATCTCACACCGATGTAACTCCACTCTACCAACACGATCATTCCATCGCTGGGACCTAGAATATGGTCCTGCTGAAGTCACCATGTCACACTGATGACCTTCAATCTAGCAACACCATCCTTTTTTTGCTAGAATGGGTAGACATCTCTTGCTAATAAGCCAAAGTTTTGTTGATGAGGGAGCAACGCTGGCCAAAGGGAGGGTGGAGCATGATGCTCCTACATCGAGTATCAATCCACAGTTTAATCCAACCATTTTGGTGTCATTGATTGGGAGGCATCTGACAACAAGAAAAATTGAAAACCAAATTACAACCATTAGTTGTCTATACATCACTTGAGAAAGAGTTACCTGAACTTGATATTGAGAACTGTGTTATTGAGTTTACCATTATTGAGGCCCTTTTTGGTATCTGTCCAGAGTCTTCTGAAGAATTAAAAAATAGGGCAGGAAAGTTATTTCAAGAATCTTACGAGTCTAGGGCCAGCCCATCCTTAGGAAATTGAAAGCCATTTAAGACCTACTTTACCCCTTGGGCATTAGATGTCATGGATGATCTCAATAACAATAACAACAACAATAATCCAAATCACCTTTGAGTTTCTAATTACACATCCTAAAGAAGATGCCCCTATGAAAAAAATTCCCCATTCTCTGTTGCCTATTTTTTGTGGTCTTTCTATTGAGGTTCCTGATATGTTCTTATTTGAGTTTAATGTGTTGTGCCACAACTATGATTATCAGAGTGATGCACAAAAGCTCAAATTGTTCCTAGCCACATTGAAGGATGTAGCCTTATGATGGTTCATGAACTTGAGGATTATTAGAACATGGGAAGTCATGAAGGAATTATTTTTGACCAAATACCAAGAGTATTTTAAAACAAAAGAGGTTTGGGATGAGATCTTCCATATGACACAAAAAGAAGATGAGTTTTGTGGAATATTACTCTAAACGCTTCATGTTTAGCTTTCAACGATCACAACAACTAGGGCTAACTCTTGATACCATTAAAATGTTGTTTCTTAGGGGAATAAGATACAATACATCACCAAGGAGGCCAATTAGTAACATGTGGATCACATGGGGATGTTCCATGAAAATACAACACTTTCTAAAAATGATTCATGCCACAAGCAACCCCCACAAACCAAAAAGGAATAAAATACTTCATCCCAAAAACACAGAATGCTCAATCATAAGGTATCACATTAAAAAATTAACTTGTGGATCACTTCAACATATAAATTGGAACCGAGACACTACATAGACATTAAGAGCATATTCACTAAGTTGTGGGAGCAAAGACATCAATGCGAAGAAATGAAGAGCATTTTTGGGACAATCCAGATAACCAACAACATTGCCAACCTTCTACGATTCACAAAAATATCCTCAACAACACCGGTGACCTAAAATGATAGGAGTGCAACATCCACATAACACTAACTTTGAATCAGAAACCGTAAGATCAAATATTCAACAATGAAGAAATATGGAGTATTCTCCTAAACAAACTTCAATGCAACATATAGGAACAAAACCACTTAAGCAACTTGTGAAGGCCAAAACTTTCTCTTAGAAACACATGCTTCATCAAAAATATTAAGAGAGTATAATACATACTATAGATCTTCAACAACATCTCTCCACAATCAACAACACTTCTAATCCTCATTTTAATATATCATTATGAAACCAACTCTACTGATAGCAACACTACTAAATATTGTCAATAATGGCAACTAATTCTAATAACTAGTTCATAAAATAAGGTATGACATAAAACCATGAAATTCAACAACATCATACAACAATGATAGCTTAAGTTGCATGTTGTCAACAATGACAATCAATACCATAAATATTCCTCACTTCTCAAGTGCAAACAATAATGACAACCACAAACAATTGAACAAGTGTTAACATCAATGAAGAAAACTGCCAATAATTGGTCCCAATCAAGGGGTCCAGGAAGTTGTGGATATAGGTTGGAATTATGTATGGAGGAAATAGGTATAAGATGGGAGGATGACAGATTTTGGAAGAATTATGTATGGCCTCTATTTTGATTCTTTCATTAGATGAACTTTCCCTAATTATCATTGAGTTCTCACCATTAGACTTGTTTCTTGGAGATGTGTAGCCAAGACCTTGATATCCATCATTTTCATACACTGATACCGACTCTTGAATTCCTTGCACATGAAGGTCTAACCCTTTACCATTGTAGCCCATGCTTTGATTTTTTTTATTTTTCATACCATATATTTTTCTTTCGAAATAAGATAGAGATCCATCATTAGCAAACCTTGAATTCGAAGAGAGATCTATATTCTCTTCTCTAAGAAGGCCAAATTTGATGAAAGTGGTCAAACCCAAATTATAGAATGATTGTGTCTTCTCCTTGTTTTCCATAATTGTATCCATACCATGATATTATCAATGTGATGAACCTTATCTTATGAATCCTTAAATTCATCTTTGTATCCATACCATTTGTGTCACTAGTTATATGTGCAAGGGAGGCAAGTGTCTCATCTTGAGAAATGGAAGATTTAAGGGTATGGATGTGCTCATCTTTGATTTCATGGTTATGTATGGGATAAGGTGGAGTAAAGGATAATCTTGGATTTCTAGATCAAAACTGGGATCGTGATCAAAGATTGGATTTTAGATGACATTATGGGTTAGTGAAGGATCATGATGAGCCAAATAGGGCCTCTAAGTGGCAATGAAATAAAGGAAAATAGACTTGCAACTTGACATAACATTTTGAATAGGTTATTAAAATAATTTGGATAATATGTAGGAATATAATTTGTAGAAAATTGAATGTAGTTTGTAGGCTACTAGGCTTTTTTTGGAAAAAGTAATTTTATTTGGTGAAAATTTAAAATTTCAATGTATTAGTTCTTTAACTTTTGAAAAAAATAAAAAGCAGGTGATTGTTTGGCCACAGTAAGTATGAGAAAAAATAAATATATTTTTTTGAATCTTTCAATATAAGTAGAGGACACATGGTTGGATGTGAAGCATATTTTTTGTATTTTTTTTGTAAGTAAATAATTAGTTATGAATTTTCTAGTAGGAATTTTTAAAAATATGAAAAACATTTGTTTGGCCACCCTAACTTTGTCAAAAATTTATGAAATTCAATTTTGTAAACTATAGTTTGTGAAGGATAGAGTGTGATGCATCTTTTAGATTCAAAATGTGTAACTGTTTAAAAGTTACAGATGTTTTTCAATCAACCTATCAATCAGGACTTTACACATAGTGCATGTAGAAAATCAATAATAATAATTTATTAAATTCAAAGTAAATCATATCTTATATTGGTAGAATGATGACAATTTATTGAATAAACTCATTTTATTTCATCAAATTTTGATGAAAATAAAGTCATTAGCATGAAGGGTGAAGTCGTAAAAAGAGGTTGAAACCTTGAAACACGTTGGGAAGTGAACTTTTCAAGTTTGACATCCCCAAGCCAAATCCCAAAGCAATATCAAAGTAAAAATGGAGGGAAAAAATTTATGTGAAAAAAATTGGATATCTGTTTTTATGTCTTCAAAGCAGATATCCTTTTTGAAAAACAAAGAGGATATCCATTTTTTAGAAATGGGTACCCATTTCAATGTCTTCGAAATGGATATCCATTTTGAAAAATAAAACGAATGTCTATTTTGTTGAAATGGGTACTTGTTTTTTATGTCTTCAAAATGGATATCCATTTTGACAAAACAAATGGATATCCCAAAAATCCCTCTTTAGTAAAATGGGCATAACTTTTGTGTTTCTTATCTAAATTTTGATTTTCTATAGGTGTTGGAAAGGTGATTCAGAGCTCTATGCAATGAAATATGTAGTGTTTCTAGATTATAAACAAAACTAAATTATAATAATTTGAATTTCATTTTTCATTTTTGAGACATCAAATGCTCACTAATTTTGCATACAAAGTCCCTTTCTCATGATTTTTTTGTAACAATCATCAAAAAATAATTGAAACATTAGAGAATTAATCAATAATGAAATATTTATATTTTTTTGTAGTAAGGAGACGAAAAATATTCATAAATAATCATCTCTCCATCCCTTTTTTCTATTTCTCTATATTTCACTCTCTCTCCCCCAAGCTCTAGACCTATCTCTCCACTTGTCTCTCCCTCCCTCCCTCCCTCTCTCTTTTTACCTCTTTAAACCTCCCCCTCTCACTATATTAAGCTCTAAACTTATCTAACTACCTCTCCATGCCTCCCTCCTTCCCTTTCTCTTTTTCCCTATTTAGACCTATCTTTCTCACTCTCTCTCCTTGAGGTCTGGACCTATCTCTCTACCTCTCTCTACCTCCTTCCTTCACTCTCTCTTTTCCCTCTTTATATCTCTCTTTCTCTCTAGAATGACCTCTCTACCTCTTCCTCCCTCCATCTGTTCCTCTCTACTTAACTCAATCTCAACTCTCTGTCCTTATCCCTCTATCCATCTTTGTATATCTCTCCATCTCACCTCACTCTCTATACCTACATATCCATCCCTCAATCCATCCCCTCTCTCTCTTTGTCTCTCTCCCCTCCCCACCCAATCCATAGACCTATATCTTTTCCTCTCCTTTGATTTCCTCTCTCTTTGTCCCTCATTAGGCCTCTTTGTATTTTAGTAAACCCAATAAATACTATACAACCTAGTATTATTTTATGGTTTCTTATTCATATTAGAGTTTATTAGATCTATAATTTTATGATATTTATATATCAATTTTATATTTTAAATTCTTTGCATGTCCAGTTATTTATTAATTTTATATCGTTACATATTTCTCTATTATCTTGATCGTGAAATCAATTTTTCTTACACTACACATGCTTGGAAACAACATTAGGGTTTCATTTTCACATTTGATACATCAATAATATTTCCACTTTGTCAATAATATAAGTGTAACTTTTGGATTTATTTTTCCTCTTTCTCTCTCCACATCTCCCTCTCCACCTCTCCTTCTTTATATATGTATCTATTTCTCCCTCCCCACTCTCCCTCTCCCTCTCCCTCTCCCTCTCCCTCTCCCTCTCCCTCTCCCTCTCTCTATGCATCTCTCTCCCTTTCTCTTACCCTATATCTTTCCCAAGTCATATGTACCTCTATATATTTTCATATTTCTATCCCTCTCCCCTCTCTCCCTTTCACTCCTACAAAGAGTAGAGAGGGAATGTAAGAGGAAGATAGAGGGAAGTAGAGAGGGAAGGTAAGAGAGGCAGAGAGGAGAGAGAGTAGATATATAGAGATATATAGAGGGATAGAGAGGGGAAATGAGGGAGGGATGGAGTGAGTGGTAGGTAAAGAGAGAGACATAAAGAAATAGAGAGGGAGGGAGGAAGCGAGATGTAGAGATAAAGAGGTAGGGTGGGATGGATATAGGGAGAGGTAGATAGATAAAGCAGGAGATGGAGATGGGAGATAAAGATAAGTAGAGATAGAGAGAGCGTGGTAAGGTGGTAGGGATAGAGGGAGAGGTAGGTAGAGAGATGGAGGGTGAGGGGATATAGAGAGAAGTATAAAGGGAAGGGGAGAGAGAGGTAAGGTGGGAGGGAAAGAGTAAGAGGTAGGTAGAGAGAGAGAGATGGTGAGGGGAGATAGATAGAAGTAGAGAGGGAAGGGGAGAGAGAGGTATTGAGAGAGAGAGAGAGAGAGGGGGGGGGAGAGAGAGGGGGGGAAGGAGGGAAAGAGGGAGGGAGAGGTAGGTAATGAGAGAGTTGGGTGGAAGGAATAGAGATATAAGTAGGTAGAGAGATATCATGAGTGGAGATAAACAAAATTAGAGAGGGAAGGTGAGAGAGGTAGATATGAGAGAGAGGGTGAATAGAGATATCTAAAGGGACAAAAAGGGAGAATGAGGGAGGGATGAAGTGAGAGGTAGGTAGAGAGAACATAGAGGGGAGATAGAGAGAAGTAGAGAGGGAGGGAGGAAGGGATAGGTAGAGATAGAGAAGTAGGGTGGGAGGGATATAAGGAGAGGTAGGTAGATAGAGAGGAAGATGTAGATGGGAGATAAAGAGAAGTAGAGACAAAGAGAGAGATAGAGGTAAGGTTGGAGGGATAGTGTGAGACATAGGTAGAGAGATGGAGGGTGACCTCTTTACCTCTCTTTGTGTCTCTACTTATCTTTTTCTTTCATCTACATCTTCATCTTTGTCTACCTACCTCTCCCTATATCCCTCCCACCTTACCTCTCTATCTCTACCTCTCCCTTCCACCCTCCCTATCTACTTATCTCTATCTCCAATCTCTATTTCTCTCTACCTACCTCTCACTCCATCACTCCCTCATTTTTCCTCTCTCCCTTTATATGTTTCTCTATATCTCTATTCACAATCTCTCTCCTCTCTACCTCTCTACTTATATATATCTCCACTCACCCCCTCTCTCTACCTACTCCCTCTATCCCTCACACCCTACCTCTCCCTCCCTCTCTCCCTCCTTGTATCTCTATCTCTCTCCCTCTCCCTCTCCTTCTATATTTACCTCTCTCATCTTCCCTCTCTACTCCCTATCTCCCCTCACCCTCTCTCTCTACTTGCCTCTCACTCTAGCCCACTAACCTTACCTATCTCTCCCCTTCCCTATATATTTATCTATGTATGCCCTCACCCTACCTCTCTTTATCTACCTCTCACTCTATCCATCCCATCTTACCTCTCTCTCTTTGTATCTTCTTCTCTTCATCTCTCATATCCATCCTCCTCTCTTTCTACCTACCTTTACCTATATCCCTCCCACCCTACCTCTCTATCTCTACCTATCCCTTCCTCCCTCCTCTACTTCTCTCTATCTTCCCTCTCTCTATGTAACTCTCACTCTATCTCTCCTTTCCCTATGCCTCCCCCTTTAGATATCTCTCTATCTCTTTTCTCTCTCTCCTCTCTACCTATTTAATCTTCCCTCTCTACTTCTCTCTATCTCAACTCACCATTTCTCTCTCTATAGAAAGGTAGAGAGAAGATAGGCAGAGAGGGAGATAATAAACATATAGATAAAGAGAGGTAAAGGGAGAGATGCAAATATAGATATAGGAAGTTATTAATATAGAGGAGATAAAGGGATATAGATGAATATGGAGATAGAGAGATATAGATAGTAAGATAAAGTGAGAGAGAGAAATAGAGATAGAGAGGGAGATATAAAGAGGTGGAGAGAAAGAGGGCTCATAGATAGAGAGGGGGGAGATAGAGGAGGGTGGGATAGTGGGGGATAGATAGAGAGGGGGTAGATAGAGAGATAGAGGTAGATAAAAGGAGAGAGATAGGTAGAGAGGTAAGGAGAAAAGAAGAGGGGAGAGATAGATCAATATATAGAGGGAGAGGAAGAGAGGTAGAGATACTGATAGAGTGATATATAGAGAGATAAAGAGGGATATCGAGAGAGATAGAGATATACAAAGATATAGGTAGAGAAATATATGGATTGAAAGGGATAGAGAGAGAATGAATTATAGAGAGATATAGATATTGAGATATAGATAGAGATAAAGAGAGAGATAGGGATATATAGATAGAGGGGGAAAGATTGAGAGAGAAAGGAGGTGATAGAGAGACTTATAGAGAGATAGGGAGAGGGAGAAATTGAGAGAGAAGAATAGATAAAGAGATAGAGATTGGGAGGGAGAATTAGGGTGTGTGTGTATCAGTGAGAGAGATATGGAGATAACTTGATGAAGATGGAGATTATATAAATAAATAGAGGGAGGGAGAGAAATAGAGAGAGAGAGAGAAGTAGAGAGATATAGAAAGAGGGAGTGATATGGATAGAGGGAGACATGGAATTATAGAGATATGAAGAGGGAGAGATATGTAGTGATATATAACCTAGGAAACATAGAGGGGAAGAGAAAGGGAGAGAGCTAGGTAGAGAGGGAGAGAGAAAAGGAGGAGAGATATAGATAGAGGTAGAGTAATGGAAAAGTGGAGAGATAGATAGAGAGGGTGAATGAAAGAGAGGGGAGAAGAGGGAGAGATAGATAAATAGATAGATGGAGAGAGAGAGAGAGAAAGAGATATTATCTTAGTTCAACTTAGGAAAAGGTGCGCATAGAATCAAAGACAACAAGGAGGCCTTCTATGATTTATATAATTTTTTTACTCTCCTTAGTATACAAATATAAATCTTTCATTATTTGTTACTTCTTTAATGTTTCAAGTCATTTAGGATGAATATTGCAAAAAAACCGAAAATGGACTTTGTATGCAAGAATTATGAGCATTTAAAATTTTAATAATTGAGCAACTTAAAATGATTATAATTGTTCTTTTATGCACAATCTATCAAAATTATCTTATCCATTGTGTAGATATTTAAATCAAATTTCCAATGCCTATAAAAAATTAAATTTTTAATAAGTAACACAAAAATTACACCCATTTTATTGAAGTGTGCTTTTTTGGGCTTTTCAAAATGGATATCCATTTTGAAAATATAAAATTAATTAAAATACTTATATAAAATGTATATCTGTTTTGAATACATTAAATTGACGAAAAGTAATTTTGGGAAATGGATATCCATTATTTACGAAAATCTGTTACTAATGCATATCTGTTATTAATGGATATCTGTTACTAATGGATATTCATTTTGGTTTGGTATTACCAAACAAAAATAAATTTAACCTGACCCATACAAAAAGTACACTTTGTGTTTCACGATTTTGGCAAAGTAAAAATACATTTTTTATTGCCACTTTTTGGCCCATCATGATCCTGTACATGCCCTTATGATAGATAGGATCTTGATCATAGATGGGATTACCATGGGCTTCATAAGCATCTATGGTATCTTGGTCAAAGATCAAATTAACATGAATATCAAGATCATTTATGGGGACTTTCTCAGTAACTTGATCTTGATTTGATTGGGAGAAAGTTGTGACACACTTTAGAGTTTTAGCATCATAAATTGTCAATGCTAAAACTTTCACGCTATGTTTGGCTCCCCCTTATGTTCTTGGACTCAATTATGCTTATCATTTTCTCATTTTATTATTATTTTTGGAAAATTAAGACAAATTTGAGAATTAAAATTAACTATTTATTTAATGATAACTTAAATCCCAAAATAGGTTTGGTATAGGGCACCCTCACCCTTGGTCACCCTATTTTGGCCTAATTTTAATATTTTATTATTGAAATTTTAATATTTATAAATTCAAATTTATTTGTCCGCTTTTTTTAATAATTATTACAAGAAATCAAGAAATGCATATAAATATAATTCTTTTTCACCATTTGAAAACCTAATAAAATCTTGAGCAATTGAGCATCCTAAAAAGAAATCAAGGTAATTCAAGAGTATAATAAGTATCATTTTACAACATTATCATCAGTCAAGATTCATGTTAGTAATGCATCATGTAATATTTTTTTCATGTTTTGTGTTCATTATTTTGTGAGTTCTAATATTTGCACGACCTTAAATCAAGCATCAAATTATCCTTGCATGAGATATGTGACATGACTTCAGTCCATGAAGGAAAGAAGATCTGAGTTGTAAGTTGTAGACTTGTGATTTATCATTTTTATAATCCATTCGCCTCTACCTGACCTAGGGTAAGCACTCTTTATCCAACTTTGAATCATAGCAATTGTGGAAGTGGAAATACCAAAACATGGTTTGACTTAGGCAAGCCCCTATATGGAACAAATCTTTCTCTCCTCTCTTTCTTTTTGGTAATAGATCAAAAGTGGATTTGGAAATATTTAATACCTAATATCAAGATCAAGCATTCAAGTAAATTCATTCATCAAATTAGGGAAAAAAAATTATTCATCAATAAAAAAGTTCCAAATTTGAGTTTGATAAGGAAGCACCTACAGACTACAACCCACAAATACCTGTTTAGAGATTATAGAAAAAATCATTCTCAATCTAGTGTGCCCAAACCCCTAACTAGATAGTTTTAGCTCAAATTTGAATGTCAAGTTCTCTTATCTCTGCCTTCTACTTATTTGTTATTAGTTTCTTTCTATCAATCTTGTACTTGTTAGTATTTCCATTAGTTTTTAATAGTTGTACAATTGACCTAGTTTATCAAATCAAATCAATTGAATCAAATCGATTCAATTCATAATTAACCATAAATAATCAACCCAACAAAAGAGGACCAAAACCTTGATAAACCATTCTAGCTCTTCCTTGAGGATAGTAGCCAAGTGGTCTTTTATGATTATTTTTGTGTCCTCTGAAATGTCATGTTTGGGAAGGTGTGGTTTAGAACTTAGATGCCTTTACCTGCACAACAATAGTGAGCTCTTGATATAGCCTTAGTTCCTTCCTAGACAAGCCAGATGCACTTTACATTGCTTTAATATTTACTATGTCAATTAAGCCTTTGATATATGTTCCTAATGTAACATTTAGTGATATTATTAGGCTAGTGGGATATATTTGGACCTTATGAACCTTATGGATTTTAGATATTCAGGATTTCATGATTTTTTTTTGTTTATCTTCCCATGTAGTTTGACTCATGGAGAGGATATGCATAGTGGTAGTAGATAGGTGTTTTGGAAATATATTTCTTAGATTTTTTTATTTTTTTGTTTACCCCATGTGGATAGTTCTTGAAAAACATCTTTAGTAGATAGGGATAAATCAAAGGACTCAGGTTATATTGATTTGGAGGAATCACATACAAATTATTTAGAAGATGTGGATGATCTAAATGAGTTGGGTGAAGAGAATTCAAATGGCATGGATTGGGGAGATGGTAGATATTGTTCTAGGAAGTATATGTTGAACACACCAGAATAATAGGGGGGTGAATTGGTATTCTATGAAATCTCAAAACTTCTAGAACAATCAGATACTTAAAATTTTTACTACACATAGAAACATGAAAGATGAAGTCAATTCATAACACAAAAAATATGTAGAAAATACCACATGGAAGAAAACATGATGCGAAAAGCTACTAGGAGCTACTGTCCTAATCCAACCTCACCATATGAATTTTTTTAATAATTTTGTTTTATTGCTACAACCCAAGGAAGATACAACTCCCTAATTATAGGTTTTAGGTTCACTCGCAAGGAAGCTAGAACTCCTTGATTACACTTTGTTTTAGGGCTACAAACCAAGGAAGCTACAACTACCCGATGTGAGCACACACTCAAGAATGATTACATAATGATAGTCCTTCCACTATCTAAAAATGATAATTAAGCTCAATCCTCTTGATAATTATAATTATGCTTTGTCACTTCTCTTTTGATGATTGTAATTATTTTTTGTCACTTCCGCAAATGTCTTCTTAGCTAATTTAGTTAGCTCACTACTTTTAGCAATCAAGAATTTTTTCCTTTGGCTCACCTCCTCCAACAAAAAATTAAGCACCTTCAATTCCCTTCTGTCACAAAGATATGATTAGAATGAAACCAGTCAGGATCTGCCACAACTAATTTTTCTCTTTCAGTCACTTATGCAATTATTATCAATTCCACTTACATACATCACCCTAGATCAACTATATTTTTAATTTATATATGATATTACATTGATTACATTTCACATGTTATCCTACAACCAAAATATTACATATGTAAGTCAGCCAAAGATCAAACACAGTATGAAACGTGTAGAGGGAAGGAGACAAAGGACTACACACAACACTAGGAAGAAGAAAATTCCAAGTGTGGATTTTAACACATGCTTAACTTGGTCCTAAACAAACTTCAAATCTTTGATCTTCTATAAAAATAATTCACACACTTCACAAATTCAAATTAGGTTGACCAAAGAAAGAAAACATGTAACTTGTAGCATGCCAACCACTACATCCTTGGTAGTACACATGAATGATAGAAAATTACTTGTACTTATCCTAGATGAGTTGGTATGACCCATACAACACCTATAAATACTCCATAAGCTTCACTCACAGTTGAACTTATGGTGCACATCATCAACATGCCTTAGTTAGCCTTAGAAAAAAACATAATTTCATAAAATGACTTGAAATAACTATGTGATACTAGAAAAAGGAAATATTTTCATGTCACTAGTACAAAAACCTAAATAAATGACTAAAAAAACTACTAAAAATTGGTCATGTGATTAGTAGTTTGGTCACGTGACCATTAGTAGTTTATTTCCAATCATTTATAACATGACCAAATTCATGACTAAACCATTTTTAGTCATTTATCGGTTGTTTTGGTTGATCAATTTGGTGGTATATTTAGTTGTTAATTTAGTCATTGATTGTTGTTAACTGATCATTTATTTAGTCATGGTAGTCATTTATTTAGTCATGATAGTTGCTTATTTATTCATGGTAGTTGTTTATTTAGTCATGGTAATCATTTATTTAGTCATGATAGTAATTTATTTTAGTCATTGTAGTCATTTACTTAGTCATGGTAGTCATTTATTTTAGTCATTGTAGTCATTTATTTAGTCATTGTAGTCATTTATTTAGTCATTGTAGCCATTTGTTTATCATGATAGTCATTTATTTAGTCATGATAGTCATTTATTTAGTCATGGATTAGTCATTTATTTGGTTTAGTCATTTACAAATCAAATCTAACTTAATTAATCCTCACAAATTTATGCATATAAATTTCAAGTATCACAGCTATTCAAATGTTGAGAGAAGGACCATGAAATGAAGACTAAAATGCTTAAACAAATATGATTGAATAGACACAATAAGAGGAGCCACACAACACATTATTTATGAGTGGAGGAAAAACCACTCTAAAAATTTACTTCATTAAGCCTCATTGGCAAATCAAAACCTCTTACATTCAATATCTCAGTGATAACTGAGATTTACAAAAAACTCAGTGACAATTGAGATTTACAAAAATATAATGAACTTTGTTAAAAATTGAGATTTACAAAAATATAATGAACTTTGTTAAAAATCCAAGCAGGATAGAGTAGGCATTCATATATTGTAATGCTAGTTTTCCACAGCCTCTTCCTCTACCATGACCACCCCTACAAAAAAACATAATGGAGAAAATGATGAAATACACTAAAAATGGATGGTACTTCTTTAACAATTTATTCCAATGATGAAATATAGGAAATAGATCACAATATTTGCAAAAATATAAACAAATATGTTCGTACAAAGCCTCTTGAAGATTTTTTTAGAAATTGTAAGGGAAGTGTGTTAGTCACAACTCTTTTTTAGAAAAAATTGTAAGCCTAACAAAAAATGTTTGCTCTCAGAATCCCCTGCATACAAAAAAATTAAGAAAATTTTTAACCATTTCTGGCGCGACTTGGTGTACTCCTTCTTAGGGGAGCGGCTTGTGGATTGTTCCTAAGTCTGTTTCATTACATCTAACTTCGAGAATGGGACAACCAAGTAAGATGCCCGTGAAGAGCAAATCGACATATTTTATGTTCCTTTCATGCACCTTGGCCTTTGATGCAGAGGGGCTATTTTATTCTTAAGTCAAATATTCTAATTAAAAAACAAATGATTTAGCAGGTGTCAGCCACAAAGAAAAAATTCAGGATGCAATAAATTACGGTGATAAAAGAATTCATCAACCATAAAATTGATTATTGATCCCGAATTTAAATAACCGAAATGATGAAAACATAATGTTGCCAATGTTCACACTATCTAAGCGATATCTAGAAAAGCATCAATACTTGGGGCACCATTCACCTTGGCATTGAATCCAAGTTGGTCCTCGAACCCTTTCATTGCATGTGCACCCAAAATATTCTAGGTTACACTACAATCCATTCGAAACTCAACCTCGGCTTGGATCCATGACACTGTTTAATAAATGCCGCATAAATTTAAGGAAAAATAAATGCATAAAAATAAAAATAGATGCATAAATTTTCATTTGGAAAATAAAATCACTACTTTCCCCACTGATATTGGCTTTGGTCCATTTTTTGGAGCTTTCCCCACCACTACTAGTTTCGGCTCCTCCAAACTCTTCCTCCCTAGCATTCACCTTTCACTTCTCTATTAGGCGAGCTACAACTAAAAATAGGGTTTTGACTAGGGCTTTTAGAGAATGTTTATCAAAATGAAATTAGGGTGGGATAGTTTTTCATTTTTGCCTGCTAAAATGGATTTTTCAAAATGAAATAAAAAATATATAATTTTTAGATCATAAATCTCCCTCTTTCAATAAATATTTTTAAATATATTATAATATAATATTATATAATAATATAATATTATAATATGGGCGGGGGCCCTAGCTCGGTTGGCTAAGTAATTCCGTTGCGGCTCTGCTGGTCACGAGTTCTAGTCTCCCCCCGTCCCGTGGTACCGGAGGGCATGTCGCGCCAGCGCCGCCGGTCACGTTAAAAAGTTTACCAGGCGCACTGCAGTTTATAGGGGGTCGTGCTACCCGATTCCTGCAGTCTAAAAATAAAAATAAAAAAAATATAATATTATAATATTAATAATATAATATAAATATAATATAATATAATAATATAATATAAATATAATATAATATAATATAAATATAAAATTAAAAATCAATACTCCACTTTATTATTTTTTCTTTTTTACTCTCCATTCTGTTGCCCCACATACCCACACACCCACTTCTTGCTCTGTGATAATGCGAGAATAATGTTTAGATCATAAATATCCAGCTTTCAATAAATATTATTAAATATATTATATTATAATATTATATTATTATATAATATAATATTATAGTACTATATAATATAATAATATAGTACTATATAATATAATAATATAGTACTATATATTATAATAATATAGTATTATATATTATAATAATATAGTATTATATATTATAATAATATAATAATATAATATAATATTATAATATAATATAAATATAAAATTAAAAAAACAATATTGCACTTTATTAATTTTTCTTTTTTACTCTCCATTCCCTCACCCCACATACCCATGCACCCACTTCCTGCTGCTTGGGTAATGCAAGAACATTAATATTTTTTATCACTTTGCCCACTTACCTACTTTATCTCCTTCACATGGGCCAGTGGTGTAATTAAATTTAATATATATAATATGTATATATATTATATAATATTATATTATTATTATATAATATTATATAATAATATAATATAATATATATAAATTTATCATATTATTAATTTTTTTTTATATTTATATTATAATGTATTTAATATTATATAATAATATATATTATAATATATTTAATATTATAATATTATATAATATTATAATATTATATTATATTATAATATTATATTATATTATAATATTATATTTAGTAATAAGTGGGAGATTGAAATCCATTTTGAAATCTTTTAGCACGATGAATAATGTCAGGTCCACCATTTTGTTCTTCAAGTATTATAATATGTATTATATATAATATATATTATACTATATATTATATATAATATATATATTAATATGTATTATATAATATCATATTATATTATAATATCATATTATATTATAATATAATATAATATTATAATACAACCCATTCCCTCAATTCAATTTTTTTTAATTATCCACTTTAATATGATATTGTCTAATTTTTATTTGTGCATGACTAATTATTTAGTTATTTTTATTTGTGTGACTCATTATTTAGTTTTGTTTTTTACCCGATGATCAAATTAGTCACTTATGATAATCAAATTAGTCATTTTTTTAGTCATTTGTAGTTGTGTTAGTCAAATTAGTCACTGATGCTGATCAAATTAGTCATTTATTTAGTCATTTGTAGTTTTGCAAAAATGAGTAGAATTTAGTCATCTTTAGTTGTTGTGACTAAAATTTTTAGACACGTAGTCATTTATTTTCCAAATTCTACTAGTGTGTGCTTCAATCCTTAGACACTATGAGACACATTGAGTGTCCACACAAAACCATACACCTAAAATTCATAACCTTCTGTTGGGGCAAGTAGACAAACATTAAAACTAGTCATCAGATAACACAATCCTACACTTCGAACTTTGTGGAAGAATTAATGACATGAAAACTTGGATATATAACACCTTCAAATCTCCATCAACTTATATTCTAATCTGCACAACCATATCTACAAATGTGGAGAAATCCAGAGCCAACCTTTACAATTCTGAGAACAACAAATTAGAAACAACACATATTTCAATTTGTCATTCTCAAAAACACCTTTCTAGTGACCCAAAATAATTGAAACTTAAATCACACATGCCCTAACACAACATGAAGCTATCTTCCAAACTATAGGAGAAAAAATCATCAATGAAGAAATATGAAGCATTTCTTAGAGACTCTGGAAACCAAACAAACATACTGCATAAAACTTTTAACACCAATGACAACCAAACTACAATAATCTCCCCCTTTGTCATTGATGGAAAAACCATCCTCATACCACTTTGGTGTACAAAATCTCCCTTAATTTCTCATCCTTTGACATCAAGGACAAAAGGAAAAAGGACTCCCCCTTTATACAATCTCTCCTTCAAGAAGCAACAACCACTACTTGCTCCCCTTGAGAGGTAGCTCCCATCAGTCTAGGAATAAAGATATTGGTTGAATTACTCCTCCTTGAAAAATGCACCAACTATACATCTAGCAAGAAGGAGAGGAAATTACCACTAACTTCCGTCTCAGATATTCAAATGTATCCTTTGCAATTTCCTTTGTGAAAATGTTTGTAACTTGATCCTTTATAGATACATACTCTAGCTTCACTTCTTTATTTGAAACCTTCTCTCTAAGAAAGTGATACCTAATTGATATGTGCTTGGTTCTAGAATGCATCACTAGGTTCTTGGAAATATTGATAGCACTTATATTATCACATAGAATAAGAATGGGCTCATCATATATTATCTTGATATCCTTCAATATTTTCTTCATCCACAACATTTGAGTACATCAAGTTGTTGCTGCAATATAATCTACTTTTGTTGTTGATAAGGATATTGAATCTTGCTTCTTACTATGTTATGAAAGCAACCTGTTTCCTAAAAAGAAAGCACCATCACTGGTGCTCCTTCTACCATCAACATAAACAACTCAATCAAAATTAATGTATGCAATCATATCAAAGTCATTACCTTATGGATACCATAATGCATAATCTAGAGTGCTCTTCAAATATTTGAAGATTATCTTAACTTCCTTCACATGATTTTGTTTAGGATTGGCTTGAAATCTTGCAACCAAACATACTGCATGCATAATATCAAGTCTTGAATCAATTAAGTAAAACAAGCTTCCAATCATAGATCTATATAGAGTCTGATTAACAATGGGAGACTCATCATATTTTCTTAAATGACAACCAGTTAAAATAGGTGTACTCACTATTTTGTAATCTTCCATAAGAAACTTCTTTAGCATCTCTTTGACATAATTTTATTGAGAAATAAAGATACCATCATTTAGCTGAGCAATTTGAAGACTAAGAAAGAGGGATAACTTACCTATCATAGACATTTCAAACTCCTACATTTCTTCAAAAAATTCTTAAACATCTCATCATTTTCACCAAAGGTTATATCATCAACATATATATCAACTATCAAAATTCTTTCATCCTCAATCTTGAAGTAGAGATTATTGTCTACAGTACTTAAAACCTTGTTGAAGCAAGTACTTGTCCAACCTTGCATACCAAGCCCTAGGATCTTGTTTCAGACCATACAATTCCTTTTTGAGTCTTCACACCATGTTTCCAAGTCTTCTAATAACTAGAATCCATTAGGTTTCTCTATGTATAATTCTTCCAAATCTCCATTTAGGAAAGATGATTTGACATCCATCTGATAAAATTTGAAGTCCTTGTGAGTAGAAAAGGAAAGAAACATCTTGATTTCCTCCATTCTTGCAATCAGAGTAAAAGTAGATCCTCAAAATCAATTCCTCTACTTGTGAATAGCCTTTACATAC
The DNA here is from genome assembly GCA_007258455.2 of Sequoia sempervirens. Lineage (NCBI taxonomy): Eukaryota > Viridiplantae > Streptophyta > Pinopsida > Cupressales > Cupressaceae > Sequoia > Sequoia sempervirens. The sequence continues at coordinate 358,024,524 of VDFB02058242.1, forward strand.
TAGTCTTTATTTATTTATTACAACTTCTCCTTCTTCATTCAATTTACTCCTGAATACCCACTTTATTCCTCTCAAATTCTTGTCCATACACCTTGGAACAAGTTTATAAGTCCGATTCTTCTCAATCTAATTGAATTATTCTTCCATTTCTTGTATCCATCCTTCATCCTTGCTAGCATAAACAAAGTTTTTGGTTCTATCTTTGATAATAGGAAAAAAATTACTTGTTCATTTATCTTTGTAAGCCTTCTCCTAGTAAGTACTCCTTCATTCTTATCTCCAATAATCTTATCCTCTGAATGATTCCTTTGGAAATACTTGGTAGGAGTCTTACTGAGACTTTCTACTATTTATTATTTCACTTCAACTTTTTCTTCTTCTTCATCTGAGTAGGGAGGTGCTTCAGATCCGTAGTCCTCAATTTCATACATATTTTGATGTAAATCTTCATCAAATTTAATATTTGTACCTTCAATTATCTTTCCTAGCCTTTTGTTGTAGCACATGTATGCCTTACTCTAAGTTGAATATCCAAGGAGTATACCTTCAGTAGCTCTTGAATCAAATTTCCCTAAAACATCTTCATCTCTTTTGATGTAATATTTGGTTCCAAAGACTCTAAAATACCTGATAGTTGCAGGTCTTCCATACCATAAATCATAATGGGTCTTAGTATTGTTCAACCTTACCAATCCTCTGTTGAGAATATAGATTGCAGTATGAAATACTTTCTTTCCTATAAACATCAAGAATATTTTCTTCATTCAACATGGTCCTTTCCATCTCTTGAACTTTCCTATTCTTTAATTCCACTATCCCATTTTGTTGATGATTTTTATTTAGTAGATAGATGCCTCTTTATTCCATGTTCTTCACAATAAACATTAAATGCATTTTATGTGAACTCACCTCCTCTATCAAACATAAAACACTTTATTTTATCACTCATTTAATTCTCAACCATTGATTTGAAAATATTTCATCTATTAAAAGCATCCAATTTATCTTTCAACAATGTAACCCATTCCATCTTAGTGAAATCATTAATAAAAAGCATGAAATACCTTTCTCCTTTCAGAATTTTTATTTTGGTAGGTCTGCACAAATAAAAATGTATCAACTCTAATGGTCTAGAGGAAGAATACTCTTTAGACTTGAAACTTATCCTTATATTTTTTCCAAATTAACATTCCTTGCACAAGGTACTTGCAGGCTTGATTATATTAGGCATATTTCTTACCGCATGTAATGATCTAATCTTCACAAGATTGTCATAATTAATGTGTCCCATTCTCCTATGACAAAGCAAAAATTCAATTGCTTTTCCTAGAAGGAAAGATCTCCCATTGACATCCCTTAGACTATATATGTCACTATTAGTCTTAGATCCTTTTGCAACCAATTTTCTATACTTTTCTTTTATGATTTCACATCCTCTTTCATTGAATATGAGATTGTATCTATTTCTTCACATCTAACATACACTAAGAAGATTGTGCCTGAGACCTTTAACATACAAAACATCTTTTATCATGTACTTTCCATCAATACTTATTGTACCTTTTCCACAAATTTGTACTAAAGTATCAACTCTAAGCTTGAATTTACCTCCATTCCTCTTCATGAGTTTGATAAACTTGCTCCTATCTCCTCTCATGTGGTTGTAACAACAACTATCAATCACCCTAGAGTTTTCCTCATCTTTTTCATGAAAATTAGTACATGCAACACTTAGATATTTAGTTCCATCTTCATTCTTCTTAGCAGCCAAGAATAGGATTTCATTCTCATTATCTAGACCACTAGATTCATCATCCTTTGAAGAGCAGTAATCTTCCTTGGAGTAGAGACTCTTTTTGAACTTATTTCTTCTAGTATCCTTGTTTTTCTTTTCAAACACTTTTAAGGGATATTTAGAAGCAAAATGACCAACCTCTCCACACTTAAAACATTTGAATTGTATCTTACCTTTATACTTGTCGGTACCCCTCTTCAACTTCCTTACAAAGTTTGATTCTTCGTCATTGTCACTACTCTCATAAGATGCTTCATACATCTCCTTCTTACTAACTTTGAAAGTTACTTCCTTATTTAGACCTTCTTTTTCAAAGATTTCTCATTTCAAATACAGTGACGACACCATATAATTGATCCTTTGAAATTTTATCTAAATCTCTGGCTTCCTCAATAAAAGATACTTTAGGAATATAAGATTTAGGAAGAGATCTCAATACCTTTTTGAACACCATAGATTCTTCCAGATATTCACCAAGTCCTCTGATTGTATTGAACACTTCATCTACCTAGAGCAAATACCCTGCAATATCTTCATCCTTTTACATTTTCAGGTTCTCAAATTTGCCTTTATAGATCTACAACTTGGCTTTTTTTACTTTGATGTATCCTTCATAGATGCCACTAAGCTTATCCTAGACCTCCTTTTTTGATTTACAATGCATTACTTTTACAAGATTAGAATATGCTAATCCACTCAAGATAGAATTCCTAGCCTTTCCATTGTTCTCATAGGCCTTAATCTTTGTTGAATAAATTGGAGGAGTAGTAGGAATAGTATAACCATCTTTGATTGATTGCTAAACACCAAATTATAAAGAGGATGGATAGGTTTCCATCCTGAGTCGCTAGAAAGTATTAAAATTTGTTGCATGAAATATAGGCGCCTTGTGACATCCTTCTTGTGCCATCCCAGATCTTCTTAGAGTTGTTTGACTTCTTCTAAGGAACCAAGATCTGATAAAAATTGTTGAACACACTAGAATACTGAGGGGGTGGGGGGTGAATTAGTATTCTTTGAAATCTCAAACCCTTCGAAATAATTAGATACTTAAAACTTTACTGCACAAATAGAAACATGAAGATGAAGTCAATGCACAACACAACACAACACCAAATATACATGAAAAACCCCATAGGGGAAAAACCATAGTGAGAAAGATGTTAGGAGCTACTTGAAAGGAAGTGAGGTACGTTGAAGCAGCCTCCTACACTAATCCAAGTAGGGGAGAGTTAGAAAAACTTCTTTTAACAAATTTTATTTTACAAAATTAGAAGATACACATTCAAAAATCAAACAACATAAACAACAATGCAAACCATAAGACATTGTTTATGTGGGAAAACCCTTTCAAGAAAAAACCCACACTCCAAATCACATGGCTCAACTTGTATTATCAACAACAATGTTAGTTACAAATACAATCTCAAGAGAAATGCTTAGGAGTCTTAACACTATGACAAGAATCTGGAGTAATTTTGGTAGCATAACATGTAAGCTACTTCAAACCCGTCACCATAAAAATGTGCCAATTCTACAAGTATTTATAACCTCTAAACATGAAACAATGTTCCCAAAACTTGTCATAATCAAATCCCACACCCAAGGTCTAAACATGAGTTCATTATGACATATCGTCATAATCAAAACTCATAATTATGAAAAACTTCCACAAATTAGCCCATGTCCCATAAAATTATCCACTATTACACATTCAATGAGCCTGCATGCATGTAAGTACCTTGCATGTGTAAGTTCCCTCATCACATGGTTCCCAACTGTCATAGTTAATGAGCAATATGTCATTCTTGACTCTTCCACCATCATAATCAGTCATAAAATGACATAGCAAGTTGTCATAGCTCATTACATAGTAACTTATAAAAAATTACACCAATTTAGGCACAAATATAGGTCCTCCAAATTGGACGCCTACCTCCACTAATGTAGCTTACAAATTGTACATGTTACTTGCCATGTAGGATGTGACATCATCGGTAGGTCCCACAAAGTGACATCAATTTGGGTAGGAAATTAAACATTATAATATATAAATAAATGCTAGGACTCAAAGGTTGACACACCCTAATACAAATATTCTCCCACTTGTTGAAGACCTATCAAGAGTCATATGGAATTATCTCCTTAAGGTCCCAAGGCCCATGGATCAGAACACCATTTGAACTTCTCTATGCTCACTGGTTTTTTCAATGCATCTACAACATTTTCCAAAGTTTCAACCTTCTCCAAGTTCACCATTCCATCTTCTACCATATCAGGAATAAAATGATACTAGAGATCAATATGCTTTGTTGTAGCATGGAAGGTAGGATTCTTATGCCAAGTGGATTCTTTACAAGCATGGGTAACTGCCATGTACTCTACTTCTATCATGGGTAAAGTGACTACAACCTACTACTTACTCATCCAATTGATAGCACCAACAAACATCATAAACGCATAACCACTAGTGGATCTTTTGTTGTCAATGTCACTTGCCCAATTAGAATCCACATATCCCTGAATAGTCCTAGAATGCCGAGGTCTAGTAGGATAACCATGAAAGCACATGGCATACTCAAAAGTACCCCTCAAGTACCTAAACACTCTCTTGACTGCATCCTAATGTGCCCATCTAGGATTAGCCATAAATCAACTATGGGCTCCCATTGCTTGAGTAATGTTTGGCCTCGTACATACCATAACATACATTAAAATTCCAAAAAAACTTGCATACTATAATTTGGTCATGTCCTCCATCTTAGTAGGAGATTTTGGACAATCATTCACATAAAGCTTCATCCCTTGCATCACAGGAACAACTAACTGTCTGTAATTTTCCATGCTGAATCTCTCCACCACTGAGCTCACATACTTCTATAAATTAACCAAATATTTACGTTTTCTTTTCCTCTCATGATCTCCATCACCAAAATATACCTAGTTGCACCTAGATCTTTCATCCCAACCTATGCTGACAACTAGGACTTCAAATTTGAAATCACACTTTTACCATTCCCAAAAAACAACATATCATCTACATATAAAATAATAATGGGAATGCAACCATTTTCAGATTTATAATACACACAATGGTCAAATTTAGAATTCAAAAATATCAATGACAACACATAGGTATCAAACTTCTAGTACCACATTCTAGGAGACTGTTACATACCATATAGAGACTTCTTCAATTTGTAAACCAGATTTTCTTTACCTTTGATAGAAAATACTCTCATTGTGACATATAAATCTCTTCCTCCAAATTACCATGAAGGAATTTTTTCCTCACATCCATCTATTCTAATTCGAAATCATATGTTGTTGCAAGTGATAACATGAACTAGATAGATGCCATCTTCACAACATGAGATAATATCTCACCATAGTTAGTTCCCTCCACTTGAGAATACCCTTTAGCAACCAATTGTGCCTTATGCTTCTCAATACTGCCATCATGACCACACTTCTTCTTGAACACCCATTTACAACCGATGGGTTTAAGTTCATCAGGTAAGGGTACTAGATCCCAGGTCTTATTTTTTTTCAAGGTATCCATCTCCTCATTCATGGATTTCATCCAGGAATTTTCATCTCTCATACCCATAGCCTCTCTATCATTTTTAGGCTCAACAGTGTTAGTAATAAAAGAAAAAATGCAACTAGAATCCAATATTGAATAACCAACCCTTTTTGGTTGTTACCTAGCATGTGTAGACCTCCTCAATTCTTGAGGTTGAGGTTCTTCTTCTTCTTCATAACTTTCAGAGCTACACAGGCTCTCCTCATCATTAGGTCCAATAGGAGTGCGTAGTTCACCTGTCATTGGAGTAGGTGGAACTTGAACTATCTCCTTCTCTTTCTCCTCTTTCTATGGCTATGCCTCAATAATGGAAGGTTTCATCTCTTTAAAAATTACACTTATTCCATACTGAACCTTTTGGGCCTCTAGATCCCAAATCTTGCACCTCTTCACACCGACACCATAGCCGATGAAGATAACCTTAACTGCTTTTTTCTCCAACTTAGATCCCTTCTCAATTAGAGCATGAGCCTAAGCTTCACATAAAAATTCTTTGAGATGTCTTAATGAAGGATTTTACTAGACCATGCCTCCATGGGCGTCTTTTCAATAAGCACCCATGTAAGAGATTTTTGATCAAATAACATGTAGTGGCTACTGCTTCAACCCAAAAATTTTCTCAAGGCCAACAACACTCAACATACTCCTACTCTCTCCATCAATGTATTTTTCATCCTCTCAACAACTCCATTTTGTTGTGGGGTGTATGGAGTTGTCTTATGTCTCTCAATCCTATGCTCTTTACAAAACTTGTCAAACTTTGTTGAACAAAACTCACCACCATTGTCAATCCTAAAACATTTAATTTTTCCACTAATCTAATTTATGACCAAGGCTTTAAAATCCTTAAACTAAGACTTCAACTTTAGTTCTAAGAAACTAAACAAATGTCCTTCTACTATAATCATTCATGAAAGAAACAAAATACATAGATTTTAAAAACAAAGGAACATTCACAGGACCATACACATCTACATGAACATAGTCCAAAATCCCAAAATAATTATGAGAACTTGAGTAAAAAGAAACATGGTGTCATTTTCCATAACAAAAATGCTCACAAAATTCAAAATCGAGATTACAAACATCGAGACCTTCAACAAGGTTCTTATTTTTCAAGGCTCTAGGACCCTTCTCACCAATGCAACCAAGTTGCTATAGCATTTTATTCTTTGTAGGAAGCTTCATCTCCAATGAATGAACACCCTTAGGTACCCAAAATGCATGACCATCAGATGTAGTTGTTGTTGCAAGAATGGAAAGATTGAAGGTGTTGTCATTGATGTCAACCAGTTAGCTAGTTATCTACTAATTGCTACTGGTTGTATATGTCAAGTATATTGAGAAAATTGTAATAAAGATATGTTGCAGGTGTTCTATGGTTTCTCTAAGTTTTGGTTCAGATTTGCTCCTATGGTTTTCTGGTTCAGATATGTTGTCCATGGTTGTCAAAAGGTGCTATATTCAGATTTTTGGTTGCTGGTTCATTGTATAGTGCAAGTTGTGTTCACCAGTTGTGAACTATGGTTTTGTATGTTTTTGGTTGAGGTACAAGAGAAATGTTGTTGGTCATGAATTTTGCATGACCATTAGATTTTCTTATTTGTGGTTCTAAAGTTGAGTTACCTTGATTATATTGAAGTTAATTTCGGCATTTGGAAGTTCATGTTTAATGATTCTATGTGTTTTACACTGGTGTGGTTGACCTTGTGTGAAATACTACTTTCGAGAATGATGAAGCATGTTAGATCTATTTGGGTCCCTATGAATCCTGTATTGTCGAAAGGTGCAAGACAACTAAGAGGGGGGGGTGAATTAGTTGTCACCAATCTCAAACACAAAACTCAATAATTATTAACTTCACATCCACTTTATTATGTTATTAAGTATGAACATGAAATGAAAATAAAAATAATAATAACAACACAAGAAACACCAGATTTATGTGGAAAAAACAATAAGGTAAAAACCACGGTGAGGAATAACTCACAATATAGAGTAATTGCAAAATCGATTACAAAGAGGCTCACTGCCAAAGGGATCACTACCTAGAAAGGACTCACTATCTAGATACAAGGCTCACTGCCTATAGATAGGACTCACTATCCAGAATGGAGGATCACTTCCTATAGATACAAAAGATAACAAAAAATTAAACCACAACAAATTACACACATTTGTAGCCTTGATCAGAGAATTGCAGACACCATTAGCTCACTGCGTTTAGGAGTTTAACACATTAAAGTACTGCTGCCTCAATTCAATTTCACACAATCTTTCTTCTCACACTTTTGGCATTATTGATACATCAATCCATAACATCTCGACTTGTATTTATACCATATTCATCCTTAGAAACTTTATCCAAGGTCAAGTACACACTTAATTTTAAAAATTCAAATTAGGCCAGCAACTCAACATTCCCACAATGGAGGAGAAAGAGAGTGGACCACACCAACACTTAACCATGACCCAAAACAACATTTCAGATCAATCACATGCTTCCTTAATTGATACTTATCCTTCACATGATGTGTAGACATCAAGTCGGCCAAACCTAATGAAAACACAATTGAACTTTGAAGTACACACTTCTGCAATAAGAAGATAACATGTGGACCACATATCATGCTTCACCATACATTGGAACACATATCAAATTCCTTCGTATTCATCCGCAACAAATGCAACAATCTTCATACACATAATACTTTCCATCAATCCATCTAGACTGTACAGACACACACAACAACTCTAAACTCGTCTTCCAGAGCACCAAACCAAGAACATATTTGATGGAACACAAATAAAACTATTACAAGACATCTTCCAGATCTGCAAGATATGAAGAAAACCAATGGATGATTACATAGCAGATACATTTCTCCTAGTCCACAAATAAACAACTCTTCCAAACTAGTTCACACACCAGTGAAGACAACTTTCACTCTTCATCAAACCAGAAGCTATAATCCAGGATATACCACCCAAGGATACCCATAAACAATACTTCAGATCCACACAAGCATAGGATCAACACAGAAGAAATGTGAAGCACATATGAGAGCACATTCTGAACACACACAATTTTGTCTTCACTATTCCTCAAAAGTACTTGGTAACTCATCATATCAGCACATACGCAACACCATAAAGATAGCTCCATGTACTCACACAATCTCAACAGTATCTCAACTATACATGCACAACATGCAATCACTTGTTTCCTTTCTCTGCAACATCTTGTACTATGCTGAAATCAATGACAACACCACCAAACTTACTCATACTTGCGACAATCTCCCCCTTTGTCATTGATGGCAACACATGATGTGAAAAACCATCAAAGACAATATACATTCAAAAAATCCATTCCATTCTTTCACTCTCCTTTATTTTTAGGTTAGACAACCTACACAACATTTCCTACACTCTCTTTTTCAAATGACTCTCTCTCCCCCTTTTTCTTTCATTGTTTTTCACATGACTTTCTCTCCCCCTTTGACATCAATGGAAAAAATCTGATCATTCCCCCTTAGGAGTACACCCACACAACTCAAATTGCAACAATGATACTTCCTACTCCCCTTGAGGAGTAGACCAATTCATCAGTCTAGAAAAATGAAGAATCTGTAGATCCACTGGACCGATGCACCTCCATGTGCACCTAGTTTAAAGAACGAGGGGTAGTAACCCCCAACTTCTCCCTGAGATACTCAAAAGTATCCTTCAGAAGAGACTTAGTAAATATGCCAGCTATTTGATCCTTTGTAGACACATAATCCAGTCTGACTTCATTCTCCAATACCTTCTCTCTTAAAAAATGATATCTGATAGATATGTGTTTTGTACTTGAATGCATTACCAAATTCTTTGAAATATTTATTTCACTTGTATTATCAAAGAAGATAGGGATAGGCTCATCACACATCAATCTTATGTCCTTCAATGTTTGCTTGATCCATAATACCTATGTGCAACAAGATGCTGCAACAATGTACTTAGCTTCTGCAATGGATAAAGAAACTGAATCCTATTTCTTGCTTAGCCATGAAACCAATTTTCCTCCAAGAAAGAAAGCACCACCATTTGTACTCTTTCGGTCATCCACACAACCAACCCAATCTACATTGGTGTAAGCACTGAAGGTGAATACTGCATGCATGATATCTAGTCTTATAGCAGTAAGATACAACAATCCACCAATCATAGATCTATACATGCTATGATCAACTTCGGGAGATTCATCATCTTTAATCGGCTTGCATCTAGTTACCATAGGGGTACTAACTAGTTTGGAGTCATCTATTCCAAACTTCTTCAACAACTCTTTGACATACTTTGATTATGAAATGAATATTCCCTTATCAGTTTGATTAACTTGAATTCCAAGGAAGAAATCCAACTCACCAATAATAGACATTTCAAACTCTTTTTGCATATCCTCTGCAAATCTCTTGCACATGCCCTCATTTCCTTGGAAGATAATATCATCAACATACACAACCACTATCAACATTTTGTTTCCTTCAACCTTGAAATAGAGATTATTGTCTGCGGGGCCTTTGTTGAACCTTTTCTATGTCAAATATTTGTCCAACCTTGCATACCCTGCTTTGGGAGCTTGTTAAGTCCATATAGTTCCTTTTTTAGATTGTAGACCATGTCTAGTTTATCTGATAACCGAAATACCTCCAGTTATTCCATGTATAGATCTTCTTCCAATTCTCCATCTAGGAATGCAGAATTAACATCCATTTGGTATACTTTGAAATTTTTGTGAGTAGAAAATACCAAGAACATTTGAATAGCCTCCATTCTTGCTACCAGGGAAAATGTCTCTTAAAAGTCTATTCCTTCAACCTGTGAATAACCTTTGCACACAAGCCTTTCTTTGTTTCTTAAAACTTCAACATTCTCATTCAGCTTATTCCTGAACACCTATTTTATACCAATTTTATTCTTGTTTACAGGTCTACGAACCAATTCCCATGTCTGATTCTTCTCTATTTGCTACAACTCCTCCTTCATTTCTCTAACACAATTCTCATCTTTGCATGATTCACACACTATTTTAGGTTATATCTTGGAAAGTAAACATAGATTTACCTCAGCTGCTACCATTTTGCTTCTTTTCTTTACACCTTCACTTTTATAGATCCAATTATCTATTCTTCTAGATGATTCTTTTGTACATACTTTGGGGTCTTAGGAGTAGGTTCTAGAGCTTCTTCTTCTTCCTTATTCTCTCCTTGTACATGTCCATAGATAGGTTCATCTGGTTCAACTTCACTTATCTCAACTAGTCTATGCATATCTTCATCGACTTTTACATTTGCACTCTCAAGAATCTTCCTCAATCTTTTGCATCTATAATATTTGCTACTGGTTGGATATCCAAGGAAAATACCTTCATCACATCTTACATCAAACTTTCTAAGGTTCTCATCATCTCTTTTAATGTAACATTTTCTTCCAAACACCTTAAAGTACTTGATAGTAGGAATCTTGCTAGTCCATAGCTCATAAGGAGTCTTTGTGTTGTTACCTATGATCTGAACTCTATTAAGAATATAAAAAGCAGTGTGGATTTCTTCTCTCTAGTATAATTAGGTACATTTTCCTCTTTCATCATCATCCTTGCATCTTCCTAAATAGTCTAATTCTTCCTCTCAACAACTCCATTCTGTTGAGGAGTTCTAGGAAAAAAAAAATGTCTCTTTATGCCATGCTCTTCACAAAATGTATTAAACTCACTGGAAGTGAATTATCGGCCTTTATCAAACCTTAAAAATTTTATTCTCAGGTTCAATTCATTCTCTACCCTCACCTTGAACACTTTGAATCTATCTAGAGCTTGATCTTTCTCCCTCAGAAAAGTAACCCATGTCATTCTAGAATAATAATCAATTAAAAGCATGAAATACCTATCACCATTAAGACTTCCTGTTCTTGCGGGTCCACAAAGGATTGTATGAACCAATTCTAGCATTCTGACAGTTTATTTCTCTTTTCCTTTAAAGTTGCATCTTGTTTGTTTTCCCAACTGGCAACTTATGCAAACCGTATTAGTAGGCTTTTTGATTTTACGCAGATCTTGGAAAACCTCTCTTGAACTAATCCTGACCAGATTATTAAAGTTTACATGTCCCATCCTCTGGTGCCATAGCCAAATGTCATTAACTTGAGATACAAGGAATTGACCATCAACACCCTTAATCTGATAAATGTTTCCATATGTTCTTCTCCTGCAACAACCATAGTTTCAGACCCTTTTCTAATCTCACAAGTATTATCCTGAAACACAAGCTTGAATCATTTGCTACACATTTTTCCAAAATATCATGCCTTAAGCCCTTAACATAATAGAAATAATCGGTACTGTGTTTTCCATCAAAAATAATTGTTCCTTTTCCAACAATATTTGCACCGGAATCATCTCCAAACATGACTAATCCACCATCATAATTTTCAAGCTTAGTAAACTTACTTTTGTATTCGGTCATGTGATTTGAGCAACCATTGTCAATCACCCAATAGTCTTCATCTTGTCTAGCATGAAAGGAAGTAACCAAAGTGCCTCCCATCTCTTCCTTCTTGTTCTTCATACCACTTTCCCTTGCACATCTTCTAGAGTTAGCAAATATTGATTTATTCTCTAAGGCTAGAAACAAGCATTCATCATTATCACCCTCAAAATCAGATTCGTCATCAGAAATTCCAGCATCTTCTGTAACATAATACAATTTCTTGAACTTCTTATCCTTTTTTCCTTTTTTGTCTCTGTTCTTCTTATGTACAACTCTATTTGGACATCTTGAAGGATAGTGACCAATATTTCCACAACTAAAAAATTTAAACGGTAACATACCTTTGTACTTACCAGTACCTTTCTTCAACTTCCTTGTAAAGTTTGCTTCCAACTCTTTTGAACCTTCACTATCCATATCATCTTCTGTCTTTGTTTCTTTAAAGGTTGATTCTATTTTCTCCTTTTCTTTTCCAAACTTCCTCATCTCAAATGTAGTCAAGGTGTCAAATAGCTATTTTTTAGTGAACTTCTTAGGATCATACACTTCTTCAATGGCTGAGACTTTATCACTATAACTCTCTGGTAGAGTCATCAAAATATTCTCCATTACATCTTCATCTGTCAGAGTACCACCTTGATTTTTGAATTCATTTACTACAATATCAACCCTCTAAAAATAGCTTGCAATATCTTCACCTTGTTCCATTTTCAAGTTCTCATATCTGTGCTTAGCTGTTAACTTCTTTGAAAATTTCACTCTATCATTTCCTTCATAGATATCTTCCAATTTTTTTGAAACTTTATAAGTAGTACCTAAAGAAATAATTTTTGTTTGCTCCGTCTTAGATAAAGCACTATAGATTGCATACCTTTCCTTTTCATTTTCCTCAAAGGTAGAAATCTCATTTGCAGAAGAGGTACCACTTGTCAGTGCAACATATTTTGTCTCAACAGCCTTCCAAGTCTTGTAACCAAGAGAGATCAAGTAACCTCTCATTTGTACTTTCTAGTCATTGTAGTCAAATCCATCAAACACAAGGATTGAAAATTTGTGTGCCATCGAATCTATCTCAAGATATTAACCTCTTCATCGAGAAACTAAAGCTCTGATACCAATTTTGAAAGGTGCAAGAAAAATAAGAGGGGGGGTGAATTAATTGTCACCAATCTCAAACAAAAAACTCAACAATTATTAACTTCACATCCACTTTATTCTTTTATTAAGTATGAACATGAAATACAAATAATAGAAAGCAATATCAACACAAGAAACACCAAATTTATGTGGAAAACCCAATAAGGGAAAAACCACGGAGAGGATTAACTCATAATAGAGAGTAATTGCAAAACCAATTATAAAGAGGCTCACTGCCAAAGGGCTCATTTCCCAAAAAGTAATCACTATTCGGATACAAGGCTTACTACCTATAGATAGGACTCACTATCTAGAAGGGAGGATCACTTCCTATAGATACAAAAGATAACAAAAAAATCCACCACAATAAATTACACACATCCGCAGCCTTGATCAGAGAATTGCAGACACTGTTAACTCACCGCTTTCATGAGTCTAACACATTAAAGTATTGCTGCCTCAATTCACTTTCACACACTCTTGCTTCTCACACTTGTGGCATTATTGATACATCAATCCATAACATCTTGACTTGTATTTATACCATATTCATTCTTAGAAACATTCTCCAAGGTCGGCTACACATGCTTCATTTTACAAATTCAAATTATGTCGACAACTCAACATTCCTGTGGTGGAAGAGAATGAGAGAAAACCACACCAACATGACTGAAAAAAACATCTCGGATCAATCACACACTTCCTTAATTGATACTTATCCTTTGCATGATGTGTATACACCAAGTCAGCCAAACCTAATGAAAACACAAATATGAACTTTGAAGTACACACTTCTGCAATAAGAAGATAACATGCGGACCACATAACACACTTCACTATATTCTAGAACACATCTCAGATGGCTTTAGATTCATCCATAGAAAATGCAACAACCTTCATACAAAAAATACTTTCCATTAGTCAATCTAAATTGTACAGACACACAAAACTCTGAAACTCATCTTCCAGAGCACAAAAGCATGAAAATTTTTGATGGAACACAAATAAGACAATTACAGGACATCTTCTAGATCCGCAAGATCTGAAACAAACTAACGAAGGACTGCGGAGCAGATACATTTCTTCAAATCCACAGATAAAGAAATTTTCCAGACCAGTTCACACACTGGTGAACATAGCTTTCACTCTTCATCAAACCAGAAGCTTTAATCCAAGATATATCACCCAAGGATACCCATAAACAATACTTCAAATCTGCACAAGCATAGGATCAATATAGAAGAAATGTGGAGCACATACTAGAGCGCATTTTCAACACACACAAAATTTTGTCTTCATTATTCCTCAAAAGTACTTGGTAAATCATCATATCAGAACACTTGCAACACCATAAAGATAGCTCCATGTACTCACAACATCTCAATAATATCTCCACTATACATGCACAACCTACAATCACTTGTTTCCTTTCTCTACAACATCTTGTACAATGTTGACATCAATGGAAACATCAATGATAACACCACCAAAGTTACTCATACTTGCAACATGTGTTTGGGTCACCCTCATTCTAATTCCACCCTAGGATGTTTTGGCATTGACCTAATTTGAATTTGAATTTGGATAGCCGACTTTAGATATGTTTCAAAGTTAAAGATGGTATAAATGAAAGATGAGTTAGTAATGGAAAACATACAAGAGCAAAGAAGAAGAGCAATAAGAGAAAAGAGAAAGTGCAGTTTGGTGTGACATTAATTCTATTTAGTAAGAGTGTGTGTTGAGAGTGTGGGAGATCAGTGCGAAGCTTAATGCTGAGTTTTCAGATGTAATGAGTAGAAGATGAACTCTATCATTCATGCAAGTTGATCAAGTGACTGTGGTGGAATCCTTTGTTGTATTGGGATTGTAGTCTCTTTGTAACAAGTCTTCTTTGTATCTTTGTGGTAGTGAGCCCTCCAGGTTGTAGCCCTGTTGGACAACGAGTCCTAGTTCTGGACAGTGAGTCCTTATTTTAGGCAGTGAGCCTTTTTGTAATCATTTTTGATATTCTCTATAGTGTGAGCTAATCCTCACCATGGTTTTTCCCTCATTGGGTTTTCCACATAAATTTGGTGTTACTGTGTTTATGTGTTGGGTTCGAGTTTCTGCATTGGTATTTGATGATTAATCATTTAAGCAGTATTAAGTATTAGTTCTGGTGATTGAATTAAAGGTTTAATTTTGTGACATCTAATTCACCCCCCCTCTCTGTTGTCATATTCAGAAATTTATATCAGAGTGCAAGGTTCCTTGATGAATAGCTTAACTGTTTGAGGAAGGTGTAGGATGGCTGGAAAAATGGTTTTTGATTATCTGAGGTTTGATGGAACTAACTATGTATCTGGAAAGTATTGATGGAAGAATATTTGGGGTATTACAGATAATGTGTGGAGAAAGCTTACAAAATTCCTTATCTTGCTAATGGTCTGAGTACACCTAAAGAGATAACCATACCTTGAGGAGAAAAATGAAGGTATGGTTATCTCTGCCCTGCATGCTAAACAAAAAAATATTTTTTGGGTAGTTGACAGTGGTTGTTCATACCACATGAATGGTGATAAAAGTAAGTTTTTTAAGCTTGAAAAATATGATGGAGGCTTGGTTATGTTTGGAGATGATACTAGTTCTAAAATTTGTGGGATAGGTTTAGTAAGTTTTGATGGAAAGCATCATATTGACGATGTCTACCATGTTAAGGGTTTAAGGAATAATTTGTTGAGTGTTGGTTAGATGTGCAGAAAAGGATATAATCTTATGTTTAAGGATGAGAGATGTGAGATCCAGAAAGGATCCAAAACATTAATCGCTACAGGAAAGGAAACTGAAGGAAATATCTATCAACTTAAGGGTTTTGATGGATGATGTTTTATGACTTAGATTAATGATAGATGGTTATAACATAGGAGAATGTGTCACATAAATTTGTATAACTTGGAAAGGATTAGTGTTGTTCAAGCTGTGAGAGATTTACTTAGAATTACAAATCCTATTAATGCTATTTGCAGGAATTTTCAGTTTGGAAAGCAAGAAAGAAATCATTAAAGATTAAATGAGAAGTCCACTACCAGACTATTGGATTTAGTTCACACAGATCTTGAGTCCTTCATCCATATCCTTCTCGCGTATCCACTTATCCATATCCCTGTCCTTATCGATCTCCTTCTGCATGCTATCCAAAAAGTCAAAAAAATACAAAAAGTCAAAAAAATCCAAAAAAACAAAAAAAGCAAATAATAATAATAATAAAAAATGGTCAATAAAATAAAATAAAATAGTAAAAAGAAATCCTTCGTCCAATGGTGAAAACTTGGAAAAAAAGAACCTTGGATAAGTACCATGATGAAAACCTGGCAAACAGGCATCATGTGTAAATCTCCATCCATCCTTTTCCACACTTGGGGGAAGCTTCCTGATAGGCATTTCCTCCATCCGCTATGCTTCCAGCTATCCTTCCAACTATACACCTATCTTCCTACTTTATGTCATTCATCCCCTCCATCCCACCTATCTTCTGCATCCTACCATCATATCCCATTTATCTCCCATCCCTCCATCCTTCTTGTGATCTCAAACAAAATAGGGGCACCTATCTATGCATGCTTTGGACACCTCTTGGTATACATTCCCTTCATTTGTGCTCTATCGTATTCCTTATTCACCCATCTTATCCTCCTCTAGTTATCTCCTTTATCTTCTTCCATCCCTCATGCCTCATCATACATGATATATCTAGAGTGGGGGCATCTACTTCCTTTGTAACATAGTCCTTGGGGACATCATCTATCATAACATCCCTTCATCTCCCTATCCATCTATCATGACATCCCTTCCAACTCCCCATCCTTATCCTCCTATCCATCTATCCTAGCATCCCTTTCATCTCCCAATACTTATCTTCCTATCCATTCAAATGATGTCTTCCATCCCCCATCCCTATCTCTCTATCCATTCTTTCATCTTTATTCTCATCCCATCTCACAATCCCTTGTCATTGGTATCTAGCTATAGGCCTCCCTCCATGCAACCCAATGCCATTTATCTAATCGTCATCACTCTGCTTCACTTGCACATATTTCCAATCCCCTATCACTTTTCATCACTCATCTATCTATCATATCATCCTTCGAAGTCATTTTAGTGATTTGGATAACTATCCCATCCCTGAGCTTTATGTGATCGTCATCATCCTATCTAATCCAACAAGTCTATCCTATCTCATCAAATCGGCCCCATATTTTTATCCACTCATCCTATCATCATCCTTTATCCATCATTTATCTTTGGTCTTTTGACGAACTACGTTGCCCCTGCGCTTTCACGTAGGCAAGGTCGATCACTTGATTCGCCCTTGGGGATCCTCTATCATCTAGCGTTGATCTTTCTGCTCTGTCCATCCAATCCTTTATCATCTATCATCAGTCTTTTCTTTTTTCTCTCTGGTCCTTGTCATCCACCATCAGTATTCATCATCCTCTTTTTGCTTTTATCCATGGTTAGTCGACAGCCTTTTATCAAACTACGAGGACTTTGCGCTTTCACGTAGGCGAGGCTAATCTTTGATCGGCCCTCAAGCCCCTAGGTCTTTAGGGTGTGTCAGTCTTGTGTCTTGTCTTCCTTGTGTCGTGTCGTCAAGCTATGCCCTTTTCTATCTAGTTCTTCACAAATGAGATGCAATCAATTTTGAGCATCCCGCGTCATAACGATCTTTTAGTTTAGTATCCATCATCTTTGGTCTCAACAGGATGCATCCTTCTTAACAGACCTCATCAACCCCATCCATCCCTTTTGATCCTATGGCAAAGGATGTTTGAACTCGATTGTGATATTTTGATACGTTTGGCTTTTGTCTATCATTTGAGCTCCCAATCATCACTTGTCAAGGCCGCCATGATCCATCATATTATGGCATGTTTTGATTTGTCAACATAGGGGCATATCTTGATTTTTTTATGTCTATTTTTTGTCTTCTTGGTTGTCCCACTTAGTACCCACCAAGATCCCCAAGGTCTTGTGTTATGCTAGGGCATCCTTTTGTGCTTGTGGTTATCTCAATACCTAGCCTGACCAAGGTCTTTGTGACTTTGTGGTGTTGGGATAGCCTTCTTGTTTTTTTTGTTTGTTTCATGCATTAGACTCTAATATGCCTTGGTTCCACATACCCTGGCACTTGGTGTCTTATGCTATAGAAAAAATCAGTGCTCTGAAGATGGAAAATTGCATTAGGATTGCATTTCATTTCTATCATCTTACATGCATCCCCCATCCTCTCATCTATCAAAATCCCCCCATCCATTCATCCTTCATCCTCATCTCACATCTCTATCCATTCTCCATCCATTCCATTTAGCCTGAATCATCTAATCACATCCTTGGTCATGTCCCAAGCCTTGTTCCAAGCCTTGTTCCAATCATCCTCATCATCATCATCATCATCCAAATGTATTCTTCCATATCCCTTCGGTGTTGTTTTGGGATGTATCCTTCCCTCTTCAACAACACTTTCATCATCATCATTAGGAGGTATTCTTCCCTATCCTTTAGTGATGTTTTGGGATGTATCCTTCCCTATCCTCATGTTTTTTTGAGATCTCCCATTCCCTCATTGACAACACTCCATCCATCATCAACCCATTTAGGCTTGTACCTTGTGTTAGCTCTCAAAAATGCAGACTGAATGCCTCAAGAGGCTGCCAATCTCTTGATACACTTTAGGGTAACAGACAAGGTCAAGAGAATTCAACCTTCTACTCTTTAGGTGCTGCTAGAACTAGGTGGGTGTACATTTCTGAATGGTGCAGACTTATCTTATGATTATCCTTCTAAAATTCTTTGTCCATAATGGCAATTGGAAGTGAACAAATGAAATCAAACTTGATAGCAATCTTTTGATCTAAATCCTAAAATTCTTAATTAACAAATATAAAGAAACTGAGTGAATTCAAATAATGAAATTGCAGAGACCAGTGCCTTGTTGGGTATGCGGAGTCAAATGATACCAAGATGAGCAACACTTTTATGAGAAAATTCAAATTATCTAGCAAATATTATGCTTACAACTTGTATAAACATGCAAGAATGTGATTACTAAGCTCTACTTGAATAATCCAATTGAATCTCTCTGATTACTCTGATTAACTAAAAGGATTTAGTCTTTCCTTGAAAGAACCAATTAATTGATCACACAAGTGCAACAAGTGTGCACTGATAAATTGCATCTGAACTTGTCATATCAATTTAAACAATCAGAAAGAATCCATCTTGGAGACAACTTAGCAATTCTTCTATTAATTTCAACAGATAACTGATACCAGACATGTGCAACAACATTAGTTGACTTTCATAAATACCTCCAATTTGAAAACATACATGATAGTCTCTGATATGATGAATCTATAGTACTGTATCCATCATAAAATGCCTACTGTATCGAATAACTGATAGCTGGTCTCAAATCTCTTCCTTTAGAATTGCAAAAATGCCTATTTATACATAAGCATTTGAAGAAAATATCATATTGAGATCACATGTCAGCCCAACACAAAATTCGGGCTCCAATCAAGCTGGCAAGTAATGGTCACCCAAGCAGAAACATGTTGGCCCAACATTTTGAAATTCTATTTTTTACCAGTGACAGTCGGCAAGACAAAACATATCATCCTGCCGAAGGAAATTCAAACGTTTCATCCCTTGCACTTGTATTTCGCCCAGACCCTGCAACATCAGGGTGACATCACACAGATAACACTTTGTTTCCTGTTGTCGTAATCTTCAGTTGTCGAGGAGACCTCACATAGACCTCACTTTGTTATACCACAAGGCCCCATTTGTTTTCCATTCACCAAGACATGGCAGTTCTTACGCCGACAAAGATCCTCTTGTTTACCTTCGGCAAGACCGAAGGTCACTTGCCGAGACCTTACGACGATCGCCCCAACCTATACTGAAGCATCCCTTGTTATACATCTTCACCAAGACCCTTAGATTATCCTGCCGACAGAGTGCTCATGTGTATTATCGGCAAGACAAAGAAATGTCAGGGGGACCTCTTATAGAATGCACCATGTTTTACCGAAGCGCCCTGAGCATATACTCGTTCACCAAGAGAAAATAGAACCTTCGCCAAAAGCCATCATTACCTGTCGGCAAGACCCGACCCATTCATTATGACCCTTCGCCGAAGCCATCATAGTCTTACTGAAAGTCATTTTGAAGAAAGCGTTTGCATCGTCGGTGAGAAATGAAACTCGCCAAGACGTTAGCCCGACCATCTAACTCATGTCGACGAACCGTTCCATGCACACAAGTCGGGGAGACATACAAAACTCGGTGAGACACCACCCTGACAGCCACAACATATGCCGATAGAAGATCCCACTGTCACCACAACCACATAAATGTCCTATCGATAGCCCGAAGGAGAAAACCAGTCATTGTGAAAATACAAAAGTCCTACTGAACGTCACCTACATACAAACTTCAATCATTGTGTGTCCATTAAATGAGTCTTGCTGATAGGAAATACAGACTCATGCAAGCGGAAAAATGTAGAATTGGTCGGGGAGACAAGAATGAACCTACATCGACAAGGACCAAAATGAGGCAAATGTAGACATGGATGAACTCAAAGGGGAAAAAGGGAAAAAAATAGATGAAATATGCATATTGTAGGATCAAATCAAGAAATTTATGAATGAAAACTCATGTAAAAACACAAGATATTTACAGTTCCAATAATGGCTTCATCTGGGGATGAATGATAGTCAGATCATTGCAAGGATCCAAAATCCTGGGTGAGTAGACCAGACACAAAATGAAGAACCAGTGCTCAACAATTGAACTGAATGGCAATGGAAATGAATGCAAAGTGGAGATAAATGCAAAACCCTAAACTACTATGCATGGAAAATAATTTTAAAGAGGATACACAAGAGTTGTCCATGCACTGGCAACCCTTAATCCTCTGTGTTGCTCAAGAGAAGAAAAGCTTTAAGAATTGCCCATGAACAGGAAATTCCTGATCTTCACTAGCCATGTTCTATAGATAATATGAGTCTTCACCCTTCTTTCCAACAACAATAAAAGGTCCCAACCAAAGAGCTTCAAATTTACCATGCTTGCCTTTCTCCTGACACCTTGCATTCCACATCAACACCAAATCATTTTCTTCAAATTTTCTATTCTTTTCCTTCTTTTCAAATAGATACTTCATCTATGCCTGTAACTTTATGTTTTGACTTTGGGCCTCTCTCCTTACTTCATCTAGTTCAGCAAGTTTCTCCATTCTATCTTCCATGGGCTCAGGAACTTTCACATCTTCTAGTAAGAAAAACTTGTAGACTGGCAAAAAATTCTGTAGAGGCATCTTGGCTTGTGCTCCATACACTAATTCAAATGGAGACTTTCCAATTGCCTTTTTCACAGTGACCCTATAAGCCCACACAACCAGTTTTAACTTTGAATCCCAAGCCTTCTTATTCTGTCCCAACATCCTTTTTATAATCTTCAAGAGACTCTTATTGCTGGACTCTACTTGACCATTGGCTTGTGGATGATAAGGAACTGCATATGAAATAGTAATGCCATACTTATCACAAAAACCTTTGAATTCATCTGATCTGAAGCACATCCCATTGTCTGTGATTATCCTCAATGGTGTACCAAATTTGGTGATAATGTTTTCCATCAAGAAATTTGTTACAACTTTACTTGTAGCCTGCTTGGTTGGGATTGCCTCCACCCAATTTGTAAAATAATCAGTGGCAACTAGTATCCATCTATGTCCTCCACTTGACTTCTCTTGTATTTCTACAATGAAATCAATTCCCCATTGATGAAAAGGGGCAACAGCCTACAAAGGTCGAAGTGGCAAAGCACCCTGATACATCAATTTTCCAGAAAACTTTTGAAAAGCTTCACATTTTCTCACATGTGTAAAAGAATCATTAAAGACCTTTGGCCAATAATACCCAGTCCTGAGAATTTTTGTGTGCTGTTGTCCTTGCCGAATAATGACCTCCACAAACTCCATGCATTTCCTTCAAAACATGCTTGGCCTGTGACTCATCTAGGCATAACAATAATATGCTATCTCTGTATTTCCAAAACAAATCACCATCCATAAAAACATATTTGGATGCCTGCAACTTCAAAGTTCTCCTCTGGCTGTCACTCAATCCATTTGGGCACTTCCTTGTATTTAAGATAGTGCATAACGTCAGTATACCAAGGAGTGTGCTCAATGCTTGCAATTGCAGCCCCTTTCTCAACATTGCAGATCTAATTTGCATCAACATTAGTTTATGTCATCAACCTAGCCAAGCCTTGGCCTCTTACCAGCTTAGTAAACTATATTTCCATGTCAAATTCTTGAATCCTGTTGATCCATCTGCATCTTTTCCCTGCAACTTAAAATTGTGTCAAAATATCCTTGACAACAACATGAGGGACATGAGCAATCACCTTTGTTCCAACAAGATATGGTCTGAATGCCTTTGTGGCCTTTATCAATGCAAACACTTTTTTTTTCCATTATATCATACTTCAGATCAGACCCTTGTAAAGAATTACTAAAGAAAGACACGGGTTGTTCATAACCATCCTCATTATTTTGTAACATAACAACAACAATAGTGTGCATTGAAGCAAATGAAAATATCTGAAAGGGCTTTGCAAAGTCTGGAGATTTAAGAATAGGAGCCTCTTTGACAGCCTTTTTGATAGACATAAAAGCATCTAAAGCCTCAGCTGTCTAGTCCATTTTTTGTCCTTTCCTCAACAT
Organism: Sequoia sempervirens; assembly: GCA_007258455.2. Classification (NCBI taxonomy): domain Eukaryota; kingdom Viridiplantae; phylum Streptophyta; class Pinopsida; order Cupressales; family Cupressaceae; genus Sequoia; species Sequoia sempervirens. Next base: position 358,047,350 of record VDFB02058242.1, read on the forward strand.
TTTTGATATGGGCTTAATGATCTCAGCAAAATTAGAAACAAATCTCCTAACAAAATTAATTTGTCCAAAGAATGACTGTATTGCTTTGACAGTTTTGGGAATAGGAATTTTATCAATAGCTTCAACCCTTTCAGGATCTATTCTAATTCCCTCTTTTGAAACAATATGCCCCAAGAGCTTACCTTCTGTGACTGCAAAATGACACTTCTTAGGATTTAAACTAATACCGTATTCAAGAGCTTTAATAAATACCTTTTCTAGATGTTGCACATGATCTCCATCCCTTTTTGAATAAGCAGTCAGGTCATCTTGATACACCACCATGATAGCATTAATCAAATCAGCAAATGCTACATCTATAGCCTGTTGAAAAGTGGCTCCAGCATTAGTGAGACTAAATAGAATTCTTATGTATACATATGTTCCCCAAGGAGTTGTGAACACTGTCTTGTATTGTTCAGATTCCTTGACTTTAACTTGATTGTATCAAGAAAACCCATCCATCATGGATAGCAATTCACACCCTGTCACCTTATGCAATATAGCCTCCATATTGGGTAAAGGATAATTATCTTTGAGAGATGCCATATTTAAATTCCTGAAGTCCACACATAATCTGATATCACCATTCTTCTTTCTCATAGGAACCAGATTTGAAACCCACGTTGAATGTCTGATTGGTTTGATAATTCCTCCTTCCCTGAACTTTATCAATTCCTCTTGCATTTTAGGTTCCAGCATTGGATTTATGGGTCTTTACTTTTGTCTGAAAGGCTTGGCATCTGACTTCAGTGGTTTTCGTGTTTAAGAAAATCTTTCCTGTATGCTTTCAGATCCTCATAAGACCAAGCAAAAACATGCTTGTATTTTCTTAGCAACTCTATCAAGATTCTTCTAATTGTAGGGCTGATCCTCTTTCCAATGTATACCTTTCTTGGTGCTATCTCAGTCCCCAAGTTGACTTCTTAAATATCTTCTCTTCTAACTGGTATTTGTTTCATTAGAGATCTATCATTTCCATCATACAGCCTCTCCAATGCCACTAAACCCTTGGGAAATTTATTTGTTTTAGCTGCAATATTTCCTTTCTGAACATGTTTGCTTCCCATCCACTTCTTCAACGAAAGCATTGAAGTCAATTTCTTGGGTCTCATACTAATCTATACAATTGAGGAATTTCAAAAGATTAGTATCATCATTGAAAAATTTCTAGTTATAGATGTTATCAGGCACAACAGGCCTTGTCTTAAACTCAATCTGTGATACCCTAGCCAATGTGATGTCATCTCTTTTCAGTGCCACATTTGCTAAAAAATCAGCCATTATATTCTTTGACCTGTCAATGCACTCAATTGAGAAAGTATCAAACAATTCAATTGTATCCCATACAATATTCCTATATTGTTTTAATCTTTTGTACTTTGCTACATATTTTGATTTGATTTGTGAAACAATCAACTCAGAATCACCCAAAATAGCCAGCAACTTAATCTTGTGTTTCACAGCTATGTTCAAACCTGTCAAAAAAGCTTCATACTCTACCACATTGTTTGTACATTCAAATGCTAACAGAAATGAATATTTAAAAGTAATACCTTCAGGTGAAAAAAATACAATCCCAGTGCCATTACCTTCTTAGCTGCATGCTCCATCAAAATACATCTTCCATACTTCATTGTAGCTTTGTGCCACATACTTTTCAATTGGATCACTATTGGTTAATTCTGGTTGAGTTGGTTCAATTTTAAAACTTCCAAGATCAACATCACAAAAATAATTAATCTAATCTTGAGGTACACAGTCAACAAGCTGATGCATTCTTGGTTCTCTATACAATTTGACATCTTGTCCATTCATTGGAATAGTAGCATAAGATAAATCAAATTGGACATTTCCTCCAACTGCTGTTGTCCACTGTCTTGAAAGAAGCATCCCAAACTGAGGAGGAGTATCAATCACTATTATATCTATATTATAAGTCACCTGTGGATAAGTAGCTAGTTTGACTTCAACACCTCTCATAATTCCTACCATAGGTACAGGTCTATTATCCATTGCATAGCACTTCCCTTCACATGTATCAACACACAAGCCCAACTGCTTCATAACACCTACTAGCATAATATTTATAGCAGCACCATAATCTATCATACAATTCCTCAGCAACTTATTACTAATAAGAAATGTGGTGAAGAAAGGATCCACTTGTGGGGAGGTCGTTAAAACATTCCCTAGACATACCTTTGAATTGTTTATCTTTTCCTGCCTAGTGACTTCTTCAGAGTTCATATTTTTTTCATTCACATTTGTAATCAATTGAACAACATTATCTCTGTATTCCTTAATTTTCATCAATTCAAGTAGTGGAACAAACATTTTTACCTGGGATAATGCCCGTGGGAAGTCAAAAGAGGAGTTTTCCATCTTAACAATCTTCTTTAGTTCTGGTGCTTCTCCTTTGCTTTCTTCTTTTTCTTTTTTACTAGGCTGATTAGACTTTTGCATTTCCTTGTGTAATTCTGCAACTTTCTGCTCTTGGATAGGCTTCTTTTCAATTTTTTCATGCTACTTGTTCTCTGGCTTTTTTACAGTTTCTTGTGTTTCCTTCTGATCTTTAACAAAAATTCCCCCAGGAACTGCATCTAGCTCATTCACTTTTCTGTTTCTCAACCAATATTTACTCCTTGCATCCTCAACTGCTGCAACAGTTATTTTCTCCATTTCATCTTTAGTGAGTCTCCTTACATTGCACTGAACAGGTGTTTCAACAAGGTGTGGCTCTGTGTAGTCTTCATTAGAATCATAAAAGATCTATTGTTCAGCCATATGGACATTATACTTCTGATTAGAAACGTCATACTCATAGCCTTCATCCTCTAAAGATGACTATTCTTCCTCATCATGGTAAAAAGTATCTGAAGTCAAGTAAATTTTGTGATCTTCTCCATTATTCTCCATCAACATTCCCTCTTCTTGCATCCTTTGAGCTACAACACAATATTCTAGAGAATGTGGCTATTTACAAACTTCACAGAAGTAGTTATTACTCACCATGTAAGTTCCCTTTTTGCTCAATGCATCATGGGTCTCTATTTCTTGGCCTGGCTGTTACAGGTTTCCCATCTTTCTAGTCTATATTGTAAGGCATATCATGCAACCTTGACCTTTCATTTCTGTTCTCATTTCTGTATGTATTCTCTTGTTTGTACTGATAATTATTTTGCTGAGGAGGCCTCGAGTTGTCTCTTTTATTAGTTACACCAGCAACTTTCCTATTATTTTCAATTGTCAATGCAATCTTCTGTGCTTTGGCCAAATCTCTTGGGGATCTACTTTTTAGCTCATACCCTATCTTAGGATCAAATGCATTTAAATAAATACTCAATGCAAAAGAGTCTGGCAACCTTGATCCAGGAAGAACTTTAGTATGCAACTTATTGAATTTTTGGTTGAAATCATAAATTGAATCATTCTGATTTTTCTGAATCCTCACCAATTCATGAAGAGCTGCATTTGGAGCATTTTGATTCCCATATTGCTCTAAGAATTTATCTTGAAATGCTTGGAGAGAATTGATAGAATACGCTGGCAAGCTATTAAACCAATCCCTAGCATCTTCAATAAGTGACATCATAAACAGCCTCATGTGCAAATCTTCATGTGGCATACCTATGTCTTGAATGGACATATTGAAATTCCTTAGATGTTCTTCAGTAGTGACTGCATTGCTCCCTATAGACTTGGGAATCAAACCTCTCCAACTGCTATCCATAGGGTAAGGGCATAGATGGAAACCTGCCAAATCAAACTGCCTAATTATTGCTGCGTATTGGTGAGGGGGAGGGATATGTGGATATTGATACTGATGCATAGGATTATTGTATTGTGCATTATGTTGAGGGGTGTGATGCTGACTAGGAGGTGGATGCACATTTGTATGTTGTGTGGGAATATGAGGCGGCTGATTTGCCTGCCTATAGTGATTTCCTATCTGATTGTGAGGAGCATTTTGTTGATTGGAGGGCCCTACGCCATAATCACCTTGCTTGTGAGGTGGGACATACTTTGGGCCACCAGCCGTCTGATCAGTAATTTGGGCTTTCTGTAATTTAGCCTCTAGTTCCTTTATCCTCTTCTCTTTTAGTTCCAACTGTGCTTTTACTTCATCAGAAATCGAAAGCTCATGTTTTCTTTTAGGAGTTTCGTGATTACCCTCCATCCTCTGACCGTATTCATGTTGAATTCTGATTCGTTCAACCTCTCATTCAACTTCAAACTTAGCCTGTTTCTGAGAATCATGAAAAGGAAAAGGATTTTTTTGATCTTCGGGAGTACAAAGTTCTGTACTTGAATCATCTCTCCATGTATCATAGCCATTATATGTTTTACAATGTGCTCTTGGTGCTTTACCTTTGTTTGTTATGCACATGTCCTCACTTTTTTCTTTTCCCTTATCAGTTCTTTCATCTTTATGTGTCCACTTACTGTCACTAACAGGAGCTCCAGTATGACCTCCCATGTACTAAGATCTTCTTCCATTCATGATGAACAACTACAAAAATTTATGTCAGAGTCGCCACTCACTTTTATCAAAAATGAGAAAAAAAACCTGATACTTCTAGTTCCTAGCGGAGTCTATGTTAGATTTATGACTCTATGATTAAGGCCTTGATTTTGAAAATCCCCAGCGGAGTCGCCAATTTGTTAGCTCTCAAAAATATAGGTTGAATGCCTTAAGAGGCTGCCAATCTCTTGATACGCTTTAGGGTAACAAACAAGGTCAAGAGAACTCAACCTTCTACTCTTTAGGTGCTGCTAGACCCAGGTGGGTGTACCTTTCTGAATGGTGCAGACTTATCTTATGATTATCCTTCTGAAATGCTTTGTCCACAATGGCAAATGGAAGTGAACAAATGAAATCAAACTTGATAGCAATCTTCTGATCTAAATTCTAAAATGATTAATTAACATATATAAAGAAACTGAGTGAATTCAAATAATGAAATTATAGAGACCAGTGCTTTGTTGGGTATGCGGAGTCAAATGAGATCAAGATGAGCAACACTTTTATGAGAAAATTCAAATTATTTGGCACATATTATGCTTACAACTTGTATAAACATGCAAGAATGTGATTACTGAGCTCTACTTGAATAATCCAATTGAATCTCTCTGATTACTCTGATTAACTAAAAGGATTTAGTCTTTCCTTGAAAGAACCAATTAATCGATCACACAAGTGCAACAAGTGTGCACTGATAAATTGCATACAAACTCATCATATCAATTTAAACAATCAGAAAGAATCCATCTTGGAGACAACTTAGCAATTCTTCTATTAATTTCAATAGATAACTGATACCAGACATGTGCAGCAAAATCAATTGACTTTCATAAATACCTCCAATTTGAAAACATACATCATAGTCTTTGATCTAATGAATCTATAGTACTGTATCCATCAGAAAATGCCTACTGTATCGAATAACTGATAACTAGTCTCAAATCTCTTCCTTTACAATTGAAACAATGCCTATTTATACACAAGCATTTGAAGAAAATATCATATTGAGATTACATGTCGGCCCAACACAAAATTCAGGCTCCAATCGAGTTGGAAAGCAATGGTCACCCAAGTAGAAACATGTCAAGCCAACATTTTGAAATTCTATTTTTTACTAGTGACAGTCGGCAAGACAAAACATATCATCTTGCCGAAGGCAATTCAAATGCTTCATCCCCTGTACTTGTATTTCACCTAGACCCTACGACATTGGGGAGACATCGCGCATATCACTCTTTGTTTCCTGTTGCCGTAACCTTCAATCGTCAGGAAGACCTCACATAGACTTCACTTTGTTATACCGCAAGGCCCCATTTGTTTTCCATTTGCCAAGACATGGCAGTTCTTACGCTGACAAAGATCCTCCTGTTTACCATTAGCGAGACCGAAGGTCACTCACTGATACCTTACGACGATCGCCCCAACCTATACTGAAGCATCCTTTGTTATAAATCTTCACCAAGACCCTCAGATTATCCTGTCGACAGAGTGCTCATGTGTATTATCGGTAAGACAAAGTAATGTCGGGGGGACCTCTTATAAAATGCACCATGTTTTGCTGAAGTGCCCCGAGCATATACCCATTCGCCAAGAGAAAATAGAACCTTCGCCGAAAGCCATCGTTACCTGTCGGCAAGAACCGACCCATTTGTTATGACCCTTCGCCGAAGCCATCATAGTCTTACCGAAAGTCATTTTGAAGAAAGCGTTTGCATCGTCGGTGAGACGAATGAAACTCGCCAAGACGTTAGCCTAACCATCTGACTCATGTCGACGAACCATTCCATGCGCACAAGTCGGGGAGACATACAGAACTCAGTGAGACACCACCCCGACAGCCACAACATATTTCGATAGAAGATCCCACTGTCCCGACAACCACAAAAATGTCCTGCCAATAGCCCGAAGGAGAAAACCAGTCACTGTGAGAATACAAAAGTCCTGCCAAACACCACCTGCATACAAACTTCAATCATTGTGACATTAAATGAGTCTTGCCGATAGGCAATACAGAATCATGCAAGCGGAAAAATGCAGAATTGATCGGGGAGAGAAGAATGAACCTACACCGACAAGGACCAAAATGAGGCAAATACAAACATGGATGAACTCAGAAGGGCAAAAGGCCAAAAAATAGATGAAATATGCATACTGTAGGATCAAATCAGGAAATTTATGAATGAAAACTCATGTAAAAACACAAGATTTTTACAGTTCCAACACCTTGACTGGGGCAACATCACCTTCGTCCTTGCATCCATTTTTGCTTCCCAACCTCTTGTCGCCTTTTCATCCTTTCATATCCATCCCTTTGCATCATCTTCCTCATCTCCCATTTCATCATCTCATTCATTTCGAGAGAACACCCGCGTTCTCTTGAACCTGCATGTCCTCTCGAGGGGGCATCCTTATCCCTAATCTTCATCTTCACCTCCATCATATTTCTTCCTAGTCATCCCTTTGATGACTGGGGCATCCTTCCTAATCTAACCATCTTCTTCTAGGTTCTATATTTTAATATTCTTTGAAATGATGCTACTTCGTGACACCATCTCAAAGAGGGGCAAAATGTAGACACCTAAATTTGGACACTTAATTTATCCAAATTTATCCTCCTTCATCTAAACATCCTATTATTTGTATTAATTAAGCAATATTACTATTATTTAATTAATATCCTTAATTCTACCAAATCCCTAGGGTATTTAATTAATAATTAAATACCTTACCCTTGTTAATCCCCTTTTCATCAAATGAATTAAATAAATATTACATTTATTTAATTCCTCACATGTCATTTTCATCTAATCCTAATCCATCTCTTAATCTCTTCATTAAGGATGTGCACATGTCTAATCCTTGATTAGGATGTGTCACATCCTCCAACTTTTGTAAGTTGGCTTCTAATCCTCATTAACCGCCAATTATCCAATAATTATTGATTAGTTAAGCCTAATCAATACCTTGGTCAACTCTCCCCATCCCCCAAGGAAATTTTAATTCTTTTTTATTCATCTAAGGCTCCTCTCTTCCCAATGTAAATTTTTAATTCACTTTTATTCCTCCTAGAATCCCCTTTCCCATGCATCTTCTAGAATCTTTGACTTGTCACATCAAGTCACATGTGACAAACTCCCACCTTTTTGAAGACCCTCTCTTATCCACTAGATTCTCTCAAGCTTTTTAATTCACATTTATTCCTCCAAGGAATCTTCTCATCTTCCAATGTACTTCCAAGGTACATGTCCTTCTTACACATCATGTACCTCCCTTCCACATCATATACACATCATCTCACTCTTAGCCACTTCACAATCCACATGTCAAGATGTGAGGGCTTGTGAGTCCTCAACTCACCTTAGCCCTTCATCTTGGCCTTGTTGGATAAATCTCAACCATTGAATTCTCTAGAGAATTCAAGTTTATCTATAAATACCCCCTCCTCTACGGCATAAAAAGAACACTTAGCCATTTTGCAACTAAATGCTACCATTTTGTGCACTCATCTAGCTATCAATTTCATCTATTTGCATTTGCAGCCAAGCATATAGTTAAATATTGCATTTAGCCACATCAAGAGCCATCAAAAGAGCATACAAAGTAATCTAAAATTCATGGCCAACCAAGGAGTTTCTGCTGCAAAGAGAAGGTATAACCATTTGTCATCATCTAACACTTTTTCTCTTTGCATTAACAAATTTCTGAGGCTAATCTTGAGGTGTTTATTTGTGTTTTTCCGTTGCATTTTAGTTGCTTAGAATAGGTAAAACATTTGGATATCACACAAAGTATTTGGAAGCAAATGCTATATCAGAAGAGATGAGGAAACTTTGAGTAAGTTTGATGCAAGAAGTGATGACGACATTTTTCTTGGATATTTTACTAATAGTAAGGCATACAAATGTTTCAATAAAAGACTGAGAAAGATTGCAGAGAGCTCAAATGTGAAGGTTGATGAGACAATGAAGAATCCTATTGGGATTGACGGATATGTATCTGATGAGCATGATTGTGTAAGAATAAAATAAATTGTGGAAGAATGGGAAAAATATGAGCAAGAGAAGCAGGATGAACATAATGAAACAAAAGAAGATGCTCTGGTGATGTTCCCTAAGACACTGAAATATGTACAGAAGAATCATTCAGAAAGAGAGATTATTAGAGAAAAAACAAGAGGTGTTGACCAAAAGTAGAGTTGTTGCTGAAGTGAATCTATGTTTACTTTATGAGATTGAACCGAAGACTATATGTGAAGCTTGTAAAGATGAACATTGGAAGAAAGATATGAAAGAAGAACTTATGTAAATTGAGAATAATCAAACTTGGGAATTGGTCCCAAGAGTGAGAAACAAAAACATCATTGGATCAAAATGGGTATTCATAAATAAGTTGAATGAAAATGGAGAAGTTAGAAACAAAGTGAGGCTTTTGTATAAATGCTACTCACAAGTAGAAGGCATAAATTCTTAGGAAAATTTTGCTTTGATAGCAAGAATGGAAGATATGAGGATGTTCTTGGAATTTGTGACTCATAAAGACTTTAAGGTCTATTAGATGGATGTCAAGTCAACATTTTTGAATGGTGAACTAGACGAGGAAGTTTATATGGAACAACTAGAAAGATTTCAGTTAACAAAACAACTAGATATGGTGTGCAGATTGAAGAAAGATTTATATGGGTTGAAGCAAGCTCCTAGATCATGGTATGCAAGGTTAGATAAGTATTTGATTCAACAAGGCTTTAACAAAGGTACGACGAATAGTAATTTGTACTTTAAGATTGAAAATGATGGAATCTTGATTATAGTAGTGTATGTTGATGACATTATCTTTGAAGGAAATGAAAGTATGTGCAAGAGGTTTGCGAAAGAAATGCATAAATAATTTAAAATGTCCATGTTTGGGGAGATAAATTTATTTCTTGGGCTACAAATTAATTAAACAGAGAAGGGATTTTCTTTTCACAATCTAAGTATCTAAGAGATATGTTGAAGAAGTTTGGGATGGATGGTTCAAAACCGATAAGTACTGCTATGGTGATTGGATAAAAATTGGGAAAAGTTGACGATTCACCTAAGATTGATCAAAGAAAGTCTAGATCTAAGATTGGCAGACTATTGTATTTGACTGCTACTAGACCAGATATCATGCATGATGTCTGTCTTGTGACTAGATTTCAAGAAGACCCTATGGAAACACATGTTAAAAGAATTTTTAGATATTCTAATGGCACTTTGGTTTATGGGTTGTGGTATCCCAAAGATACTAATTTTACACTTAGTGCCTATATAGATGTAGATTGGGCTGGATGTGTAGATGACAAGAAAAGTACAAGTGGTGATGCATTCTTTCTTGGATGTAGATTGGTGGCATGGTTGAGTAAGAAGCAAGATTCAGTATCCTTGTCTACTACTGAAGTTGAGTATATTGTTGCTACATCTTGCTATATGCAAGTTCTATGGATGAAACAAACATTGAAAGATATCACAGTAGTATATGATGATCCCATTTCTATTTTCTATGATAATACAAGTGCAATTTTAACATTTTTAAGAATCTTGTGATGCACTCAAGGATGAAGCATATATCTATTAGATATCATTTCTTGAGGGAGAAGGTCATGGAGAATGAAGTAAAGCTTGAGTATGTTCCAACAAAAGATTAGGTTGTTGATATCTTCACAAAGGCTCTTCCTAAAGATACTTTTGAGTATCTCTGGGAGAAGTTGGGGGTTATTGCCCCTCCTTTCTTGAAATAAATACATATGGAGATGCATTAGTCTTGTGGATCTATGGATCTATCTTTCTTTTGGGCTGATGTTTTGGTGGCTACCTCTCAGGGGGACCACGCAATATCAACTATTGTAATTATGAGTATTTTGTTTTTCATGTTAAAGGAGAAATCAATGTAAAGTGTTCTTCTACCTTTGCCATTGATGTCAAAGGGGGAGAAGAAGGATGTGAAAAAAAATGAAAGGAAGATTGAGAAAAGAAGCATATATGAAATTATCTTCTAAGGGGGGGAGAAAAAAGTGTTCAGAGCTTGTATGTTGTCTTTGATGGTTTTTCACATCATGTGTTGCCATCAATGACAAAGGGGGAGATTGTTGCAAGAATGGAAAGATTGAAGATTTTTTCATTGATGTCAACTGTTTAGTTGGTTATCTACTAATTGCTATTGGTTGTATATGTTAAAGATATTGAGAAAATTGTAATAAAGATATGTTTTAGGTGTTCTATGGTTGCTCTAGGTTTTGGTTCAGATTTTCTCCTATGGTTGTGCGGTTCATATATGTTGTTCATGGTTGTTAGAAGGTGCTATATTCAGATTTTTGGTTGTTGGTTTGTTTTACAGTGCAAGTTGTGTTCACCAGTTGTGAACCATGGTTTTCTATGTTTCTAGTTGAGGTCTGGGGGAAATGTTGTTGTTCTAGATTTCTCTTGATGAAGTCTTATGATGAGTGGTTCTAAATTTGAGTAGCCATGATTGTATTGAAGTTAATTTTGGCATTTGGAAGTTCATGCTTAATGATTCTATGTGTTTTACACTGGTGTGGTTGACCTTGTGTGAAATACTACTTTCAAGAATGATGAAGTGTGTTGGATCTATTTGGGTCCCTATGAAGCATGTGTTTGGGTCACCCTCATTCTAATTCCACCCTATGATGTTTTGGAATTGACCTAATTTAAATTTGGATTTGGATAACCGACTTTGGATATGTTTCAAAGTTGAAGATGGTAAAAATGCAAGATGAGTTAGTAATGGAAAACATACAAGAGCGAAGACGAAGAGTGATAAGAGAAAAGAGAAAGTTAATTTTGGTGCAACATTGATTCTATTCAGTAAGAGTGTGTTTTGAGAGTGTGGGAGATCAGTGCAAAGCTTAATGCAAAGTTTTTGGATGCAGTGAGTAAAAGACAAACTCTATCATTCATGCAAGTTGATTGAGTAACTTTGGTGGAATCCTTTGTTGCATTGGGATTGTAGTATCTTTGTAACAAGTCTTCTTTATCTTCTTTGTATCTCAGTGATAGTGAGCCCTCTGGGTTGTAGCTATGTTGGAAAATGAGTCCTAGTTCTGGAAAGTGAGTCCTTATTTCAGGTAGTGAGCCTTTTTGTAATCAATTTTGATATTCTCTATAGTGCAAGTTAATCCTCACTGTTGTTTTTTCCTCATTGGGTTTTCCACATAAATTTGGTGTTACTGTGTTTATGTGTTGGATTTGATTTTTTGCATTGGTATTTGATGATTAATCATTTAAGTAGTATTAAGTATTAGTTCTGATGATTGAATTAAAGGTTTAATTCTGTGACAATTGATTCACCCCCGCTCTTAGTCGTCCTATTCAACAACTGCAACACACTTCTTCTTTGCATGATATGATGGTGAAGATGAAGAATCCAAAGGTCTCTTCTTTGGTGTATCAAAAGAACTATTGCACTAAACTATGCATGCATCTAGCTTGTACAAGGTGCAAATTCAAACACCCTTAGCCAACACCACAACTCCTCTTGTCATCTTACATCCTCCACCAAATAAAACTACTTGCACTCTTGCATCATTCAATTTACTCACAAAAAAGTAGGTTTTGTGCGAAACCTGAGATATGCAAGACACCATCAATCCCCTTCACTCTTCCATCAAGGAATCTAATTTTGAATCTTCCAAGGCTAATGATATTCAAGTGAGAGTCATCACTCAGATACACCTTCTCACCATCGTATTCTTCATACTTTGAAAACCAACCTCTTTGAGCGGTCATGTGGAAAGAAGAACCTGAATCTATCAACCACACATCTTCCGATGCATGGGTTGTCAAGGCTGTGACAAAAGAATCTACATCATCCCAAGAGGATTTGTTAGAGTCAGAATCAAAGAAATTCTTATTGCATTTCTTCTTCTTCTCTTCCTTGCACTCTTTTATGCTTTGACTAGTTTTTCTATAGTTCCAAGACCTCACCTTGGACTTGCTAGGAAACATAGATCTCCTCAAAGATTTTGACTTTGATTTCTTGTCCTTCATTTTGACTTTCTCTTTTGATCTACCACAAACAACAGGGGCCTCCTTATCCACATTGAAAGAATTTATCTGCATCTCTTTAGATAATAGTGAAGACACCACCTCATCCATCTTGAAACTAGTGGTTGTGCTTCTAATACCCAATACAAGGTGGTACCACGAGTTCGGTAATACATAGAAGAGGATAATGCAACAATCCTATTCATCAATCTTATCTCCAATGTAATCCAATTGAGCTATGAACATGTTGAATGCATTTAAATGATCTGCTATAGATCCTCCATCTTCCATCTTCAAAGAGTACAGTTTCTTTCTCAGAAACAACTTGTTTACCAGGGATTTAGCCTGATAGTCATCTTTAAGTTTATTCCAATTTTTTTTGCAGTTTTCTCTTCATGGAAATTCAAGAGGACGAAATCATCCAAATAGAGTCTGATCAAACCCTTTGCTTTCCTATCCATAAGATCCCAATCTTTTTGGGTTGTTGTTGCTGGTTTAGTTCTAGATATTGCAGCCCAAAGATCTTTGTCTACAAGCATATCCTCTATTTTCATTTTCCAAAGTTCAAAATTTTTTCCATTAAACTTCTCCATCTTAATTCTTTTAGATGTGCTTTCCATATTTTGCTTGAAGAAATGTCATAAGATACCCTTTTGTAAAACTCCCACTAAAACAAAGACCAACTCAAAAAACCCTTTAAACCCAACAATAGAATCAAAGTTGGCCAAGCTTTGATACCAACTGAAAGGAAGCTAGGTACGCGTAAGCAACTTCCTACAGTAATCTAATTAGAGGAGAGTTACTAAAATTTATTTTAACACCTTTTACAATTGTAGGATCAAAAGATGCACATTCAGAAATCAAACAAGATAAATAACAATGCAAACCATAAGACCATGTTTACATGGGAAAACCCTTTCAGGAAAAATACCACACTCCAAATCACACGGCTCAACTTGTATTATCAACAACAATTTTAGTTACAATACAATCTCAAGAGCAATGATCAGGAGTCTCCACACAACTACAAGAATCTAGAGTAATTTCGATAACATAACTACATGTAAGCTTCTTCAAATTTGTCACCATAAAAATGCACTAAGTTTGCAAGTATTTATAACCTCTCAACATGAAACAAGGCACCAAAAACTTTCCATAATCAAATCTCATGCCCAAGGTGTGAACATGAGTTCATTATGACATATATCGCCATAATCAAAAACTCATAATTATGAAAAACTTCCACAAATCAGCCCCTATCCCATAAAATTATCCATCGTTGCACATGCAATGAGCTTACATGCATGTAAATACCTTTCATTTTTAGGTGCCCTCATCACATAGGTCCCACCTATCATAGTTAACTAGCAATATGTCATTCTTGACTCTTCCACCATCATAATTAGTCATAAACTAACATAGCAAGTTGTCATAGCTTGTTACATAGTGACTTATGAAAAATTCCACCAATTTAGGCACAAATATAGGTCCTCCAAAGTGGATTCCTACTTCCACTAATTTAGCTTACAAATTATACATGTCACTTTCCATGTAGGATGCCATATCACCAGTAGGCCCCACAAAGTGACATCAATTTGGATAGGTAATTTTTAACATTATAATATAAATAAATACATAATAAAATAATAAATAAATGCTAGGACTCAAAGGTTGAGACACCCTAAGTGCAATAGTACTGTCCTAATCCAGCCTCACAATATGAACAACTTTTACAGTTTTGTTTTAGGGCTACAACCAAAGGAAACTACAACTCCTTGATTAAAATTTGGTTTAGGGCTCCAACCCAAGGAAGCTACAACTCCCTAATCTAAGCACACACTCAGTAATAATTATAGAATGATTTTCCTTCCACTATTAAAAACTAAAAATTAAGCTCAATCCTCTTGATGATTGCAATTCTTCTTTGGCACTTCTCCTTTGATGATTATAATTATCCTTTGTCACTTCTACAAATATCTTCTTAGCTACTTACTAGCTCACTGCTTTCAGAAATCAAGAAGTTTTTCCTTTGGCTCATCACCTCCAACAAACAATTAAGCACCTTTTTCAATTCCCTTTTGTCACAAAGATATGATCAATCTATGAAACCAAACAGGATCTTCCACAACTATTTTTTCTCTTTCAGTCACTTATGCAATTATCATCAATTTCACATACATTTATCACCCTAGATCAACTAGGTTTTAATTTATACATGATATTACATTGATTATATTTCACATGTCAGCCTACAACAAAAATATTACATATGTAAGTTGACCAAAGATAAAACACATAATATGATATGTGTAGAAGGAAGGATACGAAGGACTACACACAATAGAAGGAAGAAGAAATTTCCTTGTCGATTCCAACACATGCTTAACCTAGTCCTAAAAAATTTCACACCTTCAATCTTCTATGAATATCATCCACACACAAGTCACAAATTCAAATTAGGTCAGTCAAAGAAAGAAAACATGTAATTTGTAGCATGTCTGCCACTACATCCTTGGTGGTACACATGAATGATAAAGCATTACTTACGCTTCTCCTAGATGAGTCGACATGAACCATACAACATCTTTAGACACTCCATAAGGTCCACTCACACTTGAACTTGTGGTGCACATCATCAACATTCCTTAGTCCACCAGCCTCAGTAGAAAACATAACTTCACAAAATGACTTGAAAAAACTATGTGGTACTAGAAAGAATAAATATCTTCATGCGATTCAAATCTTAGACACTATGAGTCATGTGGAGTATCCACACAAACTCATACACCTAAAATTCACAACCTTCTATAGGAGCAAGTAGACATACATTAAAACCAGTCACTAGACAACACAGTCCTACACTCTGTTACTCGTAACTTTTGTTGTGGAGGGATTAGGGTATGTGCAGGATCATGATAGGCCAAAAAGTGGCAATATGATGGGTATTTGTAGGGTATGTGGCTGACGACTTTTTTTACCCAAAATTGATGAAACAAAAAGGGTTTTTAAAGGAGATTCTTAGCTTTCCACCAATATAAATTATGCTCTACTTGAATTTAATAAATAATTATTAATCATTTTCTATTTGTATTATGACTAAAGTCCTAATTGATAGGCTGATTGAAAAAAATCTATAGCTTTCAAACAGTATCACATTTTTTGAATCTAACACATGTGTCACATTCTATGCTTCACATACTATAGGATTAAAAAAAATAAAATTTAATTTCATGAAGTTTTGACCAAGTTAAGGTGGTTAGACATACAAGTTTTTATATTTTTTAAAAGTTGTAATAAAAAATCATAATTAATTATTTACTTGGAAAAAAATTACAATTTTTTTTTGCATCACATCCAGACATGAGTCCTCTACTTATATCTAAAATATTATAAAAAATATTATCATTTTATTGTGGTTAGGGTGGTTAGACAGACACCTACGACTTATTTTTTCCCTGAAATTTAACTTGGTGCATTGTAATTTCAAAATTTCACCAAATAGATTTTTTTCTTTTAAAATAAACCTAGTAGTTTAGAAACTACATTCAATTTTCTATAGATTCTATTCTTACATATTTTTGAAATAATATAGATAACTTATTCAAATTTTTATGTGAAGTTTCCCAACTCTAATTTTTTTGAATGTTTTGCCACTTAAGGGCCTGTTTTTCCATGATGATCCCGCACATACCCATTAATGACATAGAAAATTGGATATAATACCTTCACATATCCATCTTGACTTATATTCTGATCCACACAACCATATTCTCAAATGCATAGAAATGTAAAGCTAGCCTTTACACTTCTGAGAACAACTTAGAAACAACACAAACTTCAATCTTTCAGAAGCTCAAAAAAACCTTTTCGGTAACCCAAAAGACTTGAAACTTGGATCACACATGCCTTGACACAACATGAAGCTATATTCCAAACTGTAGGAGAAAAACATCATCATCACAGATATGTAGAGTATTTATCAGAGTCTCTGGAAACCAAACAACTAGACTTCAACATATTGGATATAACTTTTGACATCAATGACAACCAAATTGTAATAGTATATTCCTTTCCAAAGGTGGGATGAGGATGAGTAATTGATGTGTGATTTTTTTTATGAGGTGGATAGTTCTTGGGAGGTCTTCATTTTTTAGGATATGGGAGTTGATGGTGGGGTGCATAAAATCTATGTCAAGATCGTCCACAAGGATCTTATCAATGGTGTCTTGGTGAAATCTATCATCATCACAAGGGTCATATTTAGGTTGATTGATAAGAAAATTCTCATTATCATAAGGATCATATTCAAGTTGGATGACAAGATCATCCTCATCATGAGAAGGATCATATTCAGGTTGATAGATAAGACCATCATCATCATATGGATCATATTGAGGTTGATGGACAATTCCATTATAGTCATCATAATTGGATTGATTTATGAAATTATTTCATCTAGAAGGCTCATGGAGTTATCTTTTCCTTTAATTATGATATTTTGGCTTTCTTTGATTATGAGTTTGGTCTTTACTTGTGTGGGATATGGATCCATTGTTTTAGTTAGATCCTTGGATTTTAAAATTGGTATGCTTTGGATTTTGTATTTCTTTGACTTATGGTGGCTATATCAAAAGAATAACCCTAGGTAGACTTAATAGATGAATTGGATGGAATACCTAGATGGATAAATTAGATGATTAGGATGACCTCGAGGATGGGAATAGATGATTAGGTGGATTATGTGGATTTGACTTACTAAAATTGCATTATAGCTTTAAATATGGCTTGATTTTGGAATTCTACATATTGGTGTAGAGTTTCTAAGAATTAAAAATGGGCCTTAGGATGATTAAAGGTTCAAAATATTGGACTAATATGATGGTTTTGATTAAGATATCCATAAGTTTCAACTATGACCAAGGGTTGGTTTGGATTGATGATGGGTGTGGATTATAAGGATGATATGGATAAAATATAATGATGAGAATATGATGATCAAGGGTATCCTATTATTCTCTTGGATGTGACTCAAAGGTGACTAGGAGTATTACCAAAGGGTTAATGAGTGAAAAAAGGATGTGTAATTTTCACTCAAGGCGTGTTGTGAAAGGCTAGAAAATGGGATAATTCTAAGTGAGACACATTTCTTTCAAGAGTTAATAGGTAGGGGTCCAATGGCAAAGGGCTCACCTTTCCCTTTTCTTTGGAGGTTTTCTACACCTTTCCAAAGGAGATTCTACCTCTACTCCATAAGTTATGGGGTGAGTAGCTTTAGGCATGATAATGTACCTTGAACAATAATAAGCAACAAGCAAAAGGTCTTAAACTAGGTTATACAAGGCTTGTGTTGGGAATCCTCTAAATACCATAAAGGTATGTAAGGCATAATCCATGAATTTGAAAGTGTAATAAATTCAAATAGTTGGGATAAGAGGGTAACCCACCCTTCTCCTTCACTTCCCCAAGGTATAAAGTTCTTAGAGGCTTAGCCTGAATGAAAAATCACAACTTCCAAGAGGCGTGTGTTGCAAGAGTTTTTCCCTTGGTCTCCTTGTGTTGTGCAACATAGTGCTTGGGTTCGTGACATGGCTTCACCGCCTCTTATGGATCTTGGATCTTGTATAAATCTGGCGATTGTATCTGACATTAACAGGCCAATCTTTTGGTGCAATGATAGTCGCTTGTGCAACAACTAGTATCAGCGTTGAGGTCATAGGTTCAAACCCCTCGCTTGTGTGGGGGGATTGTTGCAAGAGTTTCACCCTTGGTCTCCTTGCGTTGTGCAACATAGCGCTTGGTTTCGTGACATGGCTTAACCACCTCTTGTGGATCTTGGATCCTGTATAAATTTGGCAGTTGTATCGAGCATTAACAGGTCAATCTTTTATTGCAATAGTAGTCGCTTGTGCAAAAGCGTGTCTTTCTATTCAACTCCACTTATTTATATTTCATTGGAACACTAGAGTTGAGGTTGTCCTTGAGGTGATAATATCCCCAAGTAGATCCCCTAAAAGTAAAACAAGAAAAAACTTATTTTTGATCCTCAAGATCACCCTAAGATGCAAGAGGAGAGCATACATAAGAATTTTTGGGGTTTATAAGGAACTTTTAAATTGTTATCCAAAATTGTAATGTGAGCTGAATTTTATCCCAATTTCAATGTAAAACAAACAAAACAAATAAAGCATATAGGGAAAAAAAGTCTATAATCAAACTCATTCAATAAAATGCCCTGCAAAACCGTTGAAGTTAGTAATTTGCAAGATTGAAGGCTCAAAAAAATGAAAAATACCTTTACACAAAAGTTAGTCAAAAATAGAAAAAAAGTAAGTCCTACAGAAAAATAAATTGCAAAAATAAAAAATATATATTTTTTTGATAAATTAAAAAAAACACTAAAAAGGATAAAAGGTGTGAAAGTTATAACCAAATTAAGTTTGAAAATGAAAACTTGAATTTGGAAGAAAATACTTGAATTTTGGAGAGTTACAAAAATTACTTGCACCACAATGTCCGTCTTTGAATAAGCCTTCCAAAGCAAAATTTTAAAATTTTGATAAAAAAATACAAAAGTTATGTGTGTTTGAGTGTAGGGTGCTTTTTGATAAGTTTGAATGGAGATTGGGATGGCTTAAGCCCCTGTCGGTCAACCCCTAGTCAACCAAGTGACCATCAACTCTAGCAGAGGGGGCTAATTTGTAGGGGGGTGGAGTTTAGTCCCCAAGGTCAAGCCACGACCAAGGGCTTCACTTCCACGATTCAAAGAGCTTAAGTGTAGAGCCCTTAATCCTTGATGGGATTGTGAGGCATGCTAGAAGAAAATTAGAAAGCGAAAGAGATCTGATCGGTTTGCTTAAGGATGAACATGAATACCCCCTAAAATTCATGCCAAAGCCATGGGCTACCTCTAGATGGATTTTAAACCCGTTTAAATCATATTATAAATGTTTTTTGACAAAAAATTCATGACATTAAAATAGATTTGAGGTAAGTTAAACACAACTTTGGGCTTTATATTTTCCACAAAATTTGAAAGCAATATCAAATATATTTCATGGATTTTAAACAAGGTTTAAAACTAGTGGAATGTTGCAGGTCTTGAGTGCATACAAGTAGATTCAAAAGGTTTTAAAACTTGATTTATTATGCTCGATTTGAAATTAAAACTAAAATCAGTTAAACAGACTTCAAAGTTAATTAAAAAAAAAAAATCCAAAGATATTGTCAAAATGATTTATAAACCTTGCCCAATCTTCCTATAGATTTAAAATGAGTTTTCTTTGGATTTTAAATTTTTTCATTGCTTTGATTTCAAAGGATCTTAATTTAATTTCAAATTTTAGAGGTGAATAAACCAAAGTTTAAATATTTGTGTGCTCTCCATAGAATTATCCAATAATTTAAATTAAAAAAAATGCAACTGAAATATATTTTTGGCACAAATTTGACAAAAGATCAAACATAGCTCATAACCTCAACTATAAAATGAAATGTATTTCAACTAAGCTTTAAACCATCATTTCAAATTCCCTTGAACAAACATAAATTTATAATTGCAAAATTGAAAGCAAATTTCAAGAAAATATACATTTAATTTAAATTGTGGATTCCAAAGGAACTATGAAAAGCAGTGATGTGTATCCTCTTCGCTCAGACTGCATATATACCTCTTTGACAATGTGTATATACCTTGACACCTCTACAACTGCAAAAATCTATATATATTTCCTCCTCACCTTGGTGATTTTTTCTACATAGTATGACACCTCTATAGTATGTTGTCTATATGTCTATATGAAATCCATACCGTTGTACTTTCAAGTGACCTTGCAAAACATTTTTTTTTCAATGAAATACTAAGTATTTTATATCAAAATTTGTCTCTCAATTCTTGATTGCAATAGTGTAGTCCATTTTGGCCCCAAGGACACCTACAAAAAGTTGATACCAGAGACCACCCAAAAACTTGCAAGACTAATTAGTGAAAATCAATTCCAAAGTGCACAAACACACAAACAAAGTTAGAGAAGCGAGTATGATCCCGAACAAATTTGCCAAAATGTAAGTGATAATTCATAAATGCAAATGGAAACAAGTGCAAATATGCAAGCTCCTATTCTAAACTATCACAAACTGAAGCAAAACCTCTAGATAGAGCTTAACAAGTGAAATCAAACAAAATAATAACATAAAAATCAACTTGAAATGTTACTATAATCTCCATTGTGGTTTGATTTGCTTCTTGATGGATTGGAATGTGGATGCTCCTTTGCTTGAAGATCGTCAATTTGACAGCATATACTTAGCATAATTGATAATGGATGGAATGAGGGATATAGTGCTTGAATTTATAGATTTTGAGAATGGGGAATGGATGACTAAGATTGGATTGTGAAATCAAGGGTGGAGAATGGTTGAGAGGAATTCCCTAGGATCTAGGAGGAGATGGAGGGTGGAGATGAAAGTAGTTAGAATGTGAATGGATAGGATTAATTGACCAAATTTAGTAAGTAGTTGTGAGCTTGAAGGAAATTAGGGACATGTGCACTTAAGAAGGCTATAATTTTGAGATGTGTTGATAGAATAATGGGAATATAAGGACAAGGGTTCGCAAGTGTCCAATATTCTTGAAATGTGTTGAGAGAATAGAAGCTTAATTAAAAAGGTGGATAATAGATGGAAATATTTATTTATTTGTGAGAAAATGAAAAAAACGATAAATTAAATAATAAAGTGATGAACTTTAGGTGAAATGAATATGTTCTAAGTTGATTAAGACTCGGTGAAGATGAATAGATGTGATTAGATTAGATTGATTTGAACTAGGTGTTAGTGAATAGACTTAAGGAATATATAACACTATAGGTACAGTGCCATCAGCTAAATCCGGGCATACTGTTTTAGTAAAATAAGAATAATTTTTTCTTTTGAGCTCAAGACTGGTCTGATAATTCTCTTGATTGCCTATCATGGTTTCTGCTGCGTACGCAATCAATTGAATTGATAATTTGGCGTCACTTTCAAAGGAAAAGAAAATGGAGGAATACTTTCCTGTAACGTTCAGTTGACGGGAAGAATGTGGATTCGAGCAACTTTCTTCTTTCATCACCAATGTTTACAGTGACTTATCTTCCACGAAATACAAATATTCGCACTTTACATAACTCGAAATTAAGTCAATGGTTTAAAAAAAGAATGGGGTATAGTTTATACGTTCCGTGAGTCTCTCAGCTGCTACCTTTCTTCAATTCAAGCTTTTATCCTTATTTTTCCTTGAATGTTTCTAAAATACATAGAGAGACGCGTAAAGATTATAAAATTTGCCCATCCGTGGAAGAATTTTTAACTTTTCTGGTCAATATACATGATCATTCCAGAAAAGGAGGTTTGATGGTGAGAAGGAAAGAATATTCAGTTTTATTTTTTAAAAACAAAATTTGACAATTTATTTTATTGAAAAGTGAAAGAATAATATCTTTTGTATTGTTTTATGTATTGTTAAGTTCAGTTAGTATTGTAAAGTAAAGTTAATTAGCATGTAACTTTTTAAAATAAAGTTCATAAGATTTTCTTAAAATAAAAGTCTCAATTTTATTAGATATAAGATTAGATAGGAAAATAATAAGAAATAAGTGGGAGAATCTCAAGGTTTAGGTCATGATTTTTTTTTTTTTGATAATAGGATATGAATTATGAGGGTTCATAACAACACTTTTCTAATGAAAGAGAGACTAGATTTGATTCATAAGCAAGCGAGTATCCTAAACAAATATCAGAAGAAGAAGAAATAAGCAAGGAAACCTCATTATTTAGGGTCATGACTATCCTCCTTGATAATAATATGTGAATTATAAGAATTCATAACAACACTCTTATGATGAAATAGAGACCGAATTTGATCCACAAGCGAGTATCCTAAACTATGTAGTGGAGAATTCTTCGATTTTGCTTGAGTTTATATACATTAGCCATAAGAGCATCCAAGGTTTCCAACTAGTTCTCCACACTCTAACTCCTTCTATCACTTGTATAACAAACGTGGAGTAAATATTTTGTTTGATCTATTAAATCATGGATACCAGCTATCAAATCCTAAATATTTAATTGCTCCACCCTAATTTCCTAGATGAAATTAGGTTATGAAGGTTTGACACAAAAACATTAAGAGAATCATGAATATTATTACTAGGAACCTCAATGTTTGACAGATGAAAAGTATGAGGAGGACAGACATTACAAGAGTCATTACCCAAATGAATCATTTTGCTAGAAGAACCCTCCTTGTTAGCTTCTTTTCTTTTACCTTTATTAGGAATAACTAGATGCTCCAAGTTCCCAACATCCTTTTTCCTTAGTGGGGAGTCTCATAGATGTATGGCGGTAATTTATACCATCCAAAAGACATTTAAAGATCACAAACAACATATTGCACCATACAATGTCTCATGAGAAAGAAAAAATAGATATGCCTCCCTTGCAACCAGATAGAATCTAAACCACGAGTGAACGAAGCCGCAAAGAACCATGAGAAATTCACATCTCAAATAATAAAACTCGAAGAATAGAGACAACTTTAAACAGGAAAAATGTGATCCCAAAAAGACAAGAAAGGATCATTAATATAATTTATCTAAAAAGAACCAAACAAAACTCTACACAAAAGAAATCTGAAATAAAGTCTATATTATTTGTTTTTTTTTAATCTAATAAATAAATTCTCAATTTACAATATTAAAAATTAAAACTTTACATATTTATATTGAATATAATATGTGAATCATTATTCTTTAAAGATTATTTTAACCTCAAACCAATATATCTACACTATACACTCTGCTCTAACCTTTCCACTCTTACATCATGATATCCCAATAAAACATTGATTAGATTGATAACTTTATTTTATTTCTTTTAATTGAAATGAATCTAAGCTTGTGAGATCTATATAGCTGTGCAATTATTGGTGCTTGAAAAACATGAAGCGATTGACATATATTTATTATTTGATAGTAAAGACCTGCTTTTAATTTACATAATGGAGATGCCTGCAAGAAAATTTACAGAAAGACTATGTATATATTCGTTTGCTTTGCTTTCCAAGACAATCCAAATCATCGAGTTAATAATTTAACACAAGCTTAAAAACTACGTGACGTCTAGTTTGATTCTCTTTGTGTTAACTTAAAACAACAAATTTCACAGTTTTCTAGTTGTCTGGCAAATTACAGAGACAACATCATAACAAAGAGATAAATTTAAACCTAACAAAAAAATTGCTTAGAATCTACAAATTGTAGCCTTTGAACTATTTAACAAGCTAAGAATCCTCGATATTGCAGACAACTATTCCAACTAGGGAGCACATGGCTGTCTGCTTATAAATGTTAAAAGCTGCTCATTTGTACTTGGCATAAATAAGCTATTCTACAATGGGTGGGTGGCTAAGCTTGTGTGATGTTTTGTTTTTTTGTTTTTTTTTTAATTTCTATCGTACAAATTATTATTGAACTATCAGCATTTGAAGTAGAATTAAAAAGATTTTATTAATCAAATATTTTTATTATTTAATTCAAATTGGATACATCATCAATTTTTTAGTACATCATATATTAAATCTTAAAGTCACTGGTATGTTGTAAAATCAAAATAAGCTTATATACAATTGAAATATATTTAAACTACTGTCAACTATTTACGTGAGAAAACACTACAAAAATTGAATTAGATTATAGAATCTAGTCTAACAACCTACCTTATAATTTAGAGTCTAGATCACAAGTACATTTACTATGGTAGTAGAGAACACATTTATGATTGAAAAAAATAGTTGCCTATAAAACAAAAAGTTGTCATTATGTGAGAATCAAATCCATATATCTAGTATGCTAGCATCCAATGCTCTCCCATGCTCATACACTACAAACAACTACAAAATCTAAAATAATTAAAGTTTAGTTTACAAACAAGAATTAATAAAATATTTATTTATTTAGACAAATTTTTCTATATAAATATGACCATTGCAAAATCTTTTTTTAAATAAATCAATCAAAGATACAAAATATAAAAAATATATTCCTTAGAGGTAAATTGATTAGTTGGTGTTGAGTAAAATCATTTTAACAAAAAATCAAGCAAAGCTTATCCTCATATAAAATGTAGTATAAGACCTCAAATGTGTATTTGTTCAGCGACCTTTGATATCATAAATTGAACGTATTGGTTCCACAAAAATCATAGCTAGTGGATGCATAATCTCAGTCTAATGATGTATGTTGAGTATATTTCAATTCCTCATTATCTTGCCTATGAGGTTTTGCATCAACTTTTCTCTGCTTAATCTATCTTATGAATTAGTGCATATAAGGTAGAGTATAGAATAGAAAAAAGTGAAGATTGAGTGCCATTATGATGTGTATAGGAATGGGTGTGAGAAGTATGGGTTAGGCCAAATAATGATAGAGGAGGAAGGATAAAGAAGGGTGTGTAAGGGTTTAGATGGAGAGATGGAACAAGGAATAGATATAACATGGGATGGGGTGTTAGATCTAGGAATGACACTGGTAAAAAGAGCAATGATAGGTTGAATAGTGGTTGATGAAGTTGTGATAGAGTTATTATACATCATGAGGGATGTAGGTATTTTGAGAGGGTAAGTTAGGAGGAAAGTAATAAGTATAAGGGAAGGTGGAGAAAGGATAAATAGTATATGGTGGTACATTAGTGAAGATGGGAGAAATACTATTTGGTTAGATGAAGGTGGTGGAAAGAATAATGGAATATTGATGGATGAACTATAGAAGTGAGAAAGGAGGTAGATGTACTAGTATTTAATATCTTGTAAGATCTCTAATCCATGGGGCTTATTAATGAGTATATTGTGAATTATATTCACTAGTTTTATAGTATTTCTAGCATTATAAAAAATAGAAAGCTCATTTGTAAACTCTTGGTTGGCCACATGAATATCATGATCATAATCCTTCATATTATTCTCAACATTAGCATTAGAATAAATCTCAATCATTAATCAAACAAAAATTATAAGGTTTACATGATCATTTATTTTTAATGGAATATTATGATCACAAGTAGCTCATGGCATAAAAATATAGGAAGCTAAAGCTCAAGGAAATACTTTCAAATTAATAAATAAAAAATACCAATGGTACATTCTAGATCTAATAGTGAAACCCTAATGGGGTAGTCAATGGTGAATACGATAGGTAAAGGAGATGACAAAGAATGAACCCCCTTAGAGAAATTGTATATCAACAAAATAGCAATTAATGGTGTACAACCCCTAATTGATTTGGAAAAAAAGATAACACAATAAAAAAATGTAGATCTAAAACCAAAAAATAATGAAAGTACCATAATGTTGTGTAAAACTAGACAAGTTCACCAAAAATGTGAATGGAAAATAACATTTCTATAAAGCCTAATCTAGGCTAATTAAATAGATGGATAACACTCACCATAGATCAACCTAGATTTATCATGTTCACCTATCAAAGTGGATAATTCATAATTAAATGCTAAGCGACAGAATTAAACTCAATGGATAACAATAAATATCTCTAGAAAAATGTTAAAGGTATTTTTAATTTAGCCTCTAAAAGTTGTTCTTCTAACACAAAAAGGAGGTACTCTAGGCCAACGCTTCAGCTCAAATTTTATGTATAGAACTATGTCCTCTAGATTGAATCTATGGTTCTATATATTGCTTTCACAAGTGTAAATCTAATACTACTAGTTATGCACTTTATAATTCACTTGATTCTCTACTTCTTTTGGTTGTCAAGGGATGGTGTTATTTTAAAATACCATAAAGAGGCTCTTAGATTGCTTAGGGACAAGTTCTTATAGGTCAACCCTTGGGAGAAACCAACATTATGGTCATGCTAAAGATAAGTAGGCAATAAGCAAGCATGCAACTGTCCTAGATCATGATTCTTAAGGTTAGTAAATGTTGTTCCTTTTAGTGTATTGATTGAAGTACTACTTTGATACATGCGCTTCTTGCATGTATATCATTGTTCAATGAAAGCCTAATGCCTTAATTACAAATGAATACACATTGAATTCCTTCAAATACAAGTATATAACAATAAATCACACCAAGTGTGCACTATGTTGGTTCATAGAAATGAAGAAATGGGTGTGAATCAAACAAAATTTGAATTTTGAAATCTTGGGACTCAAGTATGTGGGTGTGGGATCAATTCTGCTCCTATAGAATTGAACTGAGACTAGGATGTTCCAAGATCAAAATGGGAAACAAATATTTTGAACATACAGAGTGTAATAAATGTAAAAAGTATGAGAAAGTGTGTAAAAATAGATGTAAAATGTGAAAATCATGAGATCAATGTAGAAAGTTATTGATGGTTGAAAATCATCGATATGATTGACATAAATTTATTTATATTAAAGACCTTTTAGGCTTATTAATTTACATAATGGAAAGCTCTTCGGAGATGACTGCAATAATATTTACATAATGAAAAGCTCTTCGGAAATGACCTCAACAATATTTACAGAATTATATTCATTTGCTTTGCTTAAAAGGTACCTACGTAACATCTAGTTTGATTCTCTGTGTTAATTTAAAATACAAATTTCACAGTTTTCTACTTGTCAGGAAAATTACAGATACTAGACAGATTAATTTACAGCTAACTAAAAGTTACAGTGATTAATTTACGACCTAACAAAAGGTCAGTGCGCTCAGAATCTAGCTACTTCGATAATAAAATTTTAGCATTTAAACAATTTAACAAGTCAAGAATCCTCGATATTGCAGACGACTATTTCAACTAGGCAGGGAGGACGTGGCTGTCTGTTTTTCTAAATATTAAAAGCTGCTCATTTGTACTTCACATTAATAAGGTATTCAATAATAGTTGGCCAAGCGTGTGTGGGTTTAATACTTGTCATTTCCATCGTACACTCAAAATGTCCTTCAAATTATTAAAGCACAGTTTATACCAAAAAAAAAGGTCCCTCAAATTATTATTGAAATGTCGGTTGTTTGAGTGGAACTCTAAAATCTTCTATTAATCAAACATTTTTTATTAGTCTATTCAAACTAGAGGTCTTATCAGTTTGAAAATTTTAAGTGATTGGTATATTGTAAAATTGATGAAAATTACAAAAAAAAAATTAAGTTTTCACAATTTATAAAGTTGGTTGAAAGTGTATTTTGATTCAATTGTGTGTATTAGTTATATCAATATTTTGAACCCATTCAATAATTCATTCAATTTTGTATTTTTTACATCAAAATTTTGTACCAGGCTCGATGATCTATATTAATATAACACTAACAATTTCATTATAATATGACTCATTCTATATAATCCGAGCCACTAATAAGAAATACATACAATTAAATTAAAAATTCTTTTAATCAATAAATTTATAGAGTGTTTGAGATTTCCGGATTGAAACTGTATGCAATTTTTTATATCAATGTTTTGGATCATACTCCATGATCCATCATTCTGCTCTCTATTTATGCTGCATCTTGATGATGGATCATGAGTATGATTCGAAATGTTGATGTAAAAAATTGCACACAATTTCGATTCAGAAATCTCATCACTCTATTATCATGAACATGAAAACTTCACGCTATCAATAAATTTACAATCAAATTATATAAAATGAACTTAATTGATTACATTATCAGCCAGAAGATTAAATCACAAATTTATATTTGTAAACAAACACAATAGGGGAGAGGACCCAGTAGTTGTGCACCTAACTTCGCGTTCCTCAAAATCCTACTTGGAAATTTCAAATCACTCCAATTTTTTTACAGCAGCTTACTTGGCAAGTCCCCTGCGTATAACAAAAGTTTCGGGGCCACATCATCAAATATGATGCCACATCAGCATGCTTTTTGTCAAGGTGTCAAAAAGGGCACCGTCTAGACCCCTTACCAATACTTGTGCATTCACATCACCAGTAGTTGAGCGCTGATGTGGCATCACGTGATTGGTTGCTTTTTAGATCAAAAGAATACATTTTGTTTAATTATGGGTAGTAAAGTCACAACTATTGGCATTATATAAACAACTATTGACATTATATAAACAACTATTGGGCATTATATTAACAAAAACATTCTCAACTATTGAAACATGCTCAACTACTGGATCCTCTCCCCTAAATGATACCACAATTACTGAATTAAATTATAGAGTCTATCCTTGGCTTCTACCGAATGATTTACTTTGTAAATCACAAGTAGGTAAATATAGTGTTATGCATATGTTTGCAGCCAGTGGCTTTGTAGAAGACACATTTGTAGTTGAAACGGAAATCAAACAAAAATTAGTCACAAGCTGAGAATCAAACCAACGTGTTCCTTGTGCTGTCACTCAATGTTCGTACACTACAAGTTGCTATAAAATCTAGAATTATTAAAAGGTTAACAAGTATCAAGAAAACCTTCCTTTATTTAAACAATATTATCTATTTAAATATAACAATTCTAATTCTAAAATCTTTTGCCCAGTACATCAAGCAAGGGTATGAATTATAAAGGCTATTGTCTCATATAAAACTTTCAGTTGGTGATAAATACATGCACGTGGGTTTTAAGAGAAGTCTGGCTGCTGTGAAAGAGGCAGTGCGTGGTCAACACGAGATCAACAACCTCACTGACACGGAAGCGTAAATACATCTTTTATTCATGACTTCAATTATAAAAGGTAGTTGAGTTTTTCAGTCAGACTTAGCGGTGGAAGGCTTAAATTTTGCAATGCCGGTCATAAAAGAGAAAGATACCTTGCATGTTATTCCCTCTAAATCTAAATGTACTTTTGCAAAAATTTGAAGGGAAATTGATTTTCTTTCAATATTATTTTAGTCTTATTTGCACCTATTTCAATTTATTTCATTATCAATATAGACGATTGTACATCTATTTCACATCTTGAGAGTTTCATTTCCCTATATTGGGTCAATCCCATAGTGCTTAGGTTCAAACTTGAGTTGTTTGAGATTAATCTCAAAATTTTAAAATTAAAAGTCTAAATTGTCAATTCTCACCCTTTCCTATTAGTAATTAGTAGTTGACTTGCTATATATTTGCACAACTAATTGCTATGCCCCAACATTAAAATCTCTTCATATTCACCCAACTAAACATGTGTAAGGAATAACAACAAACATTTAAAATGCAAAAGAGAGATAATTCTAGGAGCACTTTAATTTGGAGCATAAAAAAAACCACTTACATTTGAATATGAATATAGGCCACTTGCAATCTACTTAATTCCTTCCAACATTTTCCTAAGGTTGTAAGCTATTTTGATAAGGAGGTTAACTAAGGAGAAATTGACCCTTGAAAATTAGTAGATTCTCATAGGTATTTATAACTATCACATGTCCTCCACATCTTCATATAATGGAGATCAAGAAAAAGATTTCATAAGTCCACAAGATTTGCTAGATCACTCATATGATTTATAGGATAATTTCATACATTGAATCACTTCCATGGACCTTGAGTGTAACCCTTAGAAGATTATATTTGACCTATGTAGAATTATAGGGTTGTTATTATTCTAAGTTTGTGCGTACTTTGTGAACATCAATTTCTAGACATTGGTGAATTAGTTTTTCCCAACATCTACATCACTCTTCATTATTGTTCACTAAGATAAGTGCCATTTCCTTTCACATTTAGTTTCTAAGAATAACTTTTTAATTTATCAATTCCTGCTCTTTAATTAAATATGGGTTAATTTTACTTTTATTGTATGCTTCTATTTAATTAGTGTATTTTTATGTAAAAGGTATTTAATTCTACCAACATTTGGGTGAACCTATCTACTCTTATACCCCTTAGGATTTGAACTTATGGTTATAAATTGTTTTCCATTATATTTTTTAGGCATATAGTTATTTATTATGTTATCATTTATAAATATTGTTTAGGTTGTGTTCCTATTTATTGATCCTACATTGCCATATCTTTTCTTTTAGGATTTTTTATTTATTATGTGACTTTGGTTTTTCCTACCCAAACCACACTTTAATTTCTATTTAGAGTTTCAAATCTAATAACTACTATTTTATAATTAAAAATTGATTGTTTCATTTTGCCTTATCTTTCCATCTCTCAAAGCCATATAAAATTTCTTATGCCATGAGATACTTGAGGTCTAAATCTTCCCTTAAGCCACAAATTTGTCTAAGTGAGATCTCACTTACTAGACAAACACTTATTGATGTATTCACTCAAGCTAAATCTCTTTAGCATTTGGCTAATATTTTCCATAAGACATTATAAGGTTGTCCACTTGGCATGGATATTCTTCATGATCTTAGCTCTTTATTGAATTCTTCTAAGAAGGTATCTTCTTGTCCCTCTTCTTTCTATACTCCTAACCCTTCCCCTACCACCTACATAGTTTCTATTACCCATAATATTACACTTGGTGTAGATATTACCTATAAAATATCTCTGTCCACCTCTCTCATTGGCTTTGTTCCTCCCTATGGCTTGGCTCATGGTTATGCTCTCTCTACCATACTTAACTTTGCAACTCCACTTTGAATAAAAACATTTAATTCTAATTCTAAAGACTCATTTTTCACAATACTTAGATTCAATCCCAAGACCTTTAAGATGACATCATCCTCTGACTTGAAGAAAATAAAATAATTTGAACAAAGGGATTTTTATGACTTGAAATTTATTGTAAATGAATTAGACAAAAAATCTAGATCCCATATAGGAAAAAGTAAGGATAAAATATCCTGAGCTTTCTCTCAAGAAAACTACCATGTGGACTTGCCCAAATCTTAACTAGGTTAAATTAAATTTTGATGGTGCTACAAAGGGGAGAGTAAATGTAGAAAGGTAGGGGACCAAAAAATGGTCACACCACTTTTTGGTCCCTTACAAGAAATAATGTGAGTATGTTATGGCTTGGTAGTGATCAAGCCTAGGCTTGGTCACTATCAATCTATAACTCACTCATGTTATAATGCAAGTGTGCTTTATTTGACATAAAAAAATAACACAAAGACCAAGCTCATTTGAACTTGATCTCTCACCTTCCAAACAATAGACAATTAGAAACCAAAAGTATGCACACATTGTAAAGTCCACCAAATCACCATCAAAATGCCACCATGACATCCATGAGGTCAAGGAGGTAAGTTTTGTTGGTTTTTCAGTATAAAATTTTAATCAAATAACAAGTTTGAAAATGTTTTGATTGAATTTAATTTAATTTATAAGAATTAAAAATTCCCCACTAGTTCATGAAAACCCTAATCCACCAATTCACAAAAACCTTGCTGAAGAACAATTGTAGCAAACCTCTCTTCCAATGCCTCAACATCCTCCTAGGACACAAGAGAGCATCCTAGGGAAAATAGAAAATAAAAATAAAGAAATTGAAACATTAATTGAAAAGTTGAGAGATATG
Organism: Sequoia sempervirens; assembly: GCA_007258455.2. Lineage (NCBI taxonomy): Eukaryota > Viridiplantae > Streptophyta > Pinopsida > Cupressales > Cupressaceae > Sequoia > Sequoia sempervirens. The sequence continues at coordinate 358,079,389 of VDFB02058242.1, forward strand.
AGTGGAACAACCTCCCATCACTCTACCCTTGCCACTTTACTAGAATCTATCCTCTCTCGCATAGATTCCATGAGTGGCCAAATCAACACTTAGTCAAACAAGAGGGAAAGAGAAATACAATTTTATGTTGATAAGTTATCTCATGAATAAGGGTATGTGCAGGATCATGATGGGCCAAAAAGTGGCAATATGATGGGTATGTGGTTGACAACTTTTTTTTTACCCAAAATTGATGAAATGAAAAGGGTTTTTAAAGGAGATCCTCAACTTTCCACCAATATAAATTATGATTTAATTTGAATTTAATAAATAAGTATTATTCATTTTCTATTTGAATTATGATTAAAGTCCTAATTGATAGGCTGATTGAAAAATATCTATAGCTTTCAAACAATATCACATTTTTTTAATCCAAAACATGCGTCACATTCTATGCTTCACATACTATAGGATTAAAAAAAAATTGAATTTCATGAAGTTTTGACCAAGTTAAAGTGGTCAAACATACGAGTTTTTATATTTTTTTAAAGTTGTAATAAAAAAATCATAATTAATTATTTACTTGGAAAAAAATTACAAAAAAATATGCATCACATCTGGACATGAGTCCTCTACTTATATATAAAATCTTATAAAAAAATATTATCATTTTATTGTGGTTAGGGTGGTTAGACAGATACCTACTTCTTATTTTTTCCCTGAAATTTAAGTACTACTGCATTGAAATCTCACATTTTCACCAAATAGCTTTTTAAAAATAAATAAAAATTGGTAGTTTAGAAACTACATTCAATTTTCTACAGATTCTATTCTTACATATTTTTGAAATAATATAGATAACTTATTCAAATTTTTACATCAAGTTGCCTAACTCTGATTTTTCTGAATTTTTTGCCACTTAAGGGCTTGTTTTTTCCATGATGATTTTGCACATACCCATAAGTGAAACAAAAAAAATTTGAAATATGACTTGTGCACATTGTTCCTTGACTCGTAAACTAATGCAGTCCTACACAGTAGATGTAGGAGGTTCAATATCCATTGATGCCAACACCAAGGGATAAAGATTAATTTTTGAGATAGGTGGTGGATGGTTTTTGACCATCCTCCATGCAACAAAAATGAGGTCTCACAATAATTTTTGAGGAAAATCTATTACAATTTTTTCCTCAATGAGATCCCAAACTACTTCAACATATGAGAGTTCCAAGGTAGAGATGGGGCTCTACACAAGACAGAAAGAGGTCACATCGTGCCCAAGACTGATCATAGATACCCCTTGCTAGGCTAGATATTGAGAATGTCATGATACCTTCCATTGTGAGGGAGAGTGTTGAGGTCAAGAGATTTTATTCAATCAAATTTCTCACTTAAACCATTTTACAACACACTAGGCCTTTAGCATTGGGTGTGTTAGCTCACCTATAAAAAAAATGCATTGCTTTAGCCAAAATTTCACCTCAAATTAATAATCAATTTGAGATAAGTAATTGGGTGGTCTTGTTAGCATGTGTGGGTTAGATGTTGACATTTTTTGTGCCCCCCCTTGTGGTTCATCAATTATAGTAACCTATGATATATAGACCACATTACTGCTTTCCCTCTTCATTCATGTCTTAGTAAAAATCCAAGTTGCAAGAATCCAAAATGGCCAGGTGTTGAAATTATCAGGTTTTCAAGTTTTCACTTACTCTCTTAACTGTTTGACATCTCTACCAGCGTGAGTTCACCTTACTTTCCTTTAAAAATATTCTTATAGATTTTGTTGGTCTTTCAAGTCATCAATCTGTCCCCTTAATCTTTTGCATACTTTAGAGTATCCATCATCCCCAAAGTTCAAGTCTTGTGATGATATCAAAGTGTTAGTTTTGTCAATATTTGGGGTTTTAGGTTGTCATTATTTTCATTACATTCTTAATTCTCATAAGGTACATGTGTTAATTCACATACTCGATGCCTGATACTCGATAAAGGAAACTTTGAATGCCTAAGTGTAGTACTTTGGGCTTTCGATCTTCTCCTTGATTTCATACCACTTTCAACCCACTCCCATATACATTTTCCTAACTCCAAATCTAGGTCAAATTATTCCCCTTTCATACCAATTCATTTTCATTAGGTTTCAACCTTTAGGTCTTCTCTTTACGTATTTTCATTTTTGACATGTGTTAAGCTTCACACCTAATCCTCAAAACCTAATTTCTCCCTTTCATCCCACATTCTTCCAAATTTATTCACCAAGCCTTTAGGCTTTGGTGTTGAACCATACATTTTATAGTGTAGAATGCTATGTCTCTTTTCCTCAATTAGGGTCTTTCACCTAATGAAAAGAGATAGATCCCACACCCAAAATCTAGGTGGTTCACTCAAACTAAGATATGTATGATGAAGTTAATACTAAATGAAATGATCTAAATGAAACTAATTGATAAAATTGATTGATTAGAAATGTAAGACTATTGAAATGCAACTTTTTTTGAAAACACATTGTGTAATGTAAAAACACCTAGAAATGTCAACAAAACTAAATAGAAATGGATGAGATTGAAAGTGTGCACCTGGAATATGGATAGAGATTGGAAATGGCTTCTGGAATGCTGTTGATGCTAAATTTTAGGCCTGGTGGGACTCATTCGCCATTCTGGGCGAATCAGTCCTAGTTCTATAAAACTGAACCAGAGCCCATTTTAGACGAATGGGTATCCAAAAATGCAGAAAACCAAAGTCAATCCTAGAAGTGGGACTCATTCGTACCCATGGTGAATGAGTCGACTTTTGAATTTTTTAAGATTCAAAGGTGGAAATAGGAGCCTTCGGTCTACACTTTCTACTTCTCTAGGTGTTCGGTTATGAAACAATCAGATTCAGGCCTGAAAGTGACTTTTTGTGAGTATTTTGACTTGTACAATGAAGGGGTGACTTGAAAAAATTTGCAATGAAATCTTCAATGATTTCTAAGCCTCCAAGATGTCTAAATCTACAAACACACAAGACAAGAAAGAGAAATGCTGGATGTTAGGGCATGGGGGTCAAAGCCCTTTTAGGTAATTAAACCAAAATGGTGAAAGAATGTAACGAACATGCAATAATGGAGTTATTACCGTTCCATGATGATTGATCTTGAATTTTTGAAACAAAACATGAAGAATTTACCCTTGAATGTCTAAAAATTGCTATCTTAATGACTTGAAATGACAAAACCCTAACTTGTTTTACATGAGATGGAAGAATGATGGATGACCAATGAAGAATGGTTATGATTTAGGGTTTAGAGAGTTGATTTTATAGGAAATTCACCTTATTAGCCTATAAATTGAATCCCTAAGGCTGACATGAGAGAATATTAAACTTAATTTCCAGTCTTTCCAACTCAAAACTCAAATTTGACCCAAATCAGACTCATTCACCACCTTGGGAGAATCAATCCCACTTGGCAGGGAATCATTCATCATAGGTGGTGAATTAGTTCCAGTGGGGCCCATTTGATAGCTATGATGCCAGGGAATAAGGAAATAAGGTTTTTATGATGACTTTGTCAATTATTTGATCAATTTAAGCCTTGCACAATATGGGGGTAATAAGGGTCTATTAGTGATGACGTGGAGGTCAATTACGGCTTGGGACACAAAATTCAATGTGAAAGTGTGATTAAATACACTTTACAACACTAAAATGAGGTCCACATAGCCTAGAAAGGCACAAGAACCAATGTGAATGTGTAAAACACATTACAACACTAGTTTGAAGTCAAATTTAGTTTAAAAGCCTTCTAGATTGATGTGATAATATATTTAAATACATTTTTTTATGTTGAATTAGAGGAAAATGGGTTCATTAAGTCTAGAAAAGCGTGAAAGTCTTTTACAACACTTTACAACACCTTTACAAGACATCGTTAAATGCATTTTATTCAATTTGCAAGGGTCCAGACCTAGCGTGGATGTGAAAAACACCTCGCAACATTGAATTAAGGCCTCATTAAGTCCAATTTATCATCAATTATTCCCCAAATCAAGTAAGTTTCCTTTTTTCTATGGTACATTTATCCCCCACTTTAGTGAGAGGATGAACTTGCTTCAAACTCACACTAAAGTAGACATTGAAGAGATGGCCAATGGTACCAATGCGGATGACAATGGATGAAAAAGACCAAAGGAGATTGTGCAAGATCCTAGGATCCAAGATCCTATGTCATGCCAACATAAGCACAAAATAACATACACAAGGTGACTGATTTGCGACAAGACAAGATACATGATCATACAATGGAAAGAACTAGAAGAGTGAAAATAAAAAGGTGGATGAAGTTTTGACCATTTTTCCAAATAGTTGTGGATTAGATCTAGGCTTGTTTGTTTGGAAAAAGTGATGCATACTCACTCTGGGGCAACAAAACTATTGGCTATCTGCTGGGTGAGAAGTCCACAACATAGTCACTCTGAGGCCACATAATTGTTGGTTGTCCACGAGGTGAGAAACCCCTAAAAGGTGAGACACATAAGGCCGATATGTGCTCACACACACGTAGGTGGCTATGGGGAAATTCGTTCCTTAGAATGGGATTCCCACTCAACCAGACCAAAGTTATACCTCCTGATAACTTTAATAAGGTGCCACAATAATGAAAATGGTTTTCGAGCTCTATGAGGTAAGCAAAACTTCGTATGGTTGACACTCATAGACATTTTAAATGAAAGATAGTGTAAGGAATGTTCAAAGGGATTTTTCTTTGTTCGTGCAATGTCTCAAGTTAGGGAACATTGTGCTTGATGTTTCCAAGAGAGGATGTTCCAAAAGAAGTATCATGCTCTTGGAGGGAATCAAGCCCAATGACTCCACCAAGAGAAGGACACATTGCAAGAAGAAAGAAATTGCGCAATGAAATGTGAGTGGTGATGTATGGCCCCACTTTAAAGCGGATGTGAACACCAATATTGTGAGCAATTGATTTAAAGTAGAAGAAGAAGACATGAGAGCTTACTCAGAAAGCCCTATTCCAAGTCATATGTTTTGAATAAGCAACGTCATGAAAAAGGGTAGTATGTCACATGCAAGCCATCTTAAGGCATGTCATCCACATCCCAAGCTTTCTCTTATATGTTCATGAAAAGTTAACGACTAGCCAAAAGAGTCAATGACAAGTGACATATGAGGACAAGGCTACTAAACCCCTTGCTCCCACTGAGTGTAGGAAAAAGGTGAGCCAAAATGATTGATGAAATGTGGGCAAGAATGAAAATCGGTATCAATTAGAGAAATTAGGTGCCCCCACAGAGGGAAGCATACCAAACTCCTGAAAATATTATATTTTATGACTCAAAGCATTACATTCATTAGTGGAATGACCATGAGCTCTATGATATGCACATAATGAAGTTTTGTAATAACATTTCTTTTGAGTTCTTGGAGGGAGAGAGATCAAGTGATCTTGGAGGAGTCTCAACAAGATACCCTCTTGATCAAGAGGAGAAGTAGTTGGTGTTGTTGGTGGCAAAGAGATGTCTTTCTTAGTAGAGGATGTCATATCTATGCAAGGTTCTTTAGATTGCAAGAGTTTGTTCTCACTCTTGCAGGAGGAGGGAAAATCTATCGAATGTAAATCATTGGTTTCTTGCGAGATGACATTGACATTAAGCGAAGGTGTATTTAATTGTTGGATGATTTGTAAAGGAGAACAATCAAGACCACTAGTGTCTATCAGCTTAGGATGCTTTACAGTTAAGGTTGGCTTAGAAGAGTGTTATGTGAGAGTGTTGATGTTGAGGGAAGGCTTGGCGATTTCTATCACATGACAATAGTCAAGCACATGAGTTATTTATTGTGTGATAGTATTGATAGGGTTGCAGATACCTTTCTTGTTAGCATCACATCCTTTCCCACTATATCCAAGTTGTTTCATAAGTTCATAACCTCATCCATAAAGCTTTTTCATTGCTTTTGAAGTTGGTGGTTGTTCTTGATTAAGTTCTTCAAAGTTTGTCGTGTAATTTGCTTTGCCATATAAAGTGGTTGAGGCAGATGCTTTTGAAAGGTCATCTGAGTCATGTTCGAAATCCAAGGAACCCCAATAATCTTTTGATAGCATCATGACTTGTTCAATATGTTGTGGTAACCTATCTTTTTTTTGTGCGGGTTCCACTTGTGTGGTTGGTTTTAATGTGTTCAAGGGGTTCTCTGTGGTTTTCTCAAGTTGCAAGACACTATAAGGCTCATGATCAACATCGAGTGTGCACACTTTGTTGTTGTAGATGTATTTCATTTTTTGATGAAGAGTGGAAGGCACACCATTCATTGAATGAATCCATGGCCTGCCTAGAAGAAGGTTATATGAAAGGTCGTGAGGCATAACCTAGATTGTTGTGTTCAATGCGACTTCTCCAACTATAATAGGTAAAGTGATCACACTAAGCAGTGTCTTTTCAACATTGTCAAAGCCCTTAATTGATAAAGATTCAGGTTGAATTTATGATTTATCCACACGAAGCCTATCCAAAAGGTTTATGCTACACACATTAAGGGCTAAGCCATTGTCAATAAGGGTTCACTTTATCCCTATTTGATTGTATTAAGCAATGATCATGAAAGCTTCCTTTTGTTTTTGCACTTCCAGAGGGGGGAGTTCACTTTGGTGGAAAACAATGTTAGCATTTATGGCTTGAATCATGGCTGCAATATTCTGTGGTTGTGTATTAGAAGGGACAAGAACTTGTTGTAAGGCTATTTGAAGCATAGTGTTATAGGTCTAGGTGAAGTTTTAAGAAGGTCCCAAAGGGAGATATTTGTAGGAGTACTTTTAAGTTGTTCAACAAGATCATACTCCCTTAAGCGAGGGGCACTAGGCAATATAGAATTTGGAAAAGGTAGAGAAGGTGGGTTTGGTTGTGGTGGTGACGAATTGTTTGAAGTGTTATATGTATGAGCAATGGTATTATGACTTGGTTGCTGCAACATATTATTTGGAGGTGGGTAGAGGGTGAATTTGGGTTTGTGTTGAGTTTGTTTGTGTGAAGGGGGATAAAGGATGAGTTGAGGTTGAATAATATTAATATCCCTTGGCAAATGAGAGTTTGCATTGTCTTTGAAGGGCATAATATCATGATTACCAATATTATCTTTGCCTTTTATGATGATATTCTCCCTAGAAGGAGAGTGTTTAGGAGAACAACAAACCTCATGTTTTTGACAATTAAGGCTTGGTTCATTCAAACTAACTTCATCACAACTAAGGGAGTTATGAATAATGGGGAGATTAGGGAAAGACTCTATTCGATCATTTGTTATTTGTAAGGTATTATTCTCTTGTTCTATATTATCTACCCTACTAGGAGAGCTTGTAATATGTTCATCTAAGGTTGAAATTTGCAAAGTAGCTTCATCACAAGTGGGAGAGGCATCAAGAGAAGGACCATTATGAGTTTCAAATAGATCTTCCCATATGATAGGGACATGAGTGTGAATAGGCATATCTTCTAACACCCATCTATCCTCTTTGCATCGAGGAGGGATATTAGGAGAAGAACAAGTTGGATTATCATGATTATGGATACTAGGTAAGGTGATGTCTAGAAATGTGTTTATGATTTCATCTTCTTGGTGTGTTGTGTGACTCTCATGATTACTTATTATGATGTCCTCTTCTTTAGCAATGTTATGTTTAATAGGAGAGGTAAGAGAAGGGAAACAACTCGGATTGCCAAAACTCTCATCAATTGGTTCTTCTAACACTATAATCTCTTCTTTGCAAGAGGGAGAGAAAATAGGAGAAGAAAAAATGTAAGTGTTATGATTATCCAAGGTTTCTTTCACTAGACTAACCTCATCCACAAAAGGGGAACTAGGACATAGATCTATGACAAACAAAAAGAGAGGGGAACATACCTCATATTCATATGCATTTAACAAAATTCTCTTACAACATGCAATAAGATCTAAAAAGAGAACATGCAAGATGACAACTATAGAACTTTGTAATGAAAACATGATGGAATGATTATTCTACAAACTTGAAATGTAACTTGATGCTAAAGCAAAGATGCAAAAGAGGAATGCAATTTTTTAGATTTTAAAGATGACAATTGACTGATTATGATATGTAACAAGATTGGAATGCAAAGTTGAAATTGAAACCATTCATGAAATGAGCTAATTTAGGCTAGATATAATGAAATGCATATTACAGAAACTTAGCCAACTGATATAGTTAGGGAATGGCACCAAATAGAAGCTTAAAAATAGAGTTTTCAGTTATGTAAAGGGCAGTTTCAGGGGTGAAAAGGGACTCATTCACGGGCAAGGTGGTGAATGAGTCCCAATATGGAATTTTTTCAGAATTTTTAGAAATTTTTGAGTGGTTTTGATGTTTTTTGAGTGCTATGATGTAGACCTAAGTTAAAAATGCAAAATGCCAAAAAATTTAAATGAATTTAGATGTTGAAAATGCAACCTAAATACACTTTTTTTTTTTATCATGAATGCAAAATTTGAAACCTAGCATGCCAATTAACTAATGCAAACCCTAATGCAAAGTAAATGTAAGGCTAGATCTATAATGAAGGACTCCAAATCAGAAAAGAGAAGTATTCGAAAAGCAAGTTCACCAAAATGAACCATAGATTTTATAGTGTAGAATGCTATGCCTCTTTTGCTCAATTAGGGTCTTTCACTTAATGAAAAAAGATAGATCCCACACCCAAAATATAGGTGGTTCACTCAAACTAATATATGTATGATGAAGTTAAGTGGTATGTGCAAGATCATCATGGAAAAAAAAGGCCCTTAAGTGGCAAAAAAATTAGAAAAATCAGAATTAGGCAAATTGACATAAAAATTTGAGTAAGTTAACTATATCATTTCAAAAATATGTAATAATAGAATATGTAGCAAATTGAATGTAGTTTCTAAAGCACTAGGTTTGTTTTAAAAAAAAAGAAATCTATTTCGTGAAAATCTAAAATTTCAATGCAGTAGTACTTAAATTTCAGGGAAAAAATAAGAAGTAGGTGTCTGTCTAACCACCCTAACCACAATAAAATGATAATATTTTTTTATAATATTTTAGAAATAAGTAGACGACTCATCTCCCAATGTGATGCATATTTTTTTGTAATTTTTTTCCAAGTAAATAATTAATTATGAATTTTTTATTACAAAATTTTAAAAATATAAAAACTTGTATGTCTGACCACCTTAACTTGGTCAAAACTTCATGAAATTCAGTTTTTCTTTTTTTAATCCTATATTATGTGAAACATAGAATGCAACACATATTTTGGATTCAAAAAATGTGATATCATTTGAAAGCTATAGATGTTTTTCAATCAGTCTATCAATCAAGACTTTAGTCATAATTTGAATAGAAAATGAATAATAATTACTTATTAAATTAAAAGTAAAGCTATTTTATATTGGTGGAAAGTTGAGAATCTCCTTTAAAAACCCTTTTTGTTTCATCAATTTTGGGTAAAAAAAATTCATTAGCCACATACCCATCATATTGCCACTTTTTGGCCCATCATGATCTTGCACATACCCTAAGACTAAATGAAATGATCTAAATGCAAATAATTGATAAAATTTATTGATTAGAAATGTAAGATTATTGAAATGCAACTTGTTTGAAAACACGTTGTGTAATGAAAAAACACCTAAAAATGTGAACAAAACTGAGTAGAAATGGATGAGACTAAAAGTGTGCACCTGGAATATGGATGGAGACTGGACATGGCTTCTGGAATGTTTTTTATGCTGACTCTTAGGCCTGGTGGGACTCATTCACCATTTTGGGCGAATCAGTCCTAGTTCTGTAAAACTAAACCGGAGCCCATTTTAGATGAATGGGTATCCAAAAATGTAGAAAACCGAAATCAAGCCTGGAAGTGGGACTCATTCAAAACCCATGGAGAATGCATCCAATTTTTAATTTCTAAAGATTCAAAGGTGGAAATAGGAGCCTTCGGTCTACACTTTCTACTTCTCCAGGTGTCTGATTTTGAAACTGTCAGATTCAGGCCTAAAAGTGACTTTTTGTGGGTATTTTGACTTGTCCAACGAAGGGATGACTTTGAAAAAATTTACTATGCAATCTTCAATGATTTCTAGGCCTCCAAGATGTCTAAATCTGCAAACACACAAGGCGAGAAAGAGAAATGTTGGATGTTAGGGCATGGGGGTTTTCCTTGGTCAAAACCCTTTTAGGTAATTAAACTAAAATGATGAAAGAATGTAATGAAGCATGCAATAATGGAGTTATTACCTTGCCATGATGATCTATCTTGAATGTTTGCAACAAAACATGAATAATCTGCACTTGAATGTCTGAAAATTGCTATCTTAATGACTTGAAATGATAAAACCCTAACTTGTTTGACATGAGATGGAAGAATGATGGATGAATAATGAAGAATGGTTATGATTTAGGGTTTAGAGAGTTGATTTTATATGCAGTTCACCTTATTAGCCTATAAATTGGATCCCTATGGCCGACATGAGAGAATATTAAACTTAATTTCTAGTTTTTCCTGCTCAAAACTCAAATTTGACCCAAATGGGACTCATTCACCACTTTGGGAAAATTAGTCCCAGTGGGGCCCATTTGCCAACTATGATTCCAGGTGTGAGCATACTTTTCAAAATCTGCAAACACTAACCTCAAACAAGGGTTAGTACCTACAAATCCTTCAAGAACACTCCTATGAAATACCTTGCAAAATGCTTAAAACATGCAACAAAAGGATGAAATAAAGCTACAAGCATAATGAAAACACTCAACAAGTTACCTATTCCATAGTGGATTGGTGTCACATGTGCTAGTGACCCTTTCCCAATACTTGATCAATAGCTAAAATGATGAAATGCAAATGGAGATGATGAACAATATTATTTCTCAAACCAAGAGAGTAACCTTGCATAAAATTGTGGATCCATGAATGAGAATGAAGGCCTTATTTTATAGATTTTCTTGATGAGAGATTGGCCAAGATGGTGAATGTGGGACTAAAGATCCTCTAATGAGAAGATGACACTTGTCAAATGATGATAGGTCAATGGTTGTGCAAGATTTTGGAAGAGTGCCCATGAGAGGGAGAATTTGAATTCAAATTTGCAATAAATTTTGAGAGGGGGACAAGAAAAACAGCAATAAATGCCATGTTTGACTTGTCATGTTGAGGGAAAATGAGGTTTTTAATAAATCAATAAAATTGATTTATTGTGCAAGTGGAGATATCTAGAGAATGCAAGTGGGATGTGATTAGCATTAGATTTAATTAGGATTAATTAGCTAGGATGATGATTAGGATGCTTTGACTTTTATGACTTAAATATTTGATTTATTTAAATCAGAAAAGGATGGAATATGCAATATGATGGATGTTTGATTTATTTGATTTAAGTTGATGACTTTTAGGAGATTGATAAATAAACTTGATTTATTTTCAATGGATGAATATGACCTAGTTGAATGCATTATGTCAATTTGCGTGTTTACATTTTGCCCCTCTTTGAAGCAATGTACTTGTTGCGTTGGTTCAAAGAATAAACTGTCACGATTGAAATCAAAAAAATTCTAATTTTTTAGGATACTCGAGTGGAAAGAAGTACACTTCATATTGCCCTCGAGAGATTCGAAAAGATTCGATTTGAGTCGATCGCGATAAAGAGGTTCAAAATGGGTGGTTATGGATGACGATGCAAAAGATGATTTCCAAGATGCTTAGAATAACAAATCTATATTATTCTAAACAACTTAAAGATGATATGATATGAGATGGATGAGATTGATGATGTGATATGTTGTGATTATGCAATGGATGATTTATGAGATGCTTAGACTAACAGATCTACATTCGATGATGATGCAAATGCAATGCATGTGAAATGATCGATGTTTCCTATTATGTATGATATGAATGATATGCGGTATGCTGACAGTTTTCTGGATGCAAGATGGATGCATGATGGATGCATTGGTGATGATGTTAGTGCGGAAATGAGATGATGAAAAGAGGATCCAACAAGCCAACATTATGAGAAATGATGATGAGAAATGATGATGATAGATGGATGATTTGCTTATCAAGGATTGGGATTTTCAAAGGGTCACTTACTTTATTTTTGATAACACACCTAAGTATGATGCATCAAGGTATAAAGGACCAAGATGACGTTGTACTTAGTGTGATGGACTTTGACTCACAAATAGATAGGAGTATTCTTGTTCACACCTGACATACGGAAACTCTGCTAGGATGCACTTTAGAAGTCTCAAACATCTCGGACCAAAACACGGAAAGGTATAACCAATCAATGCAATAGTCAACAAGCTATTTGAAACATCCTCCATACATATCTAACAAAGCAAGTATTCGCCAAGTTATTTTACAAGAACGTCCAACAAGCACAACAGACAAAAGTAATGATTATTTGCCCCATTCCTATCTCTCTAAATCCTTCATTCGGATATCATTGAGAGGTCCTTGGATTGAGTGCAATAAGATAAGTCAAAAGAAAAGACCAAGCACACAAACAAGCTAATGTTCTTCAATACTACTAACCAAAAGGGAATGTGTTTTTAAGGATAAGAACCGAAACTATTGCCAAAAGATAATGCCCATTGTAGGAAGGATACATCCTAGGACATGTTAGTGGATGGCGGCACGTCATTTCGTTTATCCAAAGTGTTCTTTCTGATAAATAATGCCCCTTGTAGGAAGGATTCATCCTATGACATGATGTTATCCTAACTTGTTGGACTACAACTTGACTTGACTTAGACTTGAGACTTGACGCTTTTGAGTTTTGCTTTTAACCTGCTAGACTTGTTCTAACTGTTTCACCAAAGGTTGAGATGATGATCAGTTTATTATGAATGGTGTTTATTGCGGTGCAAGCGAGATGAGGCGGATGGATTTTTTCAAATTTTGGATGTTTTTGATGTTTTGCAATGTTTTGAGGCTATTTTTGGTATTTTTTGAAGTTTTACAAATGTTTTGATTTTATTTTCCAATGTTTTTGGGATTTTATGAGATTTTGACCGAGAGACTAACCTAAAGACCTATCCTAGGGGCCTCGGGGGCTGATCGACAGATTAGCCTTACCTACGTTAAGCTCAGAGATGACATAGTTCGGATTTCAATGTTTTTGATGTTTTATTCTTTTATAGATGTTTTTTTGGATTTTGATGCTTTTCAAATGTTTTTGGATTTTGATGTCTCGGGGGTTGATCAGAGATTAGCCTTGCCTATGTTTAAGCTTAGAGACGACGTAGTTCGAATTTCAATGTTTTTGATGTTTTCTGCTTTTATAGATGTTTTTTGAATTTTGATGCTTTTCAAATGTTTTTGGATTTTGATGTCTCGGGGGCTGATCAAAGATTAGCCTTGCCTACGTTTAAGCTCAGAGACGACGTAGTTCGGATTTCAATGTTTTTGATGTTTTTCAAATTTTTTGAGTGTTTTTGGATTTTTTGCATGATTTTGATGATTTGGATATGGATATGAATGATGATATCAGTGCTCTGTTTGAGATTTTGTTGAGGACCAAGCCAAGGTTTGAATGATCGAGTCGATGGATTGATGATGACAATAACATTGTTGAGGATGCACAACAATGCAAGGATTGTGTTAAGCAACACAATGATTGAGATGTTGATGGGATTGATGATGATAACATTGTTGAGGATGCACAACAATGCAAGGATAGTGTTAAGCAACACAAGGATTGGGAATGACATCCCCAAGATGATGATGGATTGATTGGATTTGATTGATCAAGATTGTTAAAGCTTGATTTGGAACACAAGATGTTCGAATGATTTGATGTGACGTTTGACAGGTGTGTTAGATGCGACTGATATTGATTGTTTGAATCGATGTTCGATTGAAGATGGAATTTGATAAGGACATGTTTTCATCAAAATATGCCATGGGCTAATGATTTGGATTTTTTCTCAATAGTGGTTTCGACCAATTTAATTTCACGTTTGCCAATGTTTAGATCGCCACATAAGTCAGAGGATACATATCAAGATTTATTCCTGAAGCAAGATGTAAATATCTGCCCCCAATGTCTAGCAATGTATGGAGTGTCATGGGTGGATGCTCAGATAAGTGTATGGATGGAGGGACATGGATTATCTTGCGATAAGATAAGGTGTTCAGATAACGAATGTTCATTTGGATAATGCTTCATGGCTCAGATAACGTAGGATAGGATAGGATCAATGAAAATGACCCATGTCAAGATGTTTATCATAAGCAAGCGTAAGGTGTGCCCCAAAATTCTTATCAAGATCAAGATAACTTGGACTATGGATCATGAAGAAGGATGAAAATGGATTAGATAAATGGTGTTTGGATGAGTGGATTTATTATGGATAAGATGGATGGAATGCTTGATTTATTATGGATGGGATGAGATGCTTTCATTTGAACTGGCGCACGTAGATGCTCGATTCTACACATGACACCTATTTGCTAGGTTTTCATCATGGTCTTGCCCAAAGTGCCACCGAAGTGGTTTTCACTAGAGGACGATTTTTTTTCTTTACTGTTTTCAATCCTTTTTTTGATTTTCATATTTTTTTGATTTTTTTGATTTTTTCGAAAGATTCATGTTGAACCACCTGGTGGTGTTGACATAGATGTCCCTGTCATAATGTGCCATCGATATCCTGCCTGAAGGAGCTACTTTGCTAAGATACATGCACTTGAATGCAACTTTTGGGATTCTTGATCTACTTCATTGATACCGGAGTTAACTTTGTCTTTGTGCACACATCGCGATAGAGTGCCCTTTGAATCCTTATGATGAAGGGTTGTTGCCAATACATGGTCGATGTGAGAATTGGATATCATGTGTGGTGGCATGGATGGGGTGTGTTTAGGGATAAGAGATGGATTGGTTGACAGTTTGGAACCTTTGACTCTCCAAACTTGGGAAGATGAGCAATGATGGGTGGATATGAAAGTGTGCATGGAATTAGGACCAAGTGCTTGATATACTTTGTATGTTGCTTGAAAAGCTTGCTTTTGATTTTGTGGACATCCTTGATAGATACTTTTCCCTCTTTTATTTTTCCCCATAGTTTCTTTGACTGATGGAGTTTGATAGGGATAATCTTTCTTTGTATTCTTTAGTATCCATTTGTATTTGATTTGTCCATTATGCTTCTCAGCTTCTTTTTCTTTGATAATGTTTTTCGTACTTTCATTCAAATTTTTCCTTCAAAGTTGGTCCCAATTCATGGATGGGGTGATCGGTGGATGAGGATTCATGACGTGGCTGGTTGTAGTATTGACACTTCGTCATAAGGATTCTTCGTGCTCCCTATGTTGACGTTTGCTTGAGACGAAGTTGCCCCCAGTATGGTGGAAGTGGTACCTTCATGCTTTGATTTCTCCTGTTCCAAGAGCTATTGTTCAATAAGTGTTCTCTGATAGATGACCACCATAGTTGACGTTCTTTTAATCTGCTGCTCTGCTAACTCTGAATGTTCTATCTGACTTGTTTTGTTGAGCGGATAATGATGGATATCTTTATTCATGATGTCCTCAATCTGAGTTTGGGACATATTTGATCCTGATGTTGACAACTCTATTTGATTGTAGGAGTTAAGAATCTGCTCTTTTTGTGTAACAAAATCTTGTTCTAGATGAAGATCATCAACGTGCCCATCTGTAGAAAGCATCTCATGGGTAGATGGAGAAGTATGTGCTACATGGATATGATCATCTTGCATGGATAAGAGAGTGTTCATTAGATTATTGTAGTATCTTGAAGATATAAATTCTTGATCTTGATTAATTTTGGAGTTGCTTTCGACATGCTTTGGATCAAGTTCTTGACATGAGTTAGTTTCAAAGGATGGATTGCTTACAAAGGGCTTTTGGATGTCGACATTAGGCATGGTCAAGTTCAAGGTTCCTTCAGCATCTGTAACCATGAGGTCAAAGGGGATCAACATGTTTTGAAAATGACCATTGCTAGACCTTAGTGAAAGATTTTGATCTTGCTTTGGAATAACTTCTTGAGATATGTCCTCTAACTCATAAGGCGATGTAGAGACATTTTCAATATGGTTATTGGTCAACGGATCATGCATTATGTCAATTGGATCAAATAGTCATAACACTCCTTGAAATAGATCACTAAAGATTGGCTCTTGATGTATGGTGAGTTGATCATTGGATTGTGTAGATACATCCTCAATGTGCTCCTTGATGGAAAGGTTTTGATCATTGTTTTCGACAATTGTGGTGGAGAGATTGTGAATGCCTTTGATCATAGAGTCAAGTGATGTTGATATTTCTTGAATTGGCTCATTGTTAAGTTTTGTTGGTGGATTTTGATCGTGATTCAAAAGTGACTCTTGACATATATCTATTTGATCATTGGATGAAGTAAACGTGTGCTCAGTGATGGATTGATCTTGATCCTTGTTTTCAATAGTTGTCATCTTTTGTGTTGGTTGGGTAGCTTGAGATTGTTGAAGTCCTTGGTGGTAGGCTTGATGTGCTTTTAGTGCGATGCTACGATATTGACTTATTGCACTTAGTTTTGGCAATAGTGCTGGTGTATTTGGAATCATGTTGGATGCGGTGACAAGTGATTGAGATACACTTGGAGCGATAGTGAGTGTTTGAGATGTGATGGGCATGATAGTGGTGGTTGGAATGATTGAAAAGATAGTGATGGTTGGAATGACCGAGGTGATAGGTCCTTGGGAGACCATATTTTGATTGGTTGGGATCAACATTGTTGTTTGATTAGGTACCATCCATTGGTGTGATGCCAATGGTATATTCAAAGGATTTGTCGTGATGGTTTGATTGATGTTAGATGGATTGATTTGGATGGCGTGATTGGTGTTAGGTAAAGGGGGAAGCCCTAAACCAAGGAATAATGTAGGTAATGGTGGTGGAGATTTCCCTTGGTGCAATGCCTCAACTATTTTGGAAAGTTCTGCAATTTGATCTCACCAAATTTGTTCTTGATTTTGATCTTGACTCACTTGAGATAGTTGATTTGGCTTTTGTTTAAGTGAATTTGGGATGCCTACTTGTAGTTTTTGAATGGGATTATGGGAAAATTGACTTTGGATAATGTTCTGATTCGGGATGATGTTCAGATTTGGCATGATAGGATGAACATTGTTGGTATTGGGAATCATTTTTCCAAAGTTTTCCGAGTTAGGATTCATGTTTCGAAAACTTGCACTTGGTACATCCACATTTGGTTTGTAGGGATTTGGTGGAATGACGTTGTTTGTTTCAAGGCTCATGCATTGATTATTTGATTGGCTGATTTGTAGGTTTGGACTTAGATCTACCATTGGGAAATGTGTTCCAAACTTTGACTTGGGCATACTCACACTTGTTGTACCATTGACATTTGTCGAAGGCAATGATCCTATGCATGGACTTTGATAATTGATAGGCATTGCAAGGCTTTGAAGATTCAACTGATTTGGATTACCCAAGATGTATGGATCAAGTTTATATTCCATGTTCTTCTTGTATTTTGACCTTGTTGCAAAAGTAACCTCTAAGGCTCTTAGGACCAATGATGATATGGAGGATGGAATGTGTAAATGATATGAGTGTTGAATGTTTAAGGACTTTGGATCAATGCTAGACTTAGGGTTTGATTTTGATTGGTTGATTTTGATGACGAACTTGTAAACCCTAAGATGTTGGATGTGATCTTAGGATGAACTTGTTCAAAAGGTTTGCTAATTCAATTAGATGTATGAGAAAGGATGCATTCCCACACACCTAATTAAACAAATGACTTTGATTTGATTTAAGGATGATACCCAAGTCTAGAATGATGTTTTCAAAAGCTCTAAAGTTGTTTTGGATGGATGAATTGATGAATGTTTTGGAAGATAGATGAAAGTTTTGATGATCCTAAGAGACTTAGAGAGACTTTGTTTACTAGGCCAAGGTATTGAAGAACACACTTTTCCCTAAGAGCAATCAAAAGACCAATATGACCAAAATATATCAAGTACATGTGTGGGGTCCAATTTGTTATCTTTGCTTAATGAGTTCTTTTTACTAAAAACAACCACTTGATTATGTTTCAAACTGAATGTCCAATGTCACAACTTCTTTTCGTCCCACAAAGTGCTATGTGGAAGTTCCAAGAAATTAGGACAAAGGTTGCCTAATGTTGACCTTTGTAAGAGCAAATTAAGATGTAAACCCAATTACTTAGGAACCTCTAAGGACATAGTCCCAAGGGTAAGCAATAGTTCTTGGGCTTTGTCAAAGGTATTTTCTCTAACTAAGAGGTTTGAAATTTTGATGATGATGTTGAATGTTGGTTTTGCAATGTTTTCGATAAACGCACTGTGTTTTCAAACAAGCAATGTAACATCCTAGCTCAATTGGTACGTTTTTCTTGGTGGGCTTGCCTCATGCCCTTCATAGTAGAAGAGATGATTTTACATGCAACCGAGGATAAAATATAGAGGTATGTTAAGAATGAAGTCTTAACCTCGATATTTCAACCACGATCGGACATGGCAAGTAACTTCTTGGAATCTAAGTTCCAATGCACCACTTTGATAAACTCGTTGGATGGACTGGATGGAAACTACAAACAAGGTTCTTAATGACACAACATCAAGGACATGGCACCTTGTGAGCATCCAGTAAGCCACTAAAGACTTTAATCAATCCTACTAGGGGCTCTTATACGTTTTATGGTAGTACCCCATTCTAAAAGACACTGTACGGCTAAGGCCTACATACCATGAGGACTTGATAGTTTAGTCTTATCGATTTATATACCGGTCCGAATGAAAAACCAGTTGGAGTCACCTTCGAGTTCTCCCTTTGGATGTGCCTCTTAGGCAGGTCCCTCTAAAGGTAAACAATAGCGGGCAAGCACATTCGTGGTTTGATCGACCTTCATTTAGAAACAAAGGGAGAACACACGTAATATACCTAACTCACACTCACAAAGATTTTGTTCAATTTTAGTTCCCAAATCGAAGTGTGGAGGAAATCTTTTATGCAACCTAATGTCATCAAAAAGGCTTTTGATTCTCAAGATCACCGTGAAGTGCGAGAGAAGTGCATACTCCTTTTTAGATGAGATTATTTTGCATAAAAGATTACAAAGCATAAAAGACACATGTTCATTTTATCCTTCAAAGCAATGATTTGATTTCGTTTTAAGCACCAAAAATGAGATGTTTGAAGTTGCTTTGTTCAATTTTAGCCCAAATTTGAAAAACTTAGTGAGTTTCTAATGTTTAGTTTTAACCCAACTTTGAAAAGATCCAAAATTGGTGATTTAGTTTGTCTAAAACAGAAAAAAAAGTGGGAAATGGACTTTTCAAGCTATTTCAAAAAGCATTAAAAAATGCTTTTGTCAAGTTTTAAGTTCAAGGCCCACTCTTCCAGCTTAAATTTGCTTGTTATTTCCTTGAGTTTCTTTCACTGTCTTGCTACTCCGTTACCTTCAAGAAAAACCTGCAAATCAATTATCGATATATTCATATCTACAAATCATTAATTGACATATTCAAGAAACATTTAGGAAAATAGATTACTCCCAGAAAATAGATGTTAAAAATTGATAGTTTGCTGATTTGATAGTATGCTAATTTGAAACATTGCAGATTTTGATGCCACCACACTCAGAACAATCTTCGAAGCTTTTGGTGCCATGAATGAGCTCGAGTTGTTTAGCTAGAGCTATTCAAAGGTTTGGCATTTGGGATGGAAAAGTGACCAAATAAAACCATTCAATATAGTCAAAGATAGGTATGGACAACACCAGCTCACTGCCCAAGAAAAGCTCACTATAAAATAGATCAACATAAGTTTGCTGTCAAAGAAAATTAGACAAATTAATTAGCCATGAGAGATCGATCACACACATGGCACTTTATCTAACATAAACTTGATAATGCACGAAATCGTAGACAAGTTAAATGATCTGTTTGATAGAATGCATATTTAAGACTCATTTAATACTTTCAAACCAAAGCGCATAGATTTAAGCCTATTGCTGCTTTCTTCATGATAAGACTACTTTCGTCATCTGTAGTCAAATAGCAATCTATGGCTCAGGCAAGTGAAATACAGCTACCACGTGAAGGCATAGACAACTTGCAAGTCTCCTTACTCGTGCCTACATATAGACAATACATCTATGATCCATAGCATTTAATGGTTGTCAGAATATACTGTTGCTGGCCACGTATTGAGGAAAAATTTGAAAATACAGACAAGGACAATGAGTTGCTGATGGGCGCCATCAATAATAATGTCTCCCAACGTTCTTACCTTTAGACGCAACATTTACAGAAATATCATCATTCAAAACTGCCTAAAAACTTAGAATATTGCTCATTCATACTACTTGAAAGCTCAAAACATTTCTCTCCATATAAGAAAGAAGGAGGGGGCTGGCATCAAAATACATGATATGAAAATGATGACAGAGTTTACGCGTATGATCATAGTTATTTATGTGGTTCCTAATATGCCTACCGTGTACTAGACCCACATGAATATCACACCTTTGGAATCCCACACAACTCTCACCCACATGAATATCACACCTCTGTAATCCCACGCAGCCCTCACCCACCACTATCTAGGAAAACAGGTAAATGAAAGGCGCTATCAGAGTGCAGAAAATTATGATGCCTTGTATGAAGAGAAGCGGTTGGAGGATATCAAAATGTGGGTTCTCAATTAAAGACCAAGTCTATGAAGTCACTTTCAGGGACTATTCCACCATTCCGTGACATAGAACACCTCTAACTTCTTTCTCGAAGGCTTGTGATGTGATTGTTGTCTTTCAAAGATATTTGTGGCGTCATTTTGTCATGACAGACTTCCATTGCTATGCATCACGCGTTTTGGTATCCGGCTATAAAATCTTTGAAAATAAATTAAGAATAGACTGTTACAGCAAGAGGCAAGCACATATTGCTGGAGACTTTAAAAACTATCAAGAAAATGCAAAGTGGGAGACACACAGCTGTGCAATTATGGTGTTTAGAAAGCTTTCAATGTAGATAGTAGGTGAAAACAGAAATTGTGCTTATTAACCATTCAAGAAGCTTTCAATCTTATGTGATTGGTAGGTGTAAAATCCGTGACCAATGACTGCAGCAACATACTCCCAACCTGCAAAAAAAAAAGACTTAAACACTCTTAAAGTAATGTACTTGGCAGGTGTAAAGGAAAAATCCACGACCTTGGCCGACAGTCCCTACCTGGGCCACACATTTAGTGATGTAGATTTGTATCTGTATAGTTCTTGCAGAGAATATGGGTGATGATGAATGAAACAATATGAACTAAGAAGCGAGCACTATAACGATGCACAGGGGTAAACATGCATGCATAAAGTGAAAGAATAGGTGGACACACATTATAAGAAATAAGTCTGACATCTGATAGTACAGGAAGATAAAAAAAAAAGGACTTACCGCATGCAACTGACTTTAAATTCCAGATCAATGGAGAAATCCACAAATTCTACTTGGTGTGGCTTGGTGTGGCTTTGATGCAGAGTCTTCATTTAAATGAATTTTCCCACCTTTAGAAAAAGCAACTTGCATATGGATAACCTTAGGAGCACTGAGAACAATATTATACAGATGCATGTGGTCTCCACTTTTCCTTTTGGTTACTGGATGCATTGGCTTAACAAGAACTTTGAATGTTTATTAACAAGTATGCAGATTAGGCGCAATGCTTTGGTAAACAAGTATGGAAATTGTAAAAAAGAAAGAGATAGCATGTAAACTGTTTGATAAAATGCCTCAGATAAATGTGATCTCAGAGGCTGCAATGTCTACAAGATATGCACAAAATGGATTCATTTTAAAAGGCTTAAGGAACATTTGGAGAAAATGCAACTATTAGGCGTAAAGCAAAATCCTCAAACTTTTGCCAACATCCTCACTGCCCACCTCAGAAACTTTCAAGCAATGCATAATCGACAATGGACAGAAATAAAGACTACTTTCATATCCATAGCATGGATTGAGAAAAAAAAGTATATTAACATTTCCCTCCTTCTAGCGCCAAACTGTGAGCATACTTTTCAAAATCTGCAAACACTAACCTCAAACAAGGGTTAGTACCTACAAATCCTTCAAGAACACTCCTATGAAATACCTTGCAAAATGCTTAAAACATGCAACAAAAGGATGAAATAAAGCTACAAGCATAATGAAAACACTCAACAAGTTACCTATTCCATAGTGGATTGGTGTCACATGTGCTAGTGACCCTTTCCCAATCCTTGATCAATAGCTAAAATGATGAAATGCAAATGGAGATGATGAACAAGATTATTTCTCAAACCAAGAGAGTAACCTTGCATAAAATTGTGGATCCATGAATGAGAATGAAAGCCTTATTTTATAGATTTTCTTGATGAGAGATTGGCCAAGATGGTGAATGTGGGACTAAAGATCCTCTAATGAGAAGATGACACTTGTCAAGTGATGATAGGTCAATAGTTTTGCAAGATTTTGGAAGAGTGCCCATGAGAGGGAGAATTTGAATTCAAATTTGCAATAAATTTTGAGAGGGGGACAAGAAAAAACAGCAATAAATGCCATGTTTGACTTGTCATGTTGAGGGAAAATGAGGTTTTTTAATAAATCAATAAAATTGATTTATTGTGCAAGTGGAGATATCTAGAGAATGCAAGTGGGATGGGATTAACATTAGATTTAATCAGGATTAATTAGCTAGGATGATGATTAGGATGCTTTGACTTTTATGACTTAAATATTTGATTTATTTAAATTAGAAAAGGATGGAATATGCATTATGATGGATGTTTGATTTATTTGATTTAAGTTGATGACTTTAGGAGATTGATAAATAAACTTGATTTATTTTCTGAATGGATGAATATGACCTAGTTGAATGCATTATGTCAATTTGACGTGTCTACACCAGGGAATAAGGAAATAAAGTTTTAATGATGAATTTGTTAGTTATTTGATCAATTTAAGCCTTAGGATGCACAATATGGGGTAATAGGGGTTTATTAGTGATGATGTGGAGGTCAATTAGGGCTTGGAACACATAATTCAATGTGAAAGTGTGATTAAATATACTTTACAATACTAAAATGAGGTCTACATAGCCTAGAAAGGCACAAGAACCAATGTAAATGTGTAAAACACATTACAACACTAGTTTGAAGGAAAATTTAGTTTACAAGCCTTCTAGATTGATGTGATAATGTATTTAAATACATTTTATAATGTTGAATTAGAGGAAAATGAGTTCACTTAGAAGTATAGAAAAGTATGAAAGTCTTTTACAACACTTTACAAAACCTTTACAAGACACCGTTAAATGCATTTTATTCAATTTGCAAGGGTCCAAGACCTAGTGTGGATGTGAAAAACACCTCACAACACTAAATCAAGGCCTCATTAAGTCCAATTTATCATCAATTATTCCCAAATCAAGGAAGTTGCCTTTTTTTCTATGGTACACGTGTCCCTTTTCTTCTCTTTGAATAGGTGGTAATCCTGACACCTAATGCTCAACAAAAGCATCTTTGGGGGTCATGAACAATTCAATGCAATGAAACTCAACAAAAAGTTGACTAAGTATTTTATCAACAATTTTGGTGGTTTTTAGAACCATCGTTGGCTTTGATAAAGTTTTCCAAATCCTCTCAAAGTTCCATCACAGTTGTAGGTTAGTTGTGAGGGTTTGATCATCAACAAGCAACAATGGAAGATTTGCAAGGAAAGGAAAAATATTTGTTGATTTTTGACAAATTTTATTTTGGTTTCAAGAACCATTGTCGGCTCCAATGGATGTTCGTGAACCTCCTATTTCTTTGAAAAAGTCCTAAAATTCTTTGTGAGGGTTGAAAAAAGAAAGACAAAGGAGTAAGGATGGAGCAGTATTAAAAAGAGTTAAGTTTTAGTAACTTTAATAAGAAGTTTTGAAACCTATTTTAGTCATCAGTGATGCTCTCAGAACCTCATCACATTTCGACAAGGTTCTAAAATTTAATCCATAGGCTAATTTTTTTTGTTGATGTGTCTAAGAATTGTTTTTGACAAGGAAATAAATATTTAACAGAAGGAAGCTAGGAAAATTGAGATTTTGGACTTTTTGGTGGTTTTAAGAACCACCATTGGCTCCAATGAGGGTTCTCAAAACTTTTCTTCTTATCAACAAAGAATTTGTGATGGATAACATTCAAAGGAAATGAGAGGTAAGGTGGAGTTTCAATATTTTCATTAGTTCTAAAAACCAATGTTAGCTCCAATGAAGGTTCACCAATCCTTGAGCTTTATAGGATAACATATTTGAAGTTGGAGAGCACCATCAAACTCTCCCAAGAAACTTGGGAAAAGGAACTGATGCTACCCAAGGCTTGGTTGTTGAATTTTGAGTACAAGAAAGAGGTTTTGGAAAGAGACCTGCAAGAATTGGAAGCCAATCATGAACGAATTGTGGATCACTAGGTTGAGTGCGATGATTATTTGAAAATGATGACATGATACGAGATGCCCACCCTAGAGCTAGATCAAGAAACCATTAAATGTGAATTCAACAAGAAGATAGAGCAAGGGGCCGATGACATGTTGTCAACAAACTTCATGGATTTTGCTGCAAGAGGCTTCACAGAGTCAGAGCAAATGATCAGAGCTGTGTCGAAATGCATGGAGCATCGGGATCAAATGACATAAGGATTCAAGAGAGTTGCCTTCTAGATCTCTAAATTCGACCTCTCTAAAGAAAATAAGTTGTTGGTTGTCATCGACAAGTTCATGGAGTATGCAACGCCACAAAAGGAAGTTGTGAATCCTATTTTAGATGAAGAGTATTTGCTAAAATAGCTGAAAAGGCTAAAAGTAGCTATAAGACAAAATAGACTACAAGACCAAATAGAGAATTTAAGACAAAATAGTTTTTTTTATATTGTAAATTTTGTACTCGTATGGGGTTCTAGGTGAAACCCTAGAGATGTATTAAATTTGGGCCATTCATTGTAAATCAATCTTGGCCATTCATTTTTCTTTTGGAAAACTATAAATAGGGGCTTGCTCCTTATTTGCAAAGAGAGATTAGTTTTTTTGTAAAGACATGTTGTTGCAATTTATATATATATATATATATATAAGAAAAACATTGAATTGATCGTTTCTTGTGTATTTCTCTTTATGTGTGCATGATTTTATCTCCAAAAGTTTATTTTGACATTGTCTATTTCAGTTTAAGTTCATTCTCTATTAGTAGTTCACGTTGAGCTTTAATGGTGGATGCATGTTGCAATGTTTGATGCTTTTCAATCTCATACTTTTAGCCATTTGTTGATGACAAATTACTGTGTAAAGTTAGTCTGACCTAGTTCATTTACAACACTTAACTTCAACTGTGTATGTGTATGCTTTAAGTATTGATGTTGTAGTCTGAAAAATCATAAGTAAGCCTCAGAAGATTAGACTTGTTTTTTGAGAATGTGGGCTGTCTTTGGTTAAGCAAAACTCAATTTGGAAGTCTTTCCACTGTAGCATCAACCATTGTTACTGTTCATCTTAGTTTTAGACTTGGGAAAATTTCTAAACCCTTTCCATTTTTCTATTTCTTTTAGAATTTGAGTTAAACATACAACTCTAGCATCATTATAAAGCTAAATCTAATGATAGAAGTGAGTTTTAGACTACTACCTTAACATTGTTGTCATTGTTCATTCATCTCTAGAAATTCTAAAAATCTATCATAGACCCAAGAAAACTCCATGCTTTGTGAACCTTAAATGCCTCTTGTGACTACTAGAAAATCACAACAGCTAAGTTGTTTTTGCATTGTCATGACCTCATGGGTATGTGTAGGATCATCATGGAAAAAAATAGACCATTAAGTCGCAAACAATTCAGAAAAATTAGAGTTAGAAAACTTGACATAAAAATTTGAATAAGTTATCTATATTATTTCAAAAATATGTAAGAATAGAATCTATAGAAAATTGAATGTAGTTTCTAAAATACTGGGTTTATTTATTTATTTTTTAAAAATTATTTGGTGAAAATTTGAAATTTCAATGCAGTAGTACTTAAATTTCAGGGAAAAAAGAAGTAGGTGTTTGTCTAACCACCCTAACCACAATAAAATGATAATATTTTTTTATAAGATTTTAGATATAAGTAGACGACTCATGTCTTGATGTGATGCATATTTTTTTGTAATTTTGTTCCAAGTAAATAATTAATTATGAATTTTTTATTACAACTTTTAAAAAATATAAAAACTCGTATGTTTGACCACCTTAACTTGGTCAAAACTTCATGAAATTCTTTTTTTTTTCAATCCTATAGTATGTGAAGCATAAAATGTGACACATGTTTCAGATTCAAAAAATATGATACCATTTGAAAGCTACAGTTGTTTTCAATTAGCTTATCAATCAGGACTTTAGTCGTAATTCAAATAGAAAATGAATAATAATTATTTATTAAATTCAAAGTAAAACATAATTTATATTGGTGGAAATTTGAGAATCTCCTTTAAAACCCCTTTTCATTTCATCAATTTTGGGTAAAAAAAAGTCGTTAGCCACATACTCCACACATACCCATCATATCACCACTTTTTGGACAATCATGATCTTGCACATACCTTGACACCCGAGAGTCCTTGGGGTGTTTTTCTAAAACTTAGTTGCATATTTTTACCTTTCAAGAGAGGCATCACACTTGTGTGATGTCTATGTTGAGAAGTGCAACAACACACATCAACAAACTATGCATATATCTAGCTTATACAAAGTTCCAATTTGAACACCCTTAGCAAGCACCATAACACCTCTGGTCATCTTGCATCCACTACTCGAGAAAACAACCTACACTCTCACATCACATAGCTTAGTCAATGAGAGTAGGTTTTGTGCCAAACCAGGGATATGCAATACACCATCAACCCTCCTCACTCTACCATAAGGGAATTGGATCATGACCCTTCCATGACCAAGAATCGTTAGGTGAGAGTGATCACCCAGATACACCTTCCCACTATCATACTCTTCATACTTTGAGAACCAACCTCTGTGAGAGGTCATGTGGAAAGAAGCACTTGAGTCAATCAACCACACATCTTCCAATGCATTCATTTCCAAAGCTGTGAAAAATGCATTTGCATCTTCATACAAGGATTCATAATCAAATATTTCAATTTTCTTCTTTTTCTCCTCTTTGTAGTCTTTCTAAAATGTCCAGATTTCCCATAGTTCCAACATTTAGCCTTGGAATTTTTTCTAGGAGACTTAGATCTTCCTGGAGATTTGGACTTAGACTTCTTGTCCTTTTTCTTTCCTTTCTCCTTTGATCTGCCATGAACATACAAGGCCTCCTTAGCTATCTTAGAAGAATATTTCCATATTTCTTCAAATAACAACAAAGCAACTGCATCTTCCATCTTGAAGTGGTGGGTGTGCTTCCAATATCCATAACTAGGTGGTCCCATGAGTCTAGCAAAGAACATAACAAAATCATGCAATGAGACCCTCATCATCAATCTTCACACAAAAAAAACCTAGTTGAGCCACTAGCATATTGAATGCATTCAAGTGATCAACAATTGATCCTCCTTCCTTCATACTTAGAGAATACAATTTCTTTCTCAAGAAAAGATTATTCACCAAGGATTTTCCTTGATAAATGTCAGTAAGATTCTTCCAAAGACTAGTTGTAGTCATCTCCTCATGGACATTCAAGAGCACAAATTCAACCAAATAGAGTCTTATCAGACCCTTGTATTTCAAATCCATTACATTCCAATCCTCTTGCAAGGTTGTTGTTGGTTTTGTATCAGATATTGTAGCCCATAAATCTCTATTCTTTTAGAAGTGCTTGCCATCTTAAAACTATAAACAAGATTTCAAAGTTCTCTTTGCAAGAACACAGGCCATTGAATCTAGATAAGCACAATAAACCCTTCTAAACCACCAAGGAAATAGAGGCGATCAAGCTCTAATACATGAACCGTAGATTTTTGGCTCCAATGCACTCTCTAACTCTTCTAGGGTTTTTCACCTAAAAGGAGAGAGGTAGGGGCAAAAATGTTAAAGGGTTCATTCAAATTATGTTATGTGTGATATTATCTAAACTAAATGGAATGATCTAAGTGCAATTAATCTATGAAATTAATCAAATATGAATGCAAAACCTAAGAAACAAGTGATGTTTGAAAACACATTGTGTAATGCAACAATAAACTAGAAACAAATGCAAAGCTAAACATAAATGAATGAAACTTAAAGTGTGCACCTGAAGGCTTGAAGGAGACTAGAAATTGATTCTAAAATACTCCTGATGCTGATTTTTAGGCCTAGAGGGACTCATTCACAATTTTGGGCAAATTAGTCCTAGTTCTGCCAAACTGTACCAGAACTTGTTTCCAACAAAAGGGTATCTAAAAAATGTAAAAATCCAAAAAATGAATTGGTATGGGACTCATTCACCACCCATGGTGAATGAGTCCACTTTTGAATTTCTAGATTTTCAAAGGTGGATTTTGAAGCTTCTGATCTACACTTTGATGCCCTACAGGTGTCCGCTTCCAAAACTCTGATTTACGGGTTTGAAAATGAAATTTTGTTAATATTTTGAATTATTGAATGAGAAGAAGACTTGAGAAACCTTTAAAATTGATCTTCAATGAGTTCCAAGCTTCCAAGAGACTTAAATTTGCATACACACAAGACAAGAGAGAGAAAAGTTGAATGTTAGGGCATGGGGGTTTGTTGTGGTCAAATTGCTTTTAGGTAATTAAACCAAAATTATCAAAGAAAGCAATGAAAAATGCAATAATGGAATATATTACCTTTCGATTATGTTGATATTGAATTTTTGCAACAATGGAGGAAGATTCAACCCTTAAATGTCCTTAGAAGCTTTCTTAATGACTTGCAATGACAAAACCCTAAGTTGCTTGACTTGAGATGAAAGATTGGTAGATGAATATGTGAATTAAGTCAATGGATGTAAAAATGAGTTAAGATAGGTGATTTATAAGAAATTCACCTTATTTTCCCATTAATTGGATCCCTAAGCCCGACACATGGAGAAAAATTAAACTTAAAACCTAATTTTTCCTGCTCAAAACCTCAAAAATGGCTCAAATGGGACTCATTCACCACTAATGGAAAATGAGTCCCATCTAGATGGGAATAATTCACCACTAATGGTGAATGGATCCCATAGGGGCTATTTTTACTAGCTGGAATGCCAAGAAGTAAGAAAATTAGTCTTATATGATGACTATGTTGGTTATTTGATCAAATTATGCCTCAGGATGCACAATAATGGTTAATAGGGGCCTATTAGTGATGAAGAAAATGTCAAATAGGGCTTGGGACACAAAATTCAATGTGAAAGTGTGATTGAATACACTTTACAACATTAAAGTGAGGTCCACATAGCCTAGGAAGGCACAAGAACCAATGTGAATGTGAAAGACACATTACAACACTAGTTTATCATTAAGTTTATTTCAAAAACCTTCTAGATTGATGTGATAATGTTATTAAACACATTTTATAATGTTGAATTAAGGGGGAATGGGTTCATTAAGTCTAGAAAAGCATGAAAGTCCTTTACAAGAATTTACAACACCTTTACAAGATGTCGTTAAATGCATTTGAAAGGGTCCAAGACCTAGTGTGGATGCATAGAATGCATCACAACACTAGATTAAGACCTCATTAAGTCCAATTAATCATGTATTATTCTCATGTCAAGCAAAGGGTACCTTTTTCTATGACACAATACCAAATAAAAGGAAAGTTGAGTGCAGAAATGGTTACCTAATACAAATCAATCAGAGAAGAGGTTGTAAAAATTTGTTTCAAATATTTAACTTTAACAATTTTACTTAAGAATGCACATGCAATTAGATTAATTTCATATTTAAACCATAAAACACATAACACAAAATTTACATGGGAAACCCTTTTGGGAAATAACCCACACACCAAAGCATAGACCAATTGTATTTCAAGTAAAAAGTAATTACCATACAATGTGTAGAGTCTATGCTTTTGCAGGTGTAATTTCACTATGATACAAATCTAGAGTGAATCTGACAGCATAGCAACATCTCAAAAAATATAATCAAGCTCTCTAAAAAAATACACTAAGGC
Organism: Sequoia sempervirens; assembly: GCA_007258455.2. NCBI lineage: Eukaryota > Viridiplantae > Streptophyta > Pinopsida > Cupressales > Cupressaceae > Sequoia > Sequoia sempervirens. The sequence continues at coordinate 358,109,548 of VDFB02058242.1, forward strand.
ATCATTAAATACTTCTCATACAATGGCCCATTGACTTTTTCCATCTATCAATCTCCCAGTCTCTACATGCATGCAAACTAAAAATCAACAACATGCACGAGTTCTAAGTGATCTGATTAGAAACCTATCAAATATGCATGTACATGCAACATCATGCAAAAAGATGCAAACCTTGCAGCTACAAAAATCAAGCAACCTCACATGTTAGGCATCCCATAGAGAAAATCAAATTTATTGCCAAAATATAAATCACCCACAACTCCTAGGCACTTTGAGTGACAACTGTGTCTATGTTAAACAAGTTTCCTCTTCACGCTTTAGTCAAAAATTCAACAACATGCCACATGGAATAAGGGCACTCATCTTTAAGGTTTTTACAATTTGGAATGTTCAAATGTGCCCTAAGATGACAAGTGTCACCTTTCCTTGCTTCCACTTTTTTGAAGAGATAAACTAGCACACAAGTGGACCCTATCAATACTTATTTCTAATATACATTGCCACATGTCAACATGGCACCCATTTTTGATGTCTAGACAATTTCCTTTTACCAATGGAGTTCCCATGTGACATGTCTCACAATTTTTCCTTTCCACACCTTGCATGTAGGATGCCAACTCCTTGTTGGGTCCCACAAAGTCACTTAGCAATTTGGAAACAAATAAATTATTGCATTTAGTAAATTAAATCAACAACTTAGAGACAAATAATTAATAAATTAATCGAAATTCTCACTAAGGTTGAGTCACCTTAATCCCAACACGAACCCTAGTAATGAACAAAGATTTGATTATTAGTTTCACGCTATATACTTAAGGAGATAATTTTTTATTTAAATTAAATATTTCTCAATTACATAAAGGTTTTAAGAATAAATGAGACATTTAGTTTTTGCATCTTAACTAATCTACCCTTTATATTTTAGGATAAGTACACCACATTGGAAAATATGATCCATATAAAATATTAATTTCACATTCTAAAAATATATATTTATATAAGTTATTATAATTCATTATTAACAACACAAATGGATCTACAATAGCTACATATAACTCCACATATTATATAAATATATCATAGAAATCACCATAGGATGATAGGATTTAGGCCAACTACATATAACTCCACATATTATAGAAACATACTATAGAAATCACCATATGATGATAGCATGGGATCAATAAGTCTTAATACTAGAATATAACCACTTTTATATGCACCACAAGTAGATGTTAGCTATAGGTAGATAACATATGAATTGTAATTATGCATACAAATAATTAGGGATAATTGTGTATATATTATATTTAGGGAAATAATATATTTTAGGATACATGTGTCTTATAGTTCACTATGAGCAATATCATGCTATAATTAGAGTTATAGATGATTCCATTCATATTTCAAGATATTTTAGGGGATATGTACTTATATATATCCCAAATGTAATCACACTAAGATAGTTTATGTTTACTCAAATTGCATAAATATTAATACACAAATATTCATTATTTAAGATTATTCTATGTGTGGAAAATCTTAGAATGAACATGTAGATTGCACATGGTGCATAGGTCTCAATGAATAATGAAGAACCCAACATTCTTCTTGAGTGAGATAAAAAGGTATATTAGTAAGAAAACAATCTTAAGTTCTTAGCTATTGATCATCACACACAAGAAGATAATGACTAATATTTCAGTTCTATTACTGGGACCCTCTAAAAATTGTGCACTACTATCTAGGTATGATCTACCAAGTTTTGAGGTTTGTTGGTTACGAAAGGTACTATAAATAGCTACGAGACACTGTTTTTAGTTTTGACATATCACATAGACAATAAAATATTGAAAGAGTCTTTAACACTAGTCTGAAGATTTTTTTATGTGAAATAAATATTGATTGAAGATGATGCTAGTAGAAAACATGTTGAATCCCCTACTATGGAGTAGTTGTTCCTTACTTAGAAAGATGGATTATGAAGGAGTTTCTAGTTCTTATCTTAGAAGTAAGAGAGTGTAATTATGAATGCCATTAGTTTGATTGTAGATCATTCAAAGCACAAGAGAAGGTGGAATGGAAATTGAAAATAACTCAAAACCTTGAAAGAGGAGAAATCTAGGAAGAGACAACATGCATAGAGAAGCAACATAGGGAAGGCATTGTGGATAGAGAAAACCACATGTATATGATAGATTCTGTGTTTTAGGATACATAAAAGTAAGTGTGAGAAGACTATACCAAAGTAGAGGATTTTAGAGGGACAATGCTTACATCCTAATGACTAGACACTAAGTTCTTTGCACACTTGGAGATGAGCCAACAACGACCTTGACACGACAATCAAATGTTGATTTATTATCTCAAACATACTTTATTAATAATGAAGAAGTGGTTTCATTTGAAATGAATAAATCTATAAAAGAAATAGATCTAAAATATAAATAGAGATCAATCTAGTGTAAGATCATCTAGTTAACCTAAAATTTGATAAGAGTATATTTGATTTGAGATAATAGATATATTTTTTTACTATACATCTTTATTAATTCATCACATAATTGTATCAACACGTCTATAAAAAAATATAGTATGATAGATATAATACTGTTAGAATCCATGCTCATTGTAGTAAAAACTTATGTGAGGGAGGAAGATCCCCTTCACCATTGGAAGACTTATGAAATGACTTAGCATGTCAAAAATATATTTGATGATACATTATTTGTTGCCACTCTTAAAAGATGTGTGTAAGATTGGTACATAAAAATATGACCCAGATAATACTTAAATTAACCTAAAAAGATACATAAATTTATGCTTAGATTATCCTAAATTCTTATAGAAGTTTATCCTTAGATTATCCTAGAAAAGGGCTAAAATATTTTCTTATAGAAGTTTGAGCATGTCGAACTTAAACATGAAACTATGGATACACTAGAAAAATTGAACTGGAACAAGTAGAGTGAGTTAGGAAGTATGATTAGCTCTTGGAGGAGTTGGTAGCAAATATCACATGTATAATATTAGAGCGGTTTGACTTTACACATAATGTGGTTGATATAACGCACAATTGCCATTTAGAAGGATGTGCTGAAAGCTTCTTTGTGCTTAGAAGGTGACAAACCATAGGGTTTTGGGGAAACATGGTTGGAAGAGAAGTCGGGCTCATGAATGCACACATGTAGTACGTGGTCTCCAATTTCAGCAAAATTGACCACAAACAACCCAACATTAATAACCATCTATACTGTATATTGGCAATGCATTCACAATAAAATCCAAATACATCCACGCTATAATAATATGAACACCATGCCTTGCGTAAGATCATCCAAAGGAAACACATCGTTAAAGTCCAGCAAGGCATTTCAAGGACAGTCAGTAGGTAGATGGCCAAGATACCTCGGTGAAGTCAAATTTTCACAAGCCAATTTCCATGTGGTATATTTATTCCACTTCACCTCGTTATAAATCAAGTAAATTTTTACCTCTTTATGGAAACTGAGTAATAAATAAAATGGAAGATGCATTAACAGTTTCCTGTCAGGAGGCCGTTGTTCTTGCATTGATGCATAATAAAAATAAATGGCCTGACAGTTGATGGGCTTCTTCCAATAAAGTAGCTTTAAGGGCTCACACCCAAATGCATTTATTTATCAACAACCATTGTTGCAAATTTTAAACATTGTAATGTTAAAAAATATTTTAGTGGTAGAAAATAAGGATCAGCTTTCATAATCATTCAAATTCAATTTTTTTTGGAGTACAAAATCTTGATATTATAGAGGATGTCAAGATCAAGGTGACTGTGAAAGAATGATAACCATCAGTCAGAAAGATTTCAGTCTAAAGATATTTGTGTTCCATATTCCGTAACTTAATAATTCTTGATTTGATATAAAACCTTGCATCAGTTTTATATGTATAAAATAAGATACAACATATTTGAAAAAAGATTTTCTGTCAAATAAATTTGTCCCAATATCATGTTTTCATAATACTTCTTTTCATGAATACTCTACAAGATATTATTGATTAAGAATTAGTTGTAGAAGATGATCTTGAGATCAAACCACATCGGTCAAGTGGATCTCATTTTTAACCTGGAGACTAATTTTTGTGTTGCAGGCATGGCGCTTCAACAAGAGAAATGTATTGAAATCTGTGTACAAGTTGGAAGGGATAGCAGGGCTTCTCCAAATAATAAAATATGCAAGTGAGACCAACCTCACAAGCGTAAGGCTACATTATATAATCCACCGACAGAATCTAGATATAACATAACTGTTACTCTACGTTAAAAGTTTAGTATCGGTGCCTTCTTTGCAATGTATATGAGATGAATTTGCCATTACTAACTTTGGAAATGAATACCCAACTGCCAAAATTTATGGTAATTTTCCTCAATCCAAGTGTTTGCCTGTTCAGTGGCTTGCAATATCAAGATTGCAGGCGGCAGGCTATTATCAAATTGAGATATTATATTTTTGTAGGAAAGGTTGATTGTGAGCAGATACCTTTTGTCAGTTGTAAATTGATATCGTTATGTCTGTGAATTGCCAGGACCTAGCTAGCTTGGAAATGGTGAAGATTGTTGGTTTCAAGTAATATAATGATCACTATAACCATGAAAAGAATCAAGACCCAGAGCCCATGTCTTATAGCTGTGTGTTCTGACAAACAATTTTTATGAGGATTCAACTTAGAACTTTGCATGTCTTGGCCGAAAGGCAAAAGATCAACTGCACTTTCATTGATTAAGAAAATTGCCTTCACACTCTAAGTTTATCCTGATTAAAAATTTCAGCCGTCGGCCTTGTTATGTTGTGTAAATCTACTTTCTGACCAGCCTTTCTCTGAATATTATTCATTTGGATTTGATAGGGCTTTTGGATTATGTAGAGAAATAACCATTAAAATGGTTTAAAAATACATAATAAATATATGTTTGTTTGGCTAATTGTTTAAGGCAGCAATCATTGAACAGCTGCAATTGTCTACAGTGATCTCAGTAGTTTACATTGTAACTACAGCAAAAACCATGCAAAGTTAGATATGGGTATAGGGCATGCTAGTAGACCGATTAGTAGCTATTAAGTGTTTGCTAGTTATAAGTTAGACAGGAAGTTTCCTAGGTAGATTTATAGTGGCTGTTTACCAAAATCAGAAATCTAGTAGACTGCAATGTTGTTGGATGAAGCAACGACAATGCTAAGGATCGAATTCCTGATCTAGATGAAGATAATGATGGATTGTAGGTTGTGATCTTATTGGATGAAGCAATGACAGTACTAAGTACCACAGTAAACCCTCACCTAGGTGGCCATATTGAAAGATTGTAATCGATTTCACTATGTCAAAAAAGGGAAAAAAAGAAATGGGTATAAATTAAATAATTTTTTAATAAAAAGTTAGTAAATGTGATTTTTAAAATTAATATTTAAATAAAATTAATTTACTAGAATATATCACAATAATAAAATAATATGTGATAAATGTATTAAAAATATAATTCAATATACAAATTAAGGATTCAATTATTTTTTACTTGTTAAAATATTTATTTACATAATATAAATTTATAAAATTAATATAGATATCTTAAACATATCATTTGATTCAACAATGTGAACCTAATGTTTAAACCATTTGATCTTAAGCCCTTGGACATTAATTCTACTTTTATTTGTTAGCTAATAAATATTTTTGTTTAACATTTGTTTTATTAAATTTTTGCTTTGTCAATTATTAGAAGTTTTTGTGAAGACAAAAATACCATTACACTCCACCTTTACCCCCATTATATGCTACACTATTCATTGTAATAAAATTTGTAGCTTTGTCATATATTATTATACAAAAATAAAACACCTCTTGTGATTAATTTGTGGTTTAATTGTAGTTTTGCAATTTGTTATTTAAATTTAATTTGATAGTCACAAAGAAAACCAAATTACAAAAAAAAAATAGTTCAGGCTCTAGTAAAATATTCATATGCATTAGGTTAAATTTGATCAAGAGAAACTTTTTAAATTTAGTCTATTTGGGCTCAAATGGCCCTTATAACACTATTTATACCACAAGATTGGTTCTATTTTGAAGTCTAATGAGCAGTAGGGATCATTTCCCCAAGGAGTGTCATAGGGAGTGAAATATTATTCATCATGGTAGATCCAACTAGTAGGTTCTATTCCATGAAATTTGGGAAAGTCAAGCTTTAGACTATGAGGATGGTGTTTTGAGTGATAGTTGGAGCCAAGATTAGAAAAGTGTTCATTGGCTGCATCATGACTAGTTATGTGACTAAGAAATTCAATTATTTAGGCCTTACATAACTAAGGGGTGAAATTTGAGAGTCAAATTCCTTCAAATGGAGACTTTGGTAGGGTATTTCAAAGAGGCAAAGGTGAGAAATGTCACCACTTTCTTGTCAAGTAGCTCCAAGATTTGGTGCATAACTAGAGCAAAAGATTTGAGTGCGGGAAAGATAGTGGTTAAGGTAGACACATGAGACAAGTTGCATGGAGCTCTCAAGGATTAGTTTGGGCTTGGAAACTCTTCTTAGAAAGCTAGCATGTAGCTCATGAACTTGAAACATAGTGGGAGAGTCAGGGATTACATCAAAACCTTCTTTACCTTGATGTTGGAGATCAAGGACATGGTTGAGGTAGATAGGTTGTTCTCGTTGATGAGAGGTCTCACATAGTGGGCTTAAAAAAATCTTAGGCATAACAATGTGCAAACCCTTATAGAGGCTATTATATTAGTAGATTGGTTCCTAGATCTAAGTATGATCTTCAAAAGGATAATGCTAGTGGTTCAATTCTCACAAGAAGGATAAGAAGTCGCCCCATAAAAAGGATGAGGGGAAGTCCAAGGAGTGACTTGGCGGCATTCTAACACAAATTCAAGTGGGACTTAGAAGTCCCCCAACAACAAAAATGGATCAGCTAAAACCAAGGATGTAGAGTCCATAAATCCTAAGAAGCAGAGCGGTTATTTTGTTTGTAAGAACCTCGATCATTGGGTTAGGGATTTCGGGGCCCTTAATAAGTTCACTATCAAGAAAAAATAGTTCATTCCTCTTATAGCAGACTTCTTTGATCACTTGTCTAGGGAAAGAGTTTTCAATAAACTAGATCTCAAGCAAGGGTACTATTAGGTGAAGATAGTGTTGACATTAGTTGTCATTAATGTCAACACTTGGTGAGCTTATTGGCATTGGTTGTCAACACTTGGAGAGATTGTTGCATATGCTGGTGAGATTTTTGTTGGTATTGGTTGTCATTGATGTCGACACTTAGTTAGGGTTGTCATTGATGCTATGTTAAAGTGGAGTTTCTAATGTTCATGGTTGGATATAGTCATGCCTTGTTTTGGATGTGTTGTTGATGTTCATGGTTGGATGTCATTCCTTTTTTGATGAAAAGTAAAGATGAATTAAGTATGAAGAAGTGATATCATGATGATATATTAAGATGATGATTAGAAGCATTAAGATGAGGATTAGAAGTAATGCTAATGGTAGACACATGATGTTGATGGTATCCAATATGTTGTATACTCTCTCCTATTGTTCTTGTGGAATTCTATATTACTGAAAGGAAGTTCTAGTCTCTACATGTTTCGAGATGCTATAGAACGTTTCTTGGAGGATCATTTGGGAGAATTCTTTGCATTCCTCTGCTGTTGAAGATAAGGTCTTTTAGTTTGGGATTGAGTGTTTGTTCTCTGTGGATGTTTCACTCCTATCTTTTTAGGTCATCTGTGTTACCGAGGAGGTTTTTGGTATTTGCAATGTATTAGCAATTTTGCTGGTTGTTTGGACTGGTCAAAAAAATGCTCCACATTTCTTCGCATTGATGCATTTGCTCCTACAACTTGGTGGGTATGCTCTCAATGCTTGAGTAGTGTCTTAGTTTAATTTTCATGTAATGGTGTTGTCCACAAATTGGTTTGTTAGTGTTCTATCTCTTGGAGGTATCTTTTTTTATTTCTGGGATGAAGTATTCTATTTTTGTTTGGATTGTGGTGGCTATTTGTTGCATGATAGTGTGAAATAAGTGTTTGGAAGTGTTGTTGGATGTTCATGGAACATCTCTTTGTGGTCTACACATATTTGGTTGATCTCTTTCATGCTGCATATTGTGTTGAGTTTTATTTATGGGAAATTTATGGATATCTAGCCGATAGGGCTTGTTATCTTTCTTGTGCCATGTGCTTGGAGGTCTACACTAGCATATGAAGTTGTGTTAAGATGCACTTGTGTCTTGACCTAGCTTCTTGAGAACTGCATTAAGTAAATTCAGTTACAAGTGTGTTTTTGGGCCAACCGGTATTGTGCTACATGTTTCATTGGATGTTTCCTTATTGTTGACTTGGGTTGATGTGCACCAGTGTGTATGTTGTTTGGGATCACATTGGAAGATGTAATAAGATATTTTTAGGCCCTCACTATCCTCTGGATAGGACTGCATTATGTTTTTGTGGATGACTTGTTGAAATCATTGTTTGTATTCTTTTTGGTCGACCTAATTGATGTTTTGAGATATTGTGAAGGATATAAATGTAAGATCATTTCAGTTGCAATATGTGTGAGAGTGTGGAGATGTGTGAAGATGAATTAAAGCAGTGAGTTGTGAAAAAAAAAGGGAAATGATCTTTAATGCTTTAGTCAAAAGAGTGTATTGTTGACAAATATTGCAATTCCTAAATCTTCATGTATCCTGCTTTGAGATAGTGAATCTCATTGAGTCCTTGTAATTTGTATCTTTCCCTAGGGTTATGCACCTCAATACTGCAAGCATCTTATATCTTTCCCTAAGGTTGTACACCTTAGCCTGCAAGTCCATAGGCAGTGAACCTTAAAATTGTAATTTTGTAAGTAGTGAGCTTCTGAGATATTGCTCTCTATGGTTTTTCCCTTCTTGGGTTTTCCATGTAAATCTAGTGTTGTCTTGTGTATGCGTGTTCATTCCTTATCTTTTATTGTTGCTAATTAGATTAAGTTTTTTTGATCTATGAATGGGTTTTTGCTCTTGCTAAGAGTCTAAATTTTTATATTTCCAAATGGTTTATGTTTTTGAAGATATTGATTCAACCCCCCTCTGAGTATCCGAGTCTGTTCAAAAATTGGTATCAGATCCAAGTTCCTATGAAGAAGCTTAACTGCTTGAGGAAAGTTCTAGGATGGCACATGATGGAGCTTACAAAGGTCCTAGGTTTGATGGGACAAATTACACCTTTTAGAAGTTGAGAATGGAAGGCCATCTAAACTCTCTTGGGTTTGCTATTTGGAAATTTGTCAAGGATGGTTATAATGCTCCTACTACTCCTTTTATGGATCCAGTTGAGATTATATTGTATGAGAATAATGCCAAGGCTAAGAATGTTATGTCATGTGGATTAGTTCATTCAAAAATTTTGAAGGTAATGAACTGTAGTTCTTCTAAGGATGTTTGTGGAGAACTTAGCAACATCTATGAAGGAGACAATAAAGTAAAGCAATCCAAGATGCAAATTTTCAAGAGTAAATTTGAGATCTTGAGGATGATAGAGGATGGAGATATTGCTAGTTATATGCTCTAAGTGGATGAAGTTGTTACTACCATCAAAGGTTTTGGTGGAGAAGTAAAAGAAGATGAGATTGTGAAGAAGGTTCTTAGATCTTTCCCTAAATCTTATAGTCATAAGGTGTCTGCTATTGAAGAATCCAAGGACTTAGATCAGTATTTAGTAGATGAAATGCTTTGTGCTCTCACAACCTTTGAAATGAGAGAGTTTGAAAAAATGTTCTAAAGAAGGAAGCTACATTCAAAACTGGTAAAAAGGTGGAAGATGAAACTACAAATCAAAATGATGACTTTGATGAGGTAGAAGAAAAATTTGTGAGAAGATTGAAGAAAGGAACTAGTAAATACAAAGGTAAGTTACCTTTCAAGTGTTTCAATTATGGAAGGATTAGTCATATTTCTTCTAAATGTACTTATAAAAAATTAGATAATAGTAACAAAGGAGATAATTTCAAAAGAGGTTTGTATTCTAAGGAGAGAAATTGTTCCTCAAAAGATGAGGACAATGATTCAAATGATGAAATCCTATTCATGGCTTTGAAAGACAAAAAGGGCCATATTGAAAAATGCAAGGGGTTGGTACTTTGCATGATGACAAAAATAATGAAAGATCTATGGTTGTGTGGATAATGTTTCATGCAAAGGAATAAGCAAATTATTGGGTGATTGAAAGTTGTTGCTCTAACCACATGACTGGTGACAAGGGAAGGTTCATCAGTCTTAAGAAGTGTAATGGTGTAGCTATTAAGTTTGGTGGTGATGATTCAACACTATTTTGTGGAAAGGGTGCCATTTAACAATTGATGGAAAGAAAAAGACTGAGGATGTTCTCTATATCAAAAGTTTGAAGCATAATATTCTCAATGTCAGTCATATGTGTAGCAAAGGATACAATCTTACATTTAATGCCAATTGTTGTGAGATTAGGAAGGTAGGGTTCGAAAGACTAGTTATTGAAGGTACACGGATAAATGTAAATTTCTATCATCTAAAGGAGGAAAATAGAATATTCTTCTTCTTATCTCAATTTGATGAGTGTTGGTTGTGGAAAAAAAGAATGAGACACATGTCAACTTTGACAATATGGTAAAGATCAATTCTACTCATGTGCAATGAGAGATATGCCTAAGATAACTAATTCCGCAAACACATTATGTAAGGAATTCCAAATGGGAAAGAAAACAAAAACAAGTTTCAAGAGAAAGGAGGAGTGCTCTACTACAATGCCATTGGAGCTGATTCACACTAACTTGTGTGAAACTACAAGAACAATGAGTCAAGAAGGTGAAAGGTACTTCATGTTTCTTATTGATTATTATACTAGAATGACTTGGGTTACATTTCTAAGAGATAAATCAGAAGCTTTTGATAAGTTTAAAATATTCAAATCAAAAGTTGAGAATGAAATGGATGCTAAGATAAAATGCTTAAGGTCAGATAGACTTGAGGTGAATTTACTTCAAATGAATTTGAAATTTTTGTGAAAATCATGGTATTAGGAGACATATATATTCTCCTAGAATCCTTTAGCAAAATGGGGTAGTGGAGAGGAAGGATATAATTTTCGAAGAGATGGCTAGGGCTATGTTAGAAGATGTTGATTTACTTGATATGTATTGGAAGGAAGTAGTTCACACTATTGTTTATTTTCTTAACAAAGTGCAATTGAGGGTCAATAGCACTAATACCCCTTATGAGATATGGTATGGTAGGCCTCCCACTATTAGAAACATCAGGATCTTTAACAAAAGATGCTACATCAAAATAGATGAAGAAAACCTTGGAAATTTTGATTCAGGGTGTGATGAAGGGATCTTTCTTAGTTACTTAACCAAGAGAAAAGCTTATAAATGCTACAAAAAGAAATTGGGAAAGATGATTGAAAGCAAAAAAGTTAAGGTAGATGAAGATTTGTATTAGATCTCACAAGAACTGGAGGTTTTTAGATCTTATATACCTCCCTAGATTGAAGAAGAAGAAGAAGAGAAAAAAGAGAAGAAACCAAAACCAAAGAAGGTTCCTAAGACTCGGAAAAAGTATGTTCAAAAGAATCATTTTGTAGATCAGATAGTTGGAGATAAGAATGAAGGTGTACTAACTAAGAAGAGGTTTGCAAAGCAAGTGAGCAAGTTAAATTATGTTTATTGCCAAAGGTAGAGCCCAAGAAATTTGATAATGCTAGAAACGATGATGGTTGGATAAAGGCAATGTACGAAGAATTGCATCAGATAGAAAAGAATCAGACATGGGAATTGGTTCCTACACCAAGTGATAAGAATGTGATACATGAACAAATTGGGTGTTCTAGAACAATTTGAATGAAGATGGTGAAGTTATGAGGAACAAATATAGATTGGTATGCAAGGGTTAGTCACAAGTTGAAGGTATTGATTTTGAGGAGATTTTTTCTCCGATAGATAGAATGTAGTCAATAAGGATTTTTCTTGCTTTTGCTATTCACAAGAATTTCAAAGTCTATTAGATGGATGTCGAGTCAACCTTCTTGAATGGTGATCTAGAGGAAGAGATCTACATTGAGCAACCAGATGGTTTCCATCTATCAGAAGATCAAGACATAGTATGTAGACTCAAGAAAGTGTTTTATGGACTCAAGAAAGCTCCTAGAGCTTGGTATGCTCGATTGGATAAGTATTTATTTCAGCAACTTGGATTCAAGAAAGGTATTGTAGATAGTAATCTTTACATCAAGGTACAAGAAGACAAGATTTTGGTTGTGGTTGTATATGTTGATGACATCATCTTTGGTGGAGATGATGACATACATGTAAGAGGTTTGCAAAAGAGATGCAAAAATAGTTAGAGATGTCTATGATTTGTGAGTTTTCTTTCTTCCTTGGACTTCAAATTGTGAAACTAGATGATGGTATCTTTATTTCTTAGGCTAAGTATGCTAAAGAGATGTTGAAGAATTTTTTCATGGAGGATTCCAAACCAATCAATGCCCCTATGATTACTAGTTTTCATTTTAGCAAAACTGATGAGTCTCTAGAAGTTGATTAGACTCTTTATAGGTCTACGATTGGAAGTTTGTTGTACTTGATTTCTTCTAGACCTAATATTTTGCATGCATTATGTTTGGTTGCCAAATTTTAAGCTAATCCTAAGAAAGCTCATGAGAGGGCAGTGAAAATCATATTTAGATACTTGAAGGAAACTCCACATTATGGTTTGTGGTATAAGAAGGATGCATTTTTTTCTTTGAGTTCTTATACTAATGTTGATTGGGAAGGATGTGTGGATGACTGGAAAAGCACCAATGGAAGTGCATTTTTCTTGGGAGACAGGTTGGTCTCTTGGTTCAGTAAAAATGACTCAATGTCCTTATCCACAACAAAAGCTAAGTATATTGTTGCAACATGCTGAACCCAGGTGCTTTGGATGAAACAAACCTTGAAGGATATAAAGGTGGTTTATGATGAACCTATTCCTATATTGTGTGATAATACTTGCATAATTAACATTTCCAAGAATCTAATGATGCACTCAAGAACCAAACACATTTCAATCTGGTGTCACTGTCTAAGGGCTCGAAGGATGCAAAGCAAGAAGTCAAAAGGGAGTATGTACCTACTAAGGATCAGATTGTGGATATCTTCACTAAGGCACTTTCAAAGGACACTTTTGAGTATCTTAGGAAGAAGTTAGGGGTTATTGCCCCTTCTTTTTCTAACTAGATGCATATATAGTGCATCTATCTAGGGGGAGAAATTCATGTCATATCCTTTTCTCCCGGATTGATGTGTTCTACCTCTTAGGGGGAGTAGGTAGTTAGTCGATTTTTGTTGATAGGGGGAGTTGGTATGATTTATTGAAGAATATGTGTAGTTGTTGAGCATGTATTAATTTTTAAAGAAGAAGTTCTAAGGGGGAGAATGTGTTGATGATTCTGAATGAAGATCTTTTTACCCTTTGTCCTTGATTTCAAAGTGGGAGAATGAGCAGGTGTGTGTTGGCATCAATGCCAAAGGGGGAGATTGTTGGCATTAGTTGTCACTGATGTCAATACTTGGTGAGTTTGTTGGCATTACTTGTCAACACTTGGAGAGATTGTTGCATATGTTGGTGAGATTATTGTTGGCATTGGTTGTCATTGATGCTATGCTAATAGTGGAGTAGCTAATGTTCATGTTTGGATATAATCATTCCTTGTTTTGGATGTGTTGTTGATATTCATGGTTGGATGTCATGCCTTGTTTGATGAAAAGTAAATATGAAATAAGTATGAAGAGGTGATATCATGATGATATATTAGGATGTGGATTATAAACATTAAGATGACAATTAGAAGTAATGTTGCTGGTGGAGAGATGAAGTTGATGGTCTCTAGTATGTTGTATGCTCTCTCCTATTGTGCTTGTGGAAGTATGTGTTGCTGAAAGGAAGTTTCGATCTCTGCATGTTGGTAAAAGGTTATGCTACATAATGTTGTTTGGAAGACTATTTGGGGGAATGCTTTGCATTCCTCCATTGTTGAAGATATGTTCTTGTGGTTTTGGATTTAGTGTTTGTGCTTTGTGGATGTTGCACTCCTATCTTTTGAAGTCACCTTTGTTGCCAAGGAGGTTTCTAGTATTTGCAATGTATTGGCAATTTTGTTGGTTGTCTGGACTAGTTTAAAAAATGCTCCACATTTCTCTATATTGATGCTTTTTCTCCTATGGATTGGTGAGCATTCTTTCATTTTTTGTATAGTGTCTCAATTTATTTTTCATGTAATAGTGTTGTACGCAAGTTAGTTTGTTAGGATTCTATTTCTTGACAGTATCTTTTGTGTTTCTAGGATAAAGTATTATGTTTCTATTTGGATTGTGGTGGCTATTTGTGGCATGATAGTGTGAAATAAGTGTCTAGAAGTTTCATTGGATGTTCATGGAACATCTCTTTGTAGTTCTCACATCATTGGTTGATCTCTTTTGTGCTACATATTATGCAACTGAGTTGTATTTTTGGGATTTTTTTGGATATCTAGCCAACTTGTTATCTTGCTTGTGTCATGTGCTTGGGGGTCTATGCCAACATATGAAATTATAGTGTTGAGATGTACTTGTGTCCTGAACTATCTTGTTGAGAACTGTATTGAGTAAATGTAGTTACAAGTGTGTTTTGGGATGATAGGTATTGTGCTACATGTTTCATCTACACGTTTCCTTATTGTTGACTTGGGTTGATGTGCATTGATGTGTGAGTTGTTTGGGATAACATTGGAAGATGTAATAAGATTGTTTTTGGTCCTCTCTCTCTGCTGAATAGGTCCACATTATGTTTTTGTGTCCTACTTGTTGAAATCATTGTTTGTATTCTTTCTAGCCAACCTAATTGATGTTTTGAGATCTTCTGGAGGATATAAATTCAAGAAAATTTTAGTTGCAAGATGTGTGAGAGTGTGGAGATGTGTGAAGATAAATTGAAGTAGTGAGTTGTGAAAATAAAAGGGAAATTATCTTTAATGCCTTAGTTAGAATAGTGTATTATTGAAAAATGTTATAATTCCTAAATCTTTATGTATCTTGCTTTGAGATAGTGAATCTCATTAGGTCCTTGCAATTTGTATATTTCCTTGGGGTTTTGTGCCTTATTACTACAAGTCTCTTATATATTTCCCTAAGGTTGTGCGCCTTAGCCTACAAGTCCATAGTCAATGAGCCTTAATATTATAATTTTGTAAGCAATGTGCTTTTATATTGAGAGGTTCTTCTCTGTAGTTTTTCCCTTCTTGGGTTTTCAATGTAAATCCAATGTTGTCTAGTGTATGTGTGTTCATTTCCTTATCCTTATTGCTTCTTATTAGATTAAGTATTTTTTTATCTATGAATGAGTTGCTAATCTTGCTAAGAGTATGAGTGTGTATATTGTTGAATGGTTTATGATATGAAAGGGTTTAAGTTTTTGAAGATAATGTGATTCACCCGCTCCTCTTAGTATTTGATTGTATTCAATAGTTAACACCCGACGGTGAAGAAAAAATTGATTATGTGACCAAGTATGGGTCATATGAGCTCATGGTGATTCCCTTTGGGCTTTGCAATGCATCAAATACATTTTGCACATTCATGAATGATGTGTTTAGGACATTATTGGATGAGCTTGTAGTAGCATATTTGGATGACATATTGGTATAAAAAAATGGAAGAGCGCAAGGAACATTTGGCATAGTTTTTTGAGTTTCTCTAGGATCACAAACTTTTTATCAAGAAAGAAAAATATTCATTTGCTTGGGAAGAGGTGCACTTATTGGGGCACATTGTTGGAAAATGGAAAATTTGTTGAAAACCTTCTTAGACATAGCCTTAAAGCTTTGTGTTATGACTCACTCCATTATGAATGATGCTCTTGGTTTCACAAGAAAATTATAGTAAGAATTAATTAAGTTTTAGGAAACTCAATTAAAATTATTTTATCCCATCACCTTCAAATTGATGGTCAAATTGATACTGGAAATATATTATTATAAATTTACTTGAAATGTTTGACCTATTAGAATAGAAAAGGAAATGTGCTAGGTGGTTTCTACTAGAAAAATGGTGGTACACTACTATTTATTACAATGTGCCTAAGGTGCCCATGTATGAGGATATCTATGATTATCTGTCACCCTCTTTGGCTACTTATGTACTCCAGGTTCTTCTAATGTCCAAGAGGTTGATAACTTCCTTTCCTAATGCGGGAAATTCCTTAGGGTTCTTAAGGAACATTTTCTATAGGCACAAAACCACATGAAGTAGAGGGGGGATCAACATAGATCCAATCATATATTTGAAGTGAATGATTTGGTATTCTTATGTCTTTGACCTTACAAGAAATCATCCTTTCTCAATAAGGAGGGTCATAAGTTGGATCCAAAATTTTATGGCCCTCATCAAGGGGTGCAATGCATAGGGAATATGGTGTAAAATTTTGCACTTTTGTCCTCTTCAAAGATATACCTAATTTTTTATCTCTCTTATATGAAAAGAGGTTTTGGGAAAACTACATGTGTCCCAATAGAAATTAACAATTTAGACGATGATGGATACATCTTTTTATCTAATTAAAGGTGATATTAGGCAACTAATCCAATAAAATTCACACTCATACTACTGAGGAGCTTTTGGTGCAATGGATATGAATGTAGGTTGAAGATACCATGTAAGAGCTAGCTAACATTCTATCCAAGTTTCCTCATTTCAATCTTTGAGGAAAATATTATTTTAAGGGTAGATGATATTATGAATTCTCATTCTTTTTAGGATTAAGGTGCCATCTATTTTATAAATCATATTCCATATTTAATGGTTCCAATATCATTGGAAAATGTCCCTATGCATTTATGGTGTATTGGGAATATAATTTGTAATATTTATTTTCACCATTTTTCGTAATACATTCATAAGGGATGAAGGGATCAAATACTAATGGTAAAAGGTGACTTGTGCACATACATAATTAATTATTCTTTTCACAATTGTTAATGGATAGAATGTGATGGTAAAAGATAAGTGAAGAGTACAAAAAAGTGATTGTTTGGATTCTCCAAGTAGGAATTTGGAAAGAGGAAAAATGTGTCTCTTTATATTCCTTCATTTGTAGCATTTTATGTGATGTTTCATTTTCAAGTTTGGGTGCCTACATTGGAGGGAACTTTTTTGGACCCAAAACATATGTACTTACACATTACTAGGAGGAAAACCAAAGGATGCAAGGCATTTGGAATGAAGATTCATCTTAGGGTGCAAATTGTGGCACATAAGACCTCTTTACAACTCTATAAATTCAGCTCATTGGATGTGGAAAATAAGATGAAATGATTATAGTACAAGTACAAGAACTCAAGTAGGAATAGGTTGGAGCACAAAGAGGTTGTTCATAGGTACATAGACGTTTCCATATTGGAGACAAAGAGGACAAAGGAAGTGTGTGAAGTTTTTTAATCTTGTTTTAAAAATAATGCATACTTGACCTCTCTTTTTTCTCAATATTTTTCCCATAAGGCTTTCTCTATGTAAATCCTATATGTCATATGATGCTTTTATGTTGTTGATTTGTGCCTCATTTTTTCTATATTATGGTGATGGAATCTTTTATTTATTACTATTATAAGTTCACATAAGGTGGTGTTGTTAAGCATATAATTTTGGATAATTTTAGCATCATAAAGAAGATGGATCTAATCATTCTAATTCAACATTAAGGTTACGGAAATTTTTATTTGGATATAAATTTCATATTTTCGTATTATGGTAGTCCAAACTTGGTTTCTCACTAATTGGTGCTATGACTTGAGAACAAATGTTTAATGTTAATTCATTGGACAAGGATTGAAAATTTCCCAATAATTCTAATGTATCTATTAGGTACTAGATTATATTAGATGGTTGCATATTCATGATTTCTAAGTCACTCATATAGTAATTTCAATAAAAATATTTATCCCACATGCATGGGATAGTAGTTTTTGTTAGCAAAAAAAAAAATATATCTAATTATACATCATCTTGAATATTACAATTAGATTAAATTAAGTTCCATTGAATAAATTTCTCCTTGAAGTGGTACCACACACATAATATTCAATCATTATATTACTTTTATTTCCTATGTATCTATGTATTTATTTTATTTTATTTGCATGTTCCTTACAAATTCTAAGGATAGAAGGAATAATAGGAAATTTTTAATAACTAAAACAAAAGGCACTACAAACTCTTTTTTTTCCACTTTTAAAATAAATTTATATGGTCTAAAGGATAAGAAACTAACCTTCGTATTGAACAAAGACTTGACTATTAGTTTCACACTATATACTTAAGGAGAGAAAATTTTATTTAAATTAAATATATTTATCAATTACATAAAGATTTGAGGAATAGAATGAGGCATTTACTTTTTTCATCTTAACTAATCTACCCTCTAGGTTTTAGGATAAGTACAACACAATGGAAAATATGGTTCATATAGCATATTAATTTCATATTCTAAAAATATATATATTTATATAAGTTAATATAATTAATTATTAACAATATAAAAGGATTTAAGATTGCTACATATAATTCTAAATATTATATAAATATATCATAGAAATCACCATAGGATAACAAGATTTAGGAAAACTACATATAACTATACATATTATAGAAACATATACCTGATAACGGGATTTAGGAAAACTACATATAACTATATATATTATAGAAACATATTGTAGAAATCACCATATGATGATAGCATGGGATCAATAAATCTTAATACTAGAATATAACCATTTTGTATATGCACCGCAAATAGAGGCTAGCTATAGGTAGATAACATATGAGTTATAATTATGCATACATATAATTAGGGATAGCTGTGTATATATTGTATTTAGGGAAATAATATATTTTAGGATACACGTGTCTTATAGTTCACTATGAGAAATTTCATGCTATAATTGGAGTTATAGACGATTTTATTCACATGTCAAGAGATTCTACGAGATACACACTTATATATACCCCAAATGTAATCACACTAAGGTAGTTTATGTTTATTCAAATTGCATAAAGATTAATACACATATATTCATTATTTAGTATTAGTCTATGTGTGGAAAATCTTAGAATCAACATGTAGATTGTGGTGCATAGGTCACAATAGATAGTGAAAAACCCAACATTCTTCAAGTGAGATAAAGAGGTATAGTAGTAAGCATACAATCTTAAGTTTGTAAAGCAATCAATCATCACACACAAGTAGGCAATGACTGATATTTCAGTTCTATTGTTGGGACCCTCTAAAAATTGTCCACTACTATCTAGGTATGATCTACCAAGTTTTGGGGTTTGTTGATTACAAAAGGTACTATAAATAGCTACGAGACACCATTTTTAGTTTTGACCTATCACATAGTCAAAAAAATATTGAAAGTCTTTAACACTAATCCAAAGATTTTTTATGCCATAAATATTGATTGAAGATGATGCTAGTAGAAAACATGCTAAATCCACTACTATGGAGTAGTTGTCTCTTACTTAGAAAGATGGATTATGGAGGAGTTTCTAGTTCTTATCCTAGAAGTAAGAGAGTGTACGTACGAATGCCATTAGTTTGATTGTAGATCATTCAAAGTACAAGAGGAGGTGGAATGAAAAAGGAAAATTACATTCACAACCTTGAAAGAGGGGAAATCTAGGAAGAGACAACACATGTAGAGAAGCAACATAGGGAAGGCATTGTTGATAGAGAAGGTCACATGTATATGATAGATTTTGTGTTTTAGGATACATAAAGGTAAGTGTGAGAAGACTATATCAAAGTAGAGGATTTTAGAGGGGCATTGCTTACATCCTAATGACTAGACACTGAGTTCTCCCCACACTTGGAGATGAGTCAACCATGGCCTTGACACTACAATCAAACATTGATTTATTATCTCAAACATACTTTATTAATAATTGAGAAGTAGTTTCATTTGAAATGAATAAATATATAAAAGAAAATAGATAAAATATAAATAGAGATCAATCTAGTATAAGATCATCTAATTAATCTAAAATTTGATAAGAGTATATTTGATTTGATATAATAGATATATTTTTTTACTATACATCTTTATTAATTCATCACATAATTGTATCAACACATATCTATACCAAAATATAGTATGCTACATATAATACTATTAAAACTCATGCTCATTATAGTAAAAACTTAAGTGAGGGAGGAAGATCCCCTCCACCATTGGAAGACTTGTGAGATGGTTTAGAATACCAAAAATATAATTGATAATGTACATTATTCATTGCCACTCTTAGAAGATGTGTGTGAGATTGGTACATAAAGATATGATCTAGATGATACTTAAATTAACCTATAAAGATAAAAAAAATCTTATAAAAGTTTATCCTTAGATTATCCTAAATTCTTATAAAAGTTTATCCTTAGATTATCCTAAATTCTTATAAAAGTTTATCCTTAGATTATCCTTAAAAAGGCCAAAAAGATATTCTTATATAAGTTTGAGTATGTCGAACTTAAACATGAAAATATAGATATACTTAAAAGAATTGAATTGCAAAAGGTAGAGTGAATTAGGAAGTATGATTAGCTCTCGGAGGAGTTGGTAGCAAATATCACATGTATAATGTTAGAGCGGTTTGAGTTTAGACTTAATGTGGTTTATATAACGCACACTTACCATTTAGAAGGATGTGCTGGAAGGTTCTTTGTGCTTAGAAGGTAGTGGAAAAGCATAGGGTTTTGGAGCAACATGGTTGGAAGAGGAGATGGGCTACATGAATGCACACATGTAGTACGTGGTCTCCAATTTCAACAAAATTGATCACAAACAACACAACATTAATATCCACCTATACTGTATATTGGCAATGCATTCACAAGAAAATCCAAATACATCCACGATATAATAATATGAACACCATGCCTAGCGTAAGATCATCCAAAGGAAACACATAGTTAAAGTCCAGCAAGGCATTTCAAGGACAGTAGGTAGATGGCCAAGATACCTCGGTGAAGTCAAATTTTGACAAGCCAATTTCCATGTGGTATATTTATTCCACTTCACCTCCTTGTTATAAATCAAGTAAATTTTTGCCTCTTTTTGGAAACTGAGTAATAAATAAAATGGAAGATGCATTAACAGTTTCCTGTCAGGAGGCAGTTGTTCTTGCATTGATACATAATAAAAATAACTGGCTTGACAGTTGATGGGATTTTTCGAATAAAATAGCTTTAAGGGCTCACACCCAAATACATGTATTTATCAACAACCATTGTTGCAAGTTGGAAGGGATAGCAGGGCTTCTCCAAATAATAAAATATGCACGTGAGATCAATCTCACAAGTATAAGGCTAGATTATATAATCCACCGACAAAATCTAGATATAACATAACTGTTACTCTACGTTAAAAGGTAGTATCAGTGCCTTCATTGCAATGTATAACAGTATCTATTAGAATATGAGATTAATTTGCCATTACTAACTTTGGAAATGAATACCCAACTGCCAAAATTTATGGTAATTATCCTCAATCCAAGAGTTTCCCTGTTGAATGGCTGTCTAACTTGCCTGCAAGCGGCAGGCCTGTTATCAATTTCAGATATTATATTTTTGTAGGAAAGGTTGATTGTGAGCAGATGCCTTTTGTCAGTTGTAAATTGATATCGTTATGTCTCTGAATTGCCAGGACCTAGCTAGCTTGGAAATGGTGAAGATTGTTGGTTTCAAGTAATATAATGATCACTATAACCATGAAAAGAATCAAGACCCAGAGCCCATGTCTTATAGCTGTGTGTTCTGACAAACAAATTTTATGAGGATTAAACTTAGAACTTTGCATGTCTTGGAAAGGCAAAAGATCAACAGCATTTTCATTGATTAAGAAAATTGCCTTCACGCTCTAAGTTTATCCTCATTAAAATTTCAGACATCGGCCTTGTTATGTTCTGTAAATCTACCTTCTGACCAACCTTTCATTGAATATTATTCATTTGGATTTGGTAGGGTTTTTGGATTATGTAGAGAAATAACCATTAAATTGTTTAAAAAGAACATAATTAATAAATGTTTGTTTGGCTAATTGTTTAAGGCAGTAGTCATTGAACAGCTGCAACTGTCTACATTGATCTCAGTAGTTTATATTATAACTAGAGGAGAAAGCATGATCCACTAAATCCTAAAACAATATGCAAAGTGTTAGCTGATTGCATTGCAACTAAGTGTAGCATTTCCGACAATCACTTTCTAAAGAAAAACCACAACATAATCAATCAGTGATCTCCAGTTAAGTTTAGACTGCAATTTTGAAATTGAACCGGTGAGTCTCACGACTCGAACAGGTGTAAGTGCTTCTTCACTAGTTTAAGTTAATACTTTGATTATCTGATATAGTTTCTTGGTTATTAAAAAATGAATTATTAGTATTATGAGAGAGTAGTCTTAGCAAGTTCCACTATTTGAAAGTTGGATATGGGTATACCTAGGGCATTCTAGTAGACCCATTAGTGTTTGCAAGTTAGAAATTGAGGGGTAGTCTCTTTCATTCTTGATTGGACTTTATCAGGAAGTAGTAGATTTATGGTGGGAGTTAATTATAAACAGAAATTTAGTAGGCTGCAGTGTTGTTGGATGAAGCTATGACAGTGGTAAGAGTCGAGTTGTTCACGTAGGTGAAGATAATGAAAAATCAAACTCCTCTTCTAGGTGAAGATAATAAAAGACTGTAAGTTGTGATTATGTTGGATGAAGCAATGACACCATTAAGCACCATAGTAAACCTTCACCTAGGTTAAGACATTGAAAGATTGTAATTGATTTCACTAGTCGAAAAAATAAAAAAATGAAATCACTATATAATTAAATATTTCTCTAATAAAAAGTTAGTAAATACGATTTTTAATATTTAAATAAAATAAATTTACTACAAGAGTCACTAAACAATAATAAAATAATTTATGACATATTGATGCAAGAGCATCCCTGGTTGTAAAGCAATCTTGTATCAAACAAAAACATTTCATTTCTTACATTTCAATTTGTAGCAGTTTCAGAATTGCATTCTGCATTTCATCGCATTATCGTTTTCCAGTTCGCAAAGTAGGATATAATATCTACACAAGGTCATCTACATCATATCCAAATTTTAGATCATTTGAATTTGTGTTCAAAAAATTATCACTCTCATAATTTCATTGTAATTCACACTTAGAGCATTTGGAGTCGACCTAGTCTAGATTTCATAGTGCGGACCTATTCCAGAGCATATGGAGCATAGTGGGACATCATACAAGAATTTTGGGTTCAAAGGGATCTATCTTGGAGATCCGCAATTCATTTCATTTCACAAAGGATTACCTTTCATGTTTTAAGGCTGACCTACATGCTTGATCACTCATTGGGTTTTGTAAACCTTTGAGGATGACACGAACCTTTGTTGGATCTGGAGAATCATATTTAAGAGCATTTGTAAACATTTGGGAGTCAGTCATTTAGTTAGTGATAGTTAGTTTTTTGATCAACCCCATTAAGGGACTGTAATAAGGCCTTTGGCCAGTTGTAATGTTGAATGCCCTTGCGGAAAACCTGTGAGCCCTGAATATTTTCCCATGAGGCATATGATGCATGTACGATTGTCAATTCAATAAATATCTATGTTTGCAGAGTATCTTCTTGTGTTATGTCTGTTGTGTTGACTCTAAGCTGTACGATTGGACAATCCTTTCTAGACCCTCCATCCGTGACTACACCAACTGGTATCAGAGCGAGTGTACGAATCCTAAAGGCATTCCTTGTGGTGAACAGATCACCAACCTGAGGTGGATTGCATGTGTTTTCAACTGATCTTCAACTGTGAGGTAGCTGAAACGCTTGTAGCCAAATCATCGAATTGAGGGAATTGCATTGCGTTTAAGGCAAGAGATACCACCAAGGAGAGCTCCTGCTATGGTGAATGTTGTTGGAAGAATGGATGAGATGTTAGAGATGATGTGAGAAATGCAAGTTCGATTAGATGCAGTAGAAGAAGATAGAAGAAGAGGCCTAAACCCTAGGCATGCAATTGAAAGTGATGATGACCTAGATCATGTTGTGAATCAAATTGAAGAAGCCCTAGATGATGAATAAGAAGAATCATATTAGATGAAGATGTTGAAAGATATTTCAAAAATTGGTAAGTGACCTAGAGTTGAAATTCAAAATTACACGAGAAATTTAAACCCTGAAGAATTAATTTATTAGATCAATGAAATGGAGGAATACTTTGAATATGAAGAAATTGAAGATCCAAAAAGAGTCAGATTTGTGAAAAAAAAGGTTGAAAGGTCATGTTTCTTTATGGTGGAAAGAAGTTCAATTGGATAGAAATAGAAGAGGAAATGAGAAAATCATAAAATTGGATAGAATGGTGAAAAAGTTGAAGAACCAATTTATACTTGCTAATTATGATCTTGAATTGTTGAAAAGATCATAGAATGTAAGGAAATTTGAGAAATTTGTGAAAGAATATATTGAAGAATTCTACAAGATGATCAACATAACTAGACATAGTGAAGTAACCTAGAAGTAAAGATGGCGAGGAACATCAATGGAATGAGAACAAACATTTAGGAAGAACTGAGCCTGGTGAAGATGGCATCAATTGAAGAAGCATATCAATTTGCACTGAAGGTGGAAGAGAAAATGAACAAGAAGTTTGAAGGCAAAGAAGTGCAAGAGGAAGATTCCAGAGGAGCATAACACAAACCAGAGAAAGAAGACCTTATGCAGAATGAAACAAAGATGGAAACCGCTACCATAGTGAAGAGAAGGACTGCAATTCATACTATAGAGGAAGAGAAGATAGGAATTACCACTGCAGTGACATAGGTCATAATTCATGCCACAATGATGGATACCATAGAGATGAAGGGAGATTTGAGAGGAGACCATTTAGAGGAACTTGTTTTAAGTATAAAGGTGAAGGACATAGAGGATTTGAATGCCATCAAGGAAGTATCAAGAAGAAGACTAAGCATACCATAAGAGAAAATTATGTGGATGAAGATCATGTTGAATCCCCCAATTCAATTGGAAAACTTGAGAAAGGAAAATCATTGGTAATGAGGAGAGATTTGGTGCATGAAGAAGTGACTAAAGAACCACTGCAAAGGAAAATTTTGTTTAGAACAAGATGTAAGTCTGGATGGAAGGTATGCAAAGTTATCATTGATAATGGTAGCACTGATAATCTAGTTTCAAAAGATATGGTAACTAAGTTGAATTTGAAGAGATTGAAACATCCAAAGCCCTATAGAATAGCATGGATTCAAGATGAGCATAAGATATTAGTGAATGAACAATGTTTGGTAAAATTTCATATAGGATCATATAGGGATGAAGTATTATGTGATATTATGCCTATGGATGCATGTCATTTACTGTTAGGAAGACCATGGCAATATGATAAGAAAACAATTCATGATCAAAGAAGAAATACCTATATTGTGACATCAAATGGAAAGAGAATAAAGTTGATACATTTGGAGGAAGAAGATATAAAGGTGAAGTTTGTAGCACTTCTAGACTATGTTTGGTAGATGGAAGGATTTTTTTGGATGGATTGAGGCATGAAAATATGTGTTTTGCATTTGAACAATAGGAAAATGGGTGCTTTATAACCTAGGTTATAGAAAACCACTATTCCCCAATTGTCATTCAATAATGTCATAGGATCCCAAATTGGATCAAGGCTATCAACCCAAGAGGGTGAGTCAGTTCTCAACAAGGATGACCTAGGAGGGGTTCTTTTAGGGTTTGAAGTGTTCACTACAAAGCAAAATCTTAGAAAAGACAAATGAACATTCAACTCACAAAACCAGGTAATGCAAGCCAAATGACAAAAGTAAACCACAACAAGTTAGGGGGTATGCACCTGGGAAGTTTGGAAATGTGATGAGGATTTTGGAAATGCAAAAATGCTATCAAAATATGCTAGGGAGGACTAAGACACCCTTACTATTGTCGTAGTCATGTTGCTAATTTTTGGGTGGATGCAAAATCTTTGAATGTCGGAACAAAATCTGAAAGAATCTTTGAAAAATACCCCTGAGAGGACTAAGAGGCCCTTACTATTGTATGAGTCCCATTTGGAATTTCTGAAATCTATTCAAATGTGATCCTGAGCTCTAAGCTCTACATCCACCTCTCAAATCTGAGGTCTTGAATCTTCCAGATTTGGCCTGTAGGTGAGTTTCCATGAAGATGACAACTTTGCAATGCAACTTTGAAACTTTGAAAACTTTGCACTCCAAATGATCTTCAAGTCTTCAACCTAGATCTATTAGATTAATAAAGTCATCACCTAATTAATTAATTAATCATTAATTAATTGGGTCACTTTATGCTTTATTACACTTAAGCTAAACTTAGGAGTGCATTTATTTCATTATTTTCTTTAATTAATTAGTTGCTTTTTGCATGATTAAAGCCTCTCATATTAGAACATGTTGTCTCATTCATTCCTATGAGGAAACTTGTCATGTTCTAATCTAACCCTAATCTAGGGTTAGCTTTCATCCTTTTTATAAGGATTGATTCATTGTAATTGTATTTTAATTCTCTACGACAACATATTCAGTGTGGCAGTTGCACCAATAATAATTCTTAGGTTATTGAGCACAATCTTGCTTATTGATATTTTCTGTATTGTGATAGGTAATTGCTTGCAGGTGTTTCATGGGAGTTGTGGATTGAATCAATCAATTCCAACATGGTATCATGGGAGTTGTGGATTGTATTCACCCATCAAAGATGAAGGGTGAGGCTCGGGTTGGAAGGAGGCTAATTCCCCCTCACAATCAAACCCTTTCTATTCTTCTTTTCACCCCGATTCCAACATGTGGTTGGAAGGACATATTCACCTCTTAGATAGGTTTATTTTTTGCTTTTCAAGTGCAATTAATTAAATTAGGCCATTTTTGCAAGAAATTAATTGTTTAATAACTTTTGCTCGGTAGCTCAAAATTGAGTACCGTTTTTTGAAAAAGTGAATGGTTTTTTATTCTCCATGCATTGGTCAAATTTATTTTGTAAAATGCACTAAGTTATAAAGTGCCAAAATCTGGGGGGTCTCTCTTTCAACAATTTTAGGGGGTTTTTTTGCATTTTATCTTTTGCACATTTAGACCATGTCTACATGTTGCATAGTCAAGTGTACATATTATGGGAGCACTCAACATGGGGATGAATTTTTTCCTCATTTCTCTCACACTATTTTTTCACCGCTTTGTAAGATTGCAGAACAACCTACTACTATAGTCTTTCCAAACCCACAACTTTGGGATGTATATCTACCTAACATTTCATGTATTTTCGTAGAATCCCATCTTGTTGATTTGGATGACACTATTGAGGACATTCATCTTCTTGTCTATGTCAACTTCATTGAAGTTGCATCAACCTTGTCTTCTTTAGATATATTCTTACTCATGCCTTGCCTACTTCATCTTCTATAGTGATAGTATCAGATTCTTATGGTTCTAGTTAGCATCATACATCTATGATTCCTGTGGTCCCTATTCCTGAATCTTCATCACACATCAACTTTGGCTTGGATATCATTGAGCATTCTATGAAGACATTATGGGCATCATCTACGTCTTTGGATCTTGTGCTTAATTCAGAGACCTTTATACTTCTTTTTGTATGTTCCTATCAAACTTATGTAGTTTTCCTTCTTCCTAAGGGGAGAAATGTGGTTCAACCTTCATGGATTCTCTTTGGCATACTTCATTGAGCATCTATGCACACTACAACATATCTTATGGGGGGCTTCCAAGTCTCTCTTTGTATATCCTATTTTGGGGAAATCTATTGTACTTGCATGACAAAAGCAGTACTTGGGGGCTCACATTATGTCCTTCTATCCTTCTTTCTGTAGTATAGTCATTTCTTTTTCTCTCTTTTGTAGAGGAGTTTTTCCCATGTGGTTTTCTCCTTTTCTCTAGTTATGAGAGATTTATGTACATGGGTACCTCATCAGCTGTTAGGGTAGGACCCATTCATGCATCCATTCATGTATTTCTTTATCATAGTTTAGTTTCTCTCTAGTTCATCTTAAGGGGGTGTTAGAGTAATAAATTCATCACCTAATTAATTAATTGGGTCACTTTATGCTTTATTACACTTAAGCTAAACTTAGGAGTGTATTTATTTCATTATTTTCTTTAATTAATTAGTTGCCTTTTGCGTGATTAAGGCCTCTCATATTATAACATGTTGCCTCATTCATTCCTATGAGGACACTTGTCATGTTCTAATCTAACCCTAATCTAGGGTTAGCTTTCATCCTTTTCATAAGGATTGATTAATTGTAATTGTATTTTAATTCTCTATGACAACATATTTAGTGCGGTAGTTGCATCAATAATAATTCTCAGGTTATTGAGCACAATCTTGCTTGTTGATCTTTTCTATATTGTGATAGGTAATTGCTTGCAGGTGTTTCATGGGAGCTGTGGATTGAATCAGTAAATTCCAACAAGATCTGCAAACACAAGCATACAAGAGAGGATGACTTATTGATTGTTAGTAAATGGGGGTTTTTCTTGGTCAAACCCCTTGTTGGTAATTAAACCAAATGATGAAATGAAGCATGAAATATGAAATATGTAAATAATATTACCTTCTAGATGATGTCTTGTGAAGAAAATCTGCAATCTACCATGTAGTGGCCATGAAGAATGTAGATCTTGGATCCTTGGATATGATGTGAACAATGGTTGCAAATAGATCTTCAATGCTACATCCACAATGTTGGCTCAACAACATGAATGGATACACTAAACCCTTGACATGATGCTTGAATCTTGATGATGGCTCTAATTGCTTGATAAATTGCTCTTGATTGCTCTTGTGGACTCCAACTTACTATTAGGAATGCTCTCACAAAATTCTTGATGTGAAATGAGTGAAGGAACCTTGTATTTATACTTATCTATGCTTAATATCCTAAAATTAGACCACACCAAGATGACATATGAATTCATTAATTAAAGGAGGCTAAATCCCACCAATATTTGAAATTGAATCCTAAAAATAAACCATGGAGGACTACGATGCCCTAGGTGGCATCTTAGTCCCAAGGCTTAAAACTTGGGGCACAAAATCTAAAGGGGCCTATTTAGGTGGTTTCAAAATTAGGGTCCCAAGACCTACGGAGGACAAAGACACCCTAGGTGGCATCTTAGTCCCAATCCAAAAATCAAGGACACATAAACATAAACATTAAATTATCATTTATCATTTGATATTTGTTAGGATTTTCCATAAAAATATATAGTTTATTAGGCTTGTGGATGCAAAAAAGGACCAATTAATCCATAAAGAAGCATAAATAAAGCAAGGTGGGACCAAATAAGTGTGAAAATGCAAGGATATGCATTATACTACACTACATTTAGCCCCCACTTTAGTGAGAGGATGAACTTGCTTCAAACTCATAGTAAAGTAGCCAAACACAATCAAGAGGGGTTCAAATTGCAATGTTAGTAAGATAGGATGAAAATGATCAAGAGGGATGATCAAGGTCCCAAGGTTGAGATCCTATGACAAACCAACATAGGCACAAAAGAACACACTTGCAGATGATATATGAAGCCATAGTTAGATTGCCAACATACACAGTGAAAGAAGAAAAAGGAAAAAAAAAAGAAAAAGGAAAAAGGAAAAAGAAAAAAATGCTACGGTTCAAGATTCAACTTGTCATCGAATGCGTTGTGGACTGGATCTAGGATGTTTGTCCAAAAAGGTTTACAAGTGGAACACGTTGCCCACTATGCAAACAAAACTCATGCTCACAAGGGCTAGTGAAGCTATTTGTTCACTAGGTGAGCCTAGGAAGTCCATATCAAAGTCATAACCCCATGACTATGATAAGGACAAAAGAAAAATGCACTCTCACAAGGGCTAGTGAAGCTAGTTGTTCACTAGGTGAACCTAGGAAACCGTATCAAAGCCTTACCTCCATGGCTTTAAGAAGGCACAAAACACAACACAACAAGAAAGAGAGATGCTAGGGAACATTGTGCTTAGTGTCTCCAAGAGAGGACAAGTCAAAGGAATATGACACTCTTGGAGGAAATAAAACCCAATGAAACCACCAAGAAAAGGATGCATCACAAGAAAAAAGAAAATTGCACAATGAAACATGAGTGTCGATGTATGCCCCCACTTTAAAGCGGTTGCTACCACCATTGCTGTTGGAAATTGCTTTAAAGTAGAAGAAGACATGAGAGCTTATTTGGAAATCCCTATGACAAGTCATATGTTTCAAATAAGCTATATCATGAGAAGGGAAGGGGTTTCCCCAAAAATGTATAACTCAATCTGTCGCATGTGAGCCAACTTAAGGCATGTCATCCACATCCCAAGATTGCTCTTATATATACATGAAAGGTGGTCAAATAGCCAAAAGAGACAACGATAAGTGACATACGAGGGCAAAGCTTCCTAGCCCCTTGCCCCCACTTAGTGTAGGACAAGGATGAGCCGAATAGGATGAAAATGAGTATTAGGATGAAAATGTTGAATTTGTTACTCAAAGCATTACATTCATTAGTAGTATGACCATAAAATCTATGATGTGTGCAAAATGAACTCTTGTAGTAGATGTTCTTGGAGGAGTCTCATCAAGATACTCTCTTGGTCAAAAGTGGAGGATGTTGCTTTATTTTGTGACAAAGATATCCCTTGCTTAGTAAAAGTTGTCATACTTACATAAGACTCTTTAGATTGTGAGATTTTGTTCTCTCCTTTATTGGAGGGTGTAAAATCTAACAGATTCAAATCATAAGTTTTTTGTGTGATGACATTAATGTTAAGTGAGGACTTCTCTATTTCGTTCAAAGGATAACAATCAAGACCACTAGTGTCTACCAATTCAGGATGCACTACTATTAAAGTTGGTTTAGAGGAATCTTTTGTTAGAGTGTTGATATTGAGTGAAGGTTTGTTTGATGGTTTGATTTCTATCAAATGACAATAACCAAGACCATGGGTCGTTTCTTGCGTGTTAGACTCTATAGGGACACAAATACCTTGTTCTCTAGCACCACATCCTTTTCCACTGTATCCAAGTTCTTTCATCATTTCATAACCTTTTCCATAAAGATTCTTCATTTCTTTTGGATTCAGTGGTTGCTCATAATTAAGTTCATCAAAGTTTTTTGTTTAATTTACTTTTTCTTCTAAAGTGGTTGAGGTGGATGCTTTTGAAGGGTCTTCTGAGTTTTGTGTTGATATTACCACTTTTTATTTTTCACGCTTCTTTATTATGATCTTCGGTTGCCCATAAAAGCTAGGTGTGAAATCCAAGGAACCCCAATCATTGTCTAATAGCTTTGTGACTTTTTCAATGTGTTTTTCTTTGTCTTTCTATTGCATGGGTTCCACTTGGGTAGTTGGTGTTAATGTTTTTCAGGTGTTCTCTTTTTTTTTTCTCAAGTTGTAAGACACTATAAGGTTGATGATTAATGTCAAGTGTGTGCACTTTGTTTTTGTAGATGTATTTCATTTTATGATGAAGAGTGGAAGGCACCCCATTCATTGCATGAATCCACAGTCTTCCTAAAAGAAGATTATATGAAAGATCATGAGGCATAACATGGATCAGTGTTTCTAATGTGGCCTTTCAAGCTTTAATAGGTAAAGTGATTACACCAAGCGGTTGTTTTCACGTTATCAAAGCCATTAATAGAGAAAGATACGGGTTGGATTTTTGATTTATCAACACTAAGCTTATCCAAAAGGTTCACACTACACACATTTAAGGCCGAGCCATTGTCAACAAGGTTTCATTTTATCCTTGTTGTTTTGTATTGAGCTATTATCATGAAAGCATCACATTGTTTTTGCACTTCCAATGGGGGGAGCTCACTTTGGAGGAAAACAATGTCAACATTTATTCCTTGAATCATGGCTGCTATGTCATTCGAGTTTGCACTAGAGGGAACTGCAAATTTTTGCAAAGCTATTTGAAGCATAAAGTGATAATTAGGTGAATTTTGGATTAGGTCCCATAGGGATATCTTTGCAAGAGTATTCTTAAGTTCAACAAGATCATATTCCTTCCCACTATGAGAAGTTAAATGGGGAGCACTAGGAAAAATAGGATTAGGCAATGGGAGGGATGTTGAAGGTGTTTGTTTTAGTTGTGGATTGTTCCTAGTGTTTTATGTATGAGCAATAGTATTGTAACTCAGTTGATGCAAAAAAATTATTCTTAGGTGGTTCGAGGATAGGGATGGAGTTGTTTTGAACTTGTGGTTTTTGGGAGGGAGGATGGATGATAAGTTTAGGCTCAGGAAAGTACTCCAAGGAGTATCTAATGTGGAGAATCTTAAAAGAATTATTGTTATTTGCATGACCTCTTAGTGAAGAGGAGTCTAATGTTACTTCATCATCTTCATCTAAGGAATTACTATTGCCAATGTTCTCATTTTCTCCAACTGTTATACCTTCCCTAGTAAGAGAGTTTTTAGGAGAACTACAAACCAAATGTTCTTGTCATTCAAGGGTTGGTTCTTCTAAGATGACTTCATTGCACATAAGGGAGTTATCAATGGTTAAATTGTCTTGTTCATCAATGATGTTGTTGCCTTGTTCAAGAATGTTTTCTCTTGGGGAAGAGAGGAAATCAAGATTCCCATGACTTTCATCAATTAGATCTTCTAACACCAAAGTATCATCTTCACAACTAAGAGATACACTAGGAGAAGAACAAATGTGATTGTCATGATCATTTATGGTTGTTTCTTCTTGTTCATCAATGTCTTGTTAACTAAGAGAGGTAAGAGGAGAGAAGCAACTAGGAGTCTCAAAACTTTGATTGATTGGCTCTTCTAACACCAAAATATCTTCTTCACAAATAGGAGTGATGTTAGGAGAAGAATGAATATGATCGTTAGGATTGTCCAAGGTTGTATTCTCTTTCAGTAAAACACTCTCATAGGGAGGGGATATGAAATTTTTCTTAGTGTGCCTAGAAAGGTAAGGTACTAACATTGTTTGACCAAAAATGAAAAAGCACTTTTAACCATTTTATGCAATGCTTTAATAATGTAAACAATGTATATCCCAAGATGCAAAACACTTTTATCCAATGTATGCAAAACTTTAAGAATGCAAAAAATGTATATCCAAAAATGAAAAGCACGTTTATCAAACTTATGCAAAGTATTATGAATGTAAACATTGTATGCATGCAAAAATGAATAGTACTTTTATCCATATTATGAAAAGTTTCAGAAATGTGCGCATTTTCATATCTAATGATTCTTGTAATTGAAATGATTTAAAAAATGACTGCCCTAAATTGATGTTATTTACCTAGATGCATAAAATAGATGTTCTTGAAACTTTCCAGACTTATAGTATATGTTACCAGGAGGCTTAGGAAGCACAAAAAAGTAGATTTAAATCCTAAAAACTATAGCTTTAAACTCAATAGGGACTAAGATTCCAGCAAGGGCGTCTTGGTCTTACTGAAGGAATTTGGAGGGTCCAAAAAGTGGAATAGAAAGCAATCAAGACAGATAGGTTTCTAATCCAAAAACCCATAGAGGGACTAAGATGCTAGGAAGGGCATTTTTGTTAGAAAAACAACAAATTCTTAGTTGAATACAATGTTCCTAGATTGCCTACCCAAGGACCTGATGTTGAGAAACAAAAAATTGTGCTAATGAATGCAAGAAATAGTAACTAATGAAAAGTAATTGGATGCAAAGTTGAATGCAATTTTTTCAATTTTGAATGCAATAAAAATGTTTCTAAATGCAATTAGGATGATGAACAATGCACTTTTTAGTTTTTCAATGAAATAGAATGATGCAAGAAAGTAAAAATACAAGCTATATGCACTTTCACTAATGCAAATATGAGAAACCCTAGATGAAATTTCACTAATGCAAGATGAAATGAAAGAATGAATGCAATCTAGATCTAGAAATGTAATGGACTCCAAATCATAAAATGAATGCTGAAAATGTCGAGTTCACCAAAATGAACAATAGGAAAATGGGTGCTTTATAACCTAAGTAATAGAAAACCACTATTCCCCAATTGTCATTCAATAATGTCCTAGGATCCCAAATTGGATTGACTATCAACCCAAAAGGGTGAGTCAATTCTCAACAAGAATGACCTAGGAGGGGTTATTTTAGGGTTTGAAGGGTTCACCACAAAGCAAAAGCTTGGAAAAAACAAATAAACATTTAACTCACAAAATTAGTCAATGCAAGCCAAATGAAAAAATTAAACCACAACAAGTTAGGGGCTATGTACCTAGGAAGTCTAGAAATGTGATGAGGACTTTGGAAATACAAAAGTGCTATCAAAATATGCTAGGGAGGACTAAGACCCTAGGTTACTGTTGTCTTAGTCCAGCTGCTAATTTTTTGGGGGGATGTAAAATCTTCAGATGTCGGAACAGAATCTAAAAGAATCTCTGCAAAATACCCTTGGGAGGACTAAGATGCCCTTATTTTTGTCTTAGTCCCATTTGGAATTTTTGAAATCTATGAATGTGATCCTGAGCTCTAAGGTCTACACGTGCCTCTTCTTAGATCTAAGGTCCCAAATCTTCCAGATCTGGCCTATAGGTGAGTTTCCGTGAAGATGACAACTTTGCAATGCAACTTTGATAACTTTGCACTCCAAATGATCTTCAAGTCTTTAACCTAGATCTACAAACACAAATATACAAGAGAGGAGAACTTGTTGATTGTTAGTAAATGGGGGTTTGCCTTGGTCAAACCCCTTGTTGGTAATTAAACCAAATGATGAAATGAAGCATGAAATATGAAATATGTAAATGATATTACCTTGGATGATGTCTTTTGAGGAAAATATGCAATCTACCATGCAATTTCCATGAAGAATGTAGATCTTGGATCCTTGGATATGATGTGAACAATGGTTGTAAATAGATCTTCAATGCTACATCCACAATCTTGGCTCAACAACATGAATGGATGCACTAAACCCTTGACATGATGCTTGAATCTTGATGATGACTCCAAATGCTTGATGAATTGCACTTGAATGCTCTTGTGGAATCCAACTTACTATTAGGAATGCTCTCATGAAATTCTTGATGTGAAATGAGTGAAGGAACCCTGTATTTATACTTATCTATGCTTAATATCTCAAAATTACACCACACCATGGTGACATATGAATTCATTAATTAAAGGAGGCTAAATCCCACCAAGATTTGAAATTGAATCTAAAAAATAAGCCAAGGAGGACTAAGATGCCCTAGGTGGCATCTTAGTCCCAAGGCTTAAAACTTGCGGCACAAACTCCAAAAAGGGGCCTATTTAGGTGGTTTCAAAATCAAGGTCCCAAGACCTATGGAGGACAAAGACACCCTAGGTGATGTCTTAGTCCCAATCCAAAAATTAGGGATACACAGACAAAAACATTAAATTACCATTTATCATTTAATATTTGTCAGGATTTGTCATAAAAATATATAGTTTATTAGGCTTGTGGATGCAAAATAGGACCAATTAAGCCATAAAGAACCATAAATAAAGCAAGGTGGGCCCAAACAAGTGAGAAAATACAAGGGTATGCATTTTTACTACACTACAACATTGATTCCAAGGAAGGGTGATAATCCATAGTTAGAGAGCCCTACCACAAAGAATGAAGAAGTAGCAAAATTTTTGATAGAGTATGAAGATATCATATAAGAGAATGTACTAGATGGACTTCCACCAGTTCAGATTATTAGTCATCACATAGACCTCATACTAGGAGTAATTTTTCCAAACAAGGTAGTACATAGGATGATACTAGCATAGAATGCAAAATTGAACTAGCAAATACAAGAGTTGTTGAAGAAATGATTGATCAGAGAAAGCTTAAGCCCATGTGTTGTACCTTCTATACTTGCACCAAAGAAAGATGGATAATGGAGAATGTGTATATATTCAAGAGAAATCAATAGGATCAATGTAAAATATAGAATCCCATTTCCAAGGATGGATGACATTATGGATTGTTTGAGTGGAGCAAAGTATTTCACAAAGATTGATCTAAAGAGTGGATACCATCAGATCAGAATCAGAGAAGGAGATGAATGGAAGACTACATTTAAAATAAATGAAGGATTGTATGAGTGGTTAGTGATGCCTTTTGGATTGACCAATGCATCAAGCACTTCATGAGGTTAATGAATGAGTTACTGAATAAATTCTTGGTTAATTTTGTCATTGTTTATTTGGACGATATATCGATTTTCAGTAATACTAGAGAAGAACATTTGCGACACATAAGATTGTCAGTATTGTAGAGGTTGAGAGAAGAGAAGTTGTTGATTAATGTCAATAAGTGTAGATTTATCAAGAATTAGATTGTATACTTGGATTTTCTTACTTCTACTGAAGGATTAAAGATGGACCCTAAGAAGGTTAGAGCAATAGTTGATTGGCCTACACCACTGAACATTGGAGTGGTAAGATCATTCCATGGATTAGCTAGTTTCAACTAGAAGTTTATTAGAAGCTTTAGTAGCATTTGTACACCCATGATAGAGAAAATTAGAGGAGACAAGAAGGAATTTAAGTGGACATCTAGAGAAAAGGGAGTTTTGAATTGTTGAAACAACAGGTGATAGAGCAATCGGTGTTATTACTTGATTTTGACAAAGCATTTCAATTTTATTGTAATGCAAGTGGAAATGCAATAAGAGCAATGTTGATTCAAGAAGGAAGACCTATAGCTTATTTAAATGAGAATTTGAATGATTCCAAAATAAGATATTCAATTTATGATTAGGAATTCTATGCCATAATTCAATCCTTGAAGAAGTGGAGACATTATTTGTTACCTAAGAAATTTGTGGTCTACACTGATCATCAAGATTTGTAGTATTTGAAGATTCAAGTAAAGTTGAATTAGAGACACATGAGATGGGTTGAGTTCCTACAAAGCTATACATTTTTTTTGATACATAAGAGTGGAAAATCAAAAAAAGTTGTAGATGCATTGAGCGGGAGGAGGAATTTTCTAATAGAGATGAGGATAGCAGTATTGGGTTTTGAAGAAATGAAGCACATGTATGAGAATGATCCAGATTTTGATGAAGCTTAGAGAGCATGTAAGGAACCAGTAGTAATAGAATGAAGCCAATGGTTGGATTACTTCATTTAGGAAGATATGTTGTTCAAGGGAAATCAATTATCTATCTTGAGGAGTTCAATGAGGGATAATTTGATTAAGGAGAAGCATAGTGGAGGTTTAGCAGGACATTTTGTTGTAGAAAAAATAGTAGCTTTGGTGAGTGAGAATTATTTTTGGCAATATATAAATAAGGATGTTAGGAAGTGTGTTCAGAGTTGCAAAAAAACTTACCAAAGAGACCTCAGGAAGATATAAGCATGGATTTCGTATATTGGGATTACCAAGAACAAAAAGGGGACATGATTCTATAATGGTAGTGGTGGAAATTTTTTCTAAAATGACACATTTTATTCCTTGCAAGAAGAATAATGATGTTTTGCATGTTGTTGACTTATTTTTTAAGGAGATTGTGAGATTGTATGGATTACCTAAGAGCATAGTTTTAGATAGGGACACTAAGTTCATTGGATAATTTTGGAGAACATTATGGAAGAAGATGAAGATAGACTGAAATTTCAATTCAACATATCATACACAGATGGATGGAAAAACATAGGTAGTAAATAAAAGTTTGGGTAACCTATTGAGATGTTTAGTTGGAGATAAGGTAGGAAATTGGGACATAATTCTACCACAAGTAGAATTTTCATTCAATAATTCAGTGAACTGGAGTACATGGAAGACACCATTTGAGATTGCGACATGAGTACACCCCAAAGGAGATGAAAATCTAATAGAAATCAGAATGGAGAACATGAGAAGTGCATAAGTAGAAGAATTTGTAGACTTCATGGAAACATTGCATAAACAAGTTTGGATGCATTTGGAGGACATGAATAGTAAGTATAAGGAAAACGTAGACGAGCACATGAGACATAAAGAGTTTTTTTATTGGAGATGAAGTGATGGTATATCTGAGGAAGGAGAGACTTCCAATTGGAACATAAAATAAGATGAAGATGAGGAAGTTTTGACCAAGTAAGATTCTAAAGAAATTTGATTCTGGGAATGCATATGAAGTGGAGTTACTAGAGACACTTAGTATATTACCTATTTTCAATATTGCAAATATCTATGAGTATCATTAAGGATACTCAAGTGACAATAGTAATGAAGTATATTTGAAGGAGAAATCACCACACCAACCACCAGAAGAGGTTGAACAAGTTTTGGATGCCAAAATTGGAAGGAGCACTAGGAACACATAGTACAAAGAATATTTGGTAAAAAAGAAAGGTAGACAAGTAAAGGATTCATCATGGGATTCTCAAGCTGAGGTGAAACACTTTGGTTTTCCTCTAGCCCCTAGAAAGTGAGGGAATCACTTTTCTTCCAACCCCGAGTGTCTACTGCAAGAGCATCCCTAGTTGTAAAGCAATCTTGTATCAACCAAAAACATTTCTTTTCTCTCATTTCAGTTTGTATCAATTTTAAAATTTTAGTCTACATTTCACTACAATATTTTTTCTCAACCCACAAAGCAAGATTCAACATCTACACAAGGTCATCTACATCATATCAAAATTTTAGATCATTTACATTTGTGTTCAAAAAGTTATCACTCTCACAATTTCACCACAATTCAAAAGCAAAGCATTTGGGGCCAAATTGGTCCAAATTTCATAGTGCAGACCTATTCTAGAGTGTGAGGAGAATAATGGGACATCATACATTCATTTTGGTTCCAATGGGATCTATCTTGGAGATCTGCAATTCATTTCATTTCATGAGGGATTACCTTTCATGTTTTAAGGTTGAACTACATGCTTGATCATTCATTTGGTTTTGTAAACCTTTGAGACCAACATGGACTTGGAGCTAAAGAATCATATTCAAGAGAGTTTTCAATCATTTGGGAGTTAGCCATTCAATTATTGATAGTTAGTTATTTTTTCAATCAACCCCATTGAGGGACTATAATATGGCCTTTGGCTAGTTTAAATGTTAAATACCCTTGCAGTAGGCTTGTGAGCTCTAAATATTCGCCCATGAGGCATATGAGGCATGTATGAATATCAATTCAATAAAGATATATGTTTGCATAGTACATTCTTGTGTTATTTCCACTATGTTGACTCTAAGCTGCACGGTTGGACAGTTCTATCTAGACCCTCCATCTGTGACTGCACCACATATGTATTAAAAATATAATTCAATATACACATTAAGGATTCAATTTTTTTTACCTATAGTTAAAATATTTTTTTGACCTATTATAAATTTATAAATTAATATAGATATCTTAAACACATCCTTTGATCAAAAAATGAGAACCCAATGCTTTAACCATTTGATCTTAAGCCCTTGGACAGTAATTCTACTTTTTGAAAAACTAGTTCACTTATTCTTAATAATTTTATTTCTTAGTAAATAAATATTTTTTTAACATTTCTTTTATTTAATTTTTCGTTTTCTCAATTGTTAGAATTTTTTTTGAAGATAGTCCTCCTATTACACTCCACCTTTACTCCTGTTATATGCTACACTATTCATTGTAAAAAATGTTACAGTTTTGTCTTATATTATTATACAAAAATAAAACACATCTTGTGATTATGTTTTGGTCTAACTACATTTTAGCCATTTATTATTTAAATTTAATTTGATACTCACAAAGAAAACCGAGTTATATAAATTAGTTAAGGCTCTAGTAAAATATTTTGATGCACTAGGTTAAATTTGATCAATAAAATATCTTTAAATTTAGTCTAATTGGGCTTAAATGGCCCTTCCAACAATATTTGTATCAATAGATTTGTTCTCTTTCTAAGTTTAATGAAGCAATAGGGATCATTTCCCTAAGGAGTCTCATGGAGAGTGAAATATTATTCATCATGGTAGATCCAATTACTAGGTTCTATACTATGAAATTTGGGAAAGTCAATTTTTAGACTATGAGGATGGTGCTTTGAGCGATAGTTGGAGCCAAGATTAGCAAAGTGTTCATTGGTTACATCATGGCTCTAGTTATGTGACTATGAGATTCTGAGGAAAATAAGTTGTTCCAATTCATGAGAGGTCTTGTTTCGTGAGTTCAGTAGGAGCTCAAGCATCATAATTATATTTTTTAGATCGATAAGTGCACCAAGATGGTTCCCAAAAAGGGGGCTTAAGTGGCCACCTTTTTTCTAAAATTAGTAAATACTGACGTTGGATGTGAAATTGAGGATAGTTACACCCAAAATTTTGAGATGGAACAAAAAAAAGGATCGAAGTGCTCCAAGTCTACTTTCTAAACTACTAATTTATTTTGAAAATGGTTGAGATTAAGGGATTCAAAAAAGGGACGTACACAAATTGGCATTGTTTTTGTCAGAAAAACATAACATAGAAACTCTTGTACAACCCTAGCATGGTGAAATTTTCTTTAGTATTTTTAAAAGTGCTACAGTTAGAAGTTAGCTAACAGTATCTAGTTGATGCACAATTTTTCTAATAATTTTTTAATGAATATTTGATTTTTTACTAATTTTCTAAGTGGGCATTTCCTGAAAAGTAAAATTTTGGCCATGCTCCCCCTACAAATTTTGGAAAGTAATTGATTTTTTAAAATTTGTAGAATGGAGTCTAGTTTCTAAAAATGTAATTTATTTGAAATTTCGATGAACTGTTAATTTATAACCAAAAAACACCAAACAATGCTTTT
Source organism: Sequoia sempervirens (assembly GCA_007258455.2). Taxonomy (NCBI): domain Eukaryota; kingdom Viridiplantae; phylum Streptophyta; class Pinopsida; order Cupressales; family Cupressaceae; genus Sequoia; species Sequoia sempervirens. The sequence continues at coordinate 358,150,435 of VDFB02058242.1, forward strand.
GGAAAAAAAAAGACATACAAACAAAATAAATTATGGATGAAAGGCTTAACATTGTTAGAAAGTGAAAAAAATTTACATTGTTGGATAGCTAAGAGAGAACCTAATATTACCCATGTGTTTGATTTTGTAGATATTGAACCAGATGCAATCCTGACAATGAGCACAAACTTGATTATGTGAAAAAATTGTAGAATTTGCAAAAACACATTTCTGGTCGTTAGGAACACCCTCCAAGCCTTTGGGTTGGTATTCCAAGGAAAATACTAATGCTTAGGCTCAACGACTCCCAAAGAAAAATATAACGTGAGTGTGTTATAACGTGCTCGCGTTATGTCTTAGTTTTGACTTTTTTTTGCTTCTCTGGGATACATGTCAAGCAAGACATAACACAAGCGTATTATAACATGCTTGCATAGATCTAAGGTTTATGTCAAATATTATTGTTAAAAAAATTATGAAACTTATCATCTTTACAACTCAAGAGAACAGAATCCCTAGGAGATTGGATCTCCCTTGTGGCAACAAGCCAATTATTAAATTCTAGTTGGCTTGTATTCGAATGTGGAGTCAAAGTGAAATGAAACTAATCCTAGTTGATCTAGTTGGATTTAGGATCTCTTTTCCTAATCTACATTTTGGTGAACTCGACATATATCCTACACTTGTAATTTTCTAATTTTTGTAGAATAAATTTTAAAAATTTCTTCAAAACCTATGTTATTTGAAGATCTTGTTGTTGTGTGTATTTGTTTCATTTTCAAAACTATGCATTTGTATTCTTTTTGCATCATACATTAAAAACAAAATTGAATAATTTCATATCTGATCAGGGCATAAATTTGGGTTATTTCATTGAGAAATTCGATTGCAATCGTAGGTAGCTTTCATTTATCAAAAGTTTTGCTTCTATGCATTTTTAGGAGTAATATAATAAATTACAAAATTTAAATTCTAAAAATTATCATTTGTATATATTGTATTGCTTTAACAACATAAAATTTTATGGATGTGTGTTCTTCACATAGATAAACTATGTTTTCATTCATTTCTGTAGACACGAAAAATGTACTGACACACTTGATCCTGATTACTAACACTGCTTCATCCTAAATCATCGCCTTTGCTAATAATTTAATCAAATAACCCTTATTTGATTAAATTCTTCACCTTTTGTCTCTTGATTAAATAAATCAAATTTATCTAATTAAGTTGTCATCTCCTGTTAATTAAATAAATCAATCTTATTTAATTAATCGTCTAACCTCTATTTAATTAAATAAGCCATTTTATTTAATTAAATCTCTAAATTCATTTCTATTAAGTTAAATAATTTAAACCTTATTTAATTTAACCTAACATTATCCCTCTTTAATTGAATAAATCAAAATATTTATTTGATTAAATCCAAATCATATTCCTCTCAACTTTGATTTAAATCAATCCAAAAATATAAATCAAATTGTCACATCAATTAATCTCCTTTTAGTTTAATCAAATGTTGATTAAATTAATCTTAATCCCCTAAATTCTCTGTATTTTGCCACTTGCTCAATAAATCATTTCTTTTGATTTAATAAATCTTTTAATTTCTTTCAACATGGCATCGAAAGGGGAATATTCCTCCAAGTTTGAAAATCCCTCCAAGTGGATTTGTCCTTCCAACAGGGCATTCAATATCTCTTACATGTCCTTGCGCATTGAGCCAAGTGGTATTTAAGTCATTTCTTTCTCCCTCCAACATATCATTTCATAAATTTGAAATTCCACCTAATATCATTTATTGGCACATTCATCAAAATGTGCTCAACCTTTGTCCACTCACATGTTGACAAGTGACTTAATGCTATTGGTTGGTATTTTATCCCACATTCATCCATTTTACCTCATTCTCCAACATTCTCATCTATAAATAAAAGGATTTCCTTTGTATTTTGGATCCACAACTTAGATAAAAGTTACTATCTTCATATTTAGAGCAAATTCATCCATTTCCATAGCATTTTTCCATTATCATAGCTAGGTTATTACAGATTTCATCAAGGAAGCACATTGTTCATCATAATCAAGTGGATCAATATTCATCAAGCTTACAAGGGATTGGGAAAGGGCCATTTTCCACATGAAAATGGCACCAATTCCCCCATGGGATTGAGAATTTGCATGGTTTGATAGGATTTAATAGTTTTTCTTTGTTTGTTCTTCATCTATTTCCTATTTTGAGCATTGTAAATGAATTGCATGGGGAATATTAGTTCTAACTTGCATATGTGGCTAACATTGTGTTTGTTCTTTGTGTTTGTGCAGGTCTACAATTGGGGTTCACATTTTGGCACTAGAAGGAGGGTGAATCTAAAGTTTTTAACACATTTTTTTCAAAAAAATTGTTGCTTTTTATTAACTTTTGTGCCTATAGGAAATTTCACCGCTATCAATCCAGCGACACCATACATTGATGCTACCAGTCCAATAACGTGATACAACGATGCTGGAAACACCAAACTCTGCCATTGTAGTCTTCCTGCCCAAAAATTCAAAATTCTAAACTTTGACACTGGGCCATTTCTCTATCACTGGATTCCCAAATTTCAAACAACGCCACTTACCAAAATAGTGCCACAATTGAGCTTTCTTGTCCTACTGCAGAGCACTATTTTTAGTCTTAGCAGTGCCATATAGCATCCTTGACTTCTTCAAACTGCACCGCATATGTAGACTGCGTCGCAGGAGTAGGGTAAAAGGTATTAATCAGTTTAATTTTAACATGTGCTTTTTTATTCTAGTTGTTTTTGGCTACTAACTAGTTTTTTGACTTCTATTTCTGTAGTTTAACTAGTTTTCATAGGTTGGCTTGATCGAAGGTGAAGGAAGGAGACAAGGACAAAGACTTCAATGAAATCATCATTTCATTGACTCAAGTGTTTTTAAACACTTTTGGGGAAAATCATAATCTCTCCTAAGGATTTGCTACCTTTCATGCTTGGAGGACTTAATAGATTTAAATTTGGGTTTAAAAGGAACAAATACAAAAGGATTAAAAAGAACCAGAGGCAAACTTACTAGATTTTGTTTAAGGTTAATAGTTGAACATGCAACTTTCACTTTTCCTTTTGGTGCTTTAAAAAGAATCCAACTCTTTCTTTGAAGGTTTAAAATGAACATGTGCATCTATGTTTTGCAATCACTTATCCAAAATAATATCATATAAAAGATGTATGTGCTTCTCTCATGCCTCACGACGATCTTGAGAATCAAAAGGCCTTTTGTGATATTAAGTTGTATAAGTGATTATCTCCACACTTCAATTTAGATTCTTAAAATTGAACAAAGCTTGTGAGTGTGAGTGGGACATATCACGTGTGTTCTCTCTTTGTTTCTCAATGAAGGTTGATCGAACTACGAATGTGTTTGCTCACTTTTGTTTTATCTTAGAGGGCCTACCTTGTGGGAAAAAGTAATCACCCAAGGGAATGGCCCAATTGGGAACACACTAAAGCCAAGCAACTTCCAACCAGTATATAAGTGTGGGTACTTCAGGAAATTTCAAGTATCATGAGGATTGTTCTGACAAGAAGGGTAGCAATGGTCTCTTGCTGCATGGATGATCCCCCACAAATGAAATGCCTGTTTTAAAACCTCTTGTCTAAAAGACAAAAATCCTTAAACTATTTGTTGGTGCAAGAATGGTCGTTCTGAACCCACTCCATATTTTTATGGCTTTTAGTAGAGATGAGAAGTGTACCATGGGAGATTCATGGGTATTGATGCTTGGCTGACCTAAGAAGCAAGTGCACTATAAGGGGGAGCCTGTGTGGTCAAGCATCTAATCATCCACTAAAATTAGGTGTAGCTGGATTTATCCAAGTTGGGATTCAACAAATATTGTCTCAATATCCATAGGTTTGTGCATGTTCTTGGAATCAAAACACTTTGCTTGATCTTAAACATTGGAAAACAAACATTCAATATGATCATCGAAATTTCAAACCCTTTGGGAAGAAAATATTTTTGACAAAATTCAAGTGTTATTGCTTTCCCTAGGGATTCTATCCTTAGATGTTTCTAAGAATTTGAATTTACATCTCAATTTTCTCACTAAAGTCAACAATAGGGAACCTTTTCCTTAATTTCATTAATTTCCACATAACGGACCTTGTTGGGTGAGAAGAAATTGGGACATTGGACATTCAATTTGAAAACCTAATCAAGAATTGTTTGTGGTAAAAAAAATTCATTAAGCAAAGCTAAGAAACAATTGAACCTCACACATGTGCTCTTTCAAATGATTTACCAAAAGATCAAGATCTGAAAACTGAAGACCAAAGGTCTTAGTAAAAAAGCTTGCAAGAAAAGGTTGTCTATGCTTTACGATTTTAGAGAAATATTGACCTTCAAATTTTACAAGTGTGCATCAAGGAACAATCCAAATTTGTACTCATTCTACTATTGTCAAAATCCAAGTCTCTTTCAAAGGTTTAAGTATCTCACATAGGAAGTAATAGCATGTTCTTCAACACCTTGGTCTAGTAAACAAAAGTCTTTCCAAGTCTCTTAGGGTCAAAATCAAAAATTTCATCCATCCTTCAAACATCAATTCCAAATTCACCTCACAAACAACTCTTGGAAATCTTGAAACAATCCTTTATGCTAAACTTTAGGCAAATCCTCTTGAAATAAAAAATCAAAACAAATCCAAATAATCTTGTTTGACTATGTGTGTATAGATGAATCCTTATTTGCACACTTAGTCAAATTATCATCTTGTGGACAAGTTCACTCTAGCAAAACATCTAACCTTCTAGAGTTTATGAGTTCATTATCCCAAATCAAAATCAAAATAAAATAAAATCAATACAAAATTAAAATCCAAAATCCAAAATCAAAACATAAAATCCAAAGTCCTAAGGTTTAGCATCCCCCTCAAGGTTTCCTAAGAGTTCAATCATCCACCAATCCTCCACCTTTCATTATCACCATCATCATCCTTTTGATCCTCATTGTCCTAGACTTTCTTTTTTGCACCTAAAGATTAGATCAATCCAAATAATTAGAGGTTCATCTCTTACATTCTTGAAAATTGATCCTCATTTTATGGTTCAAACTAGATCACAACAAAAGAAGAACATGGAGACAAACAAAGAAACATCAACTTTGAGTGACCTAAGTCAAACCAATTATAAAATAAACCCCATTGGATCAAGCAATCCCCTAACCAATATTCCTATACCATCACAAAATCCTTAAGAGGAAGGCCAAGTGGAAGACGTCACCAATAATGTCTCAAGGATGACACAAGATGAGATCATTGAAATGGTTCAAAATCTTGAAACCCATAGAATTTTCAATATCATGATGAGACTTAGTCCCTCCCAATACATGCTTCAATTAGCTAAAGAAGAGGCTAAACTCCCTTCTGATTTTGATGTAAGCATTATTGTGGAGAAGCCTCCTAAGATCATGACCCTAATCTCATCCACACCTATAATATTATCCACACCTCCATTCCAAAGCATCACCCAAATCATCCCACAAATCACATCATCGATTGCTCCAACTCAACCAATTGTTAACAAGGGGAGCTCATTTCTCATTGCATTACAAACACACCCCCTTGTGAACAACCAAGATTTGGACGCAAACACTATCTTGGGTTAATTCATCCCATTGAATCAATTACACCCACATGTTTTGCTCACCTTTCAAGACCTGAATGACCCATCATCATATTTTCGTGCGACATCAACATACCCTCTCAACACACAAACCTCTCTCCCTATGACTTCGCAAGGAGGAGGTGGGCTATTTGGACTAGGGGGCATCTTTGACCCTTCATCTTCATTTTCCCAAGGGAGTACACCACTCATTTTCCCACCAATTCCACCTTTTCCATTAACATCCACATAAACTCTCAATTTGGGGTTACCTCCTTTACCACCACTCAATCAAAATAAAAACAACCCCCCAATCATCAATCAAAGCATCATACCGAATTGTCCAACCTTGCCATCAGTATCACAAAAATAGATGGCAATAATCCCAATAACACAAGCAACCAACACATCATCTACCATCCCCCAAATACCTCAAAATGTGGTCTCTCAAGGGCCAAGCATATAAATCTCACTATCCACTACACAAGTCCCAATCATCAATACAATGTTGCCTCTCATCACAACAATGAACACAATTCCAAATCAGCCACCACCTCTACCACCAAAATCGAACACAATAAACCAATATAGCATTGTGTTGCAAGTAGCTCAACATGTTTCCTATCAAAAAGCACTTCAACAAATTCAAAGTCAACAAGTTGCACAACTAGCTTCTTAGTAAGCCACCCAACCTGCTCAAGTAGCTCCAACCGCACAACAAGCACAACAAGTAGAGTAGGTTGCTCAAGCCCAGACCTTATTACAACAACAACAAGCCACCCAAGCTGCCCAATAGACATAAGCTCAAGCACAAGGTCAAGCTCAGGTACAAGCTCAAGCACAAGCTCAAGATCAGGAACAAGCCCAATATCAAGCTCAACAAGTGCAAGTGCAAGCTCAATACCAGGAACAACTACAAGTAGCCCAACAACAAGCATATCAGTAAGCCCTGCAATAATACCAAACACAACAAGTGAAACATTACTAGCCCAACAACAAGTGTTGTTGGAAAAACAAAAAAATGAACAACAACAAGTGATGTTGACACAACAACAACAAGACCAACAACAAGTGTTGTTGGCACAACAACAACAAAACCAACAACAAGCATTCATTTTCACAACAAAAAATGCAGGAATATCAGCAAGCCTTGATCACGCAACAGAGCTTGCAACCAAACCCCACTAACACACCCAACACTCCATCCATCACTCAAACACCTCGACCACTCCAAAACACATTCACTCCACCCCTTGACCTGCAAAATGATGTGACAGCACAAATCAAACTGCTCTCGCAACAAGTGCTCAATCTCCAATTAGGGAAAACAACAAAGACACCCAACAACTTGTGTCCCTATACATTCGACATGAGTCTAGCAATGGTACCATTCCCAAAGGGGTTTGAAATCCCTAAGTTTGACAAATATCATGGGCTTGGTAATCCTGAAGATCATATCAGGGAATTTTAGGTACATTGCATGGAGGTCGCATATGACGATACATATCTGGTGTGTCTATTTCCTCAAAGTTTGGTTGGTCCCACCATGGAGTGGTTCTCTTTCCTTCCTCCTAGCATCAAAAAGTTCCAAGAGATCATAGATACATTCATAAAAAACTACGCCTTCAATATCAGTATGGATGTTAGTCTAGATGAACTATCTACACTTAAAAAAGCTAAGGGGGAATCATCTGCTTCCTTCTTACAAAGATGGTGATCCAAGGCCAATAGAAGCAAATGGGCCATGCCTGAAGAACAAAAAGTTTGCACCATCATCACCAACCTTGAGAAAACCTTGGCATTCCATCTTAAGGTACAATGTATCACCACTTACAACCAACTGATCCCCAAGGCACTCAACATTGAACAAGCCCTTATTGCACAAGGGGGAACACCTTCATATTAATAAAACCAAGACAATCACCCATCCACTAGCTATAATGAGTAACCTCTCATGTGTGAAAGAAAAAAGAATGTCACCAATGATGGTGTGGTGGATGCCAAGGTCATAATCAGTGCTCCAAAGAAAAACACCCAAACCTACCAACAACCACAAAATAACAATCGAAATAACACCCAAACTAATGCAGTATCACAACAACCAGCCAACAATCAGGTCAACAACCTAAATAATCAAGGGGGACCACCTCTCCAAAATAGAAATCCCCCCAAGAAAAATTACACCACCCTTGGGGAACCCATTGAAGCTGTCATGAAGAAACTAATAAATGAAAATCTCATCAAGATTCCCACTTATGAGAACTACTAGGAACCCCAAGTAAAACCACTGTGGTACAATGAGAATCACCTTTGTGATTTCCACAAAATCAAGGGGCACACAACAACCAGTTGCATGAGGTTGAAAAACCTAATTTAAGACCTCATTGATGACAAGATCATAAATCTTGAGCAACTAGTCAGGAATCAGAACTTATAAATATAAACAATACCGATGTTGAATCATAACCAAGGGAACAACTATGGAAAACAAAAGTATGCCAACATGAATCATGTGTATGATCATGTTGTCACATCCATTGATGAAATGGTCATTGTTGTCACCATCAAAGGAGCCAAAGCTGATTGTGGAGACACCACACACAGTGACAAGGTCACCATTGTTGGACCATCACAACCACCTAGAGCATCCACTTCAAATTCAAGAATTTTTCCTCATGGCTATAACATCCTAGACCAACTGAAAATAACCCTAGCTCAGATCTCCATCATGGAGTTGCTGAAGATATCGCCCACCAACAGAAACATCCTAAAGGAAGCATTAGCTTCATCCACCATCTCAACGGATATCGATGCTGACCAATTCCAAGCTATGGTCAGAAATATCACCACCTCAAGCCTCCTAACGTTCTCTGATCATGACTTTCCTACACAACCAGCTCACAATCATGCACTCCAACTTGAATTCTTGGTTCATAAAAACAAAGTCAAGAGAGTCTTGGTGGATGGGGGTGGGGGTCTCAACATTTGTTCCCCCAAATTAATAAAGAATTTGGGATTCTCAGAAGATGTCATTGGAAAGGGCAAGGGCATCACCATCAGAGCTTATGATGATCAAGAAAGAGTGTCTCAAGGCACTATTTAGCTCCCTATTCAAGTAGGGTTGGCCATTATGGAAACCACATGTTAGGTCCTTGACCTTGATTTACCTTATAATATTCTTTTGGGGCATTCATGGATCCATGGGATACAAGTAGTCACTTCCACCTTCCATCAGTGCATCAAGTTCCCATACCAAAATCAAGAGGTCACAATTCATGGTGATCCTGAGCCCTTTTCCTATTGCAAAAGCCTAGAAGCAAAATATTATAAAATCCCCCAAGTTCCAAAAAATGATGAAGGCCCTACCACTCCATATGTAGACTCAACTACATTAGCCTCCACTTTTGAGAAAAAGACACTTGACATCCCTGACATATTTGAAATCAAGGTCATTATCTAGGAAAATGGGTGTGGGGATTACAAAATGAAGAAAAGTGCTTTTGTCATAGGGGAGTTACCTTAATCTCCTAGGACCCATGGGAAGCCCAAACCAGCTGAAACATCATCCCATACCTTCAAAGCAGATCCCTCTAGATTCAGGTCTTGGGGGGATCTAAGTTAGAAGATAGTAGATGAAAGAGACATACCTAGCCTCTTATATCAAGATGAAAGGCCCATCCCTAGTCTTCTAATGGATGAAAGCAACAAAGGACTAGAAATGATGCTCAATATGGGCTATGATAGAAACAAGAAACTCATGTAGAATGACAATGACCTATTTGAACCCCTCATTCTAGAGAAGTGACTAAGAAATCTTGGTCTTAGATGTACCCCTCCAATGGTGACCATACCTGGAAAAGGTTCCTCGGTTAGGAAGGTCAAAACTCCTCCTCAACAATCAACAACCACCTTTTAATTACCTGTATCCACAGGTCTACCTTTAGACAACTTTACCTTTGACATAACTGATATGTGTAGTAGTGACGAGGATCCCATAATTGAATTGCCAATGCTTTTCAAAGATTTCTCCTTACTCATGATTAGTACCTTGTCTTTTGAGTTAGACCATCAAACCCATGAAATAAACTTAGTCTATCCCTAGCTCATCGATTATGACCAACGAGGACCTCCAATTTCGGACACTTTCTAAAATGATGAGGCACTCTCAGAATTCATGGGATTACAATATACGATACCATATGGAGATGACAAGGTCAAGTTTGAAATCATACTAGACACACAGGCCTATTACAAGGAAACAATTGAAGCCTTCAGTTGCAAAAGTGAAAATCTAAGAATAATCTATAAGTCTTTGAGTGAAAACCACACTGTGGGACTTGTTGACTCAAAAAAAATAAAAATAAAGGACGTATCCAATGGTGAAAACCTCTCTAAGGCACTAGAGGATGAAGGATTCAATCTTCCTGTCAGTACAATTCATCAAGAGAAGTTAGTAGTCCTAGTAGAAAATGCAATCTAGTTAACTTGGGAATAGAGGAACTACCACACAACATTCTATGCAGAGTCACTTCTCACAGAAGAATAGGAAATTTTGGCTACATTCTTGAAATAAAGAAAGATAAACTTTGCATGGACCTATGCTGACATGCCTGGGCTTGATCCAGAGGTTGTAGTTCATCACCTAGTTTTATACCCCAAAGCCAAGCCAATCAGACAAAAGCTCATAAAGATGCATCCCCAGATAGCATTGTTGGTCAAAATGGAATTGCAAAAAATCCTAGATACAGGGTTCAGACGGCCGATCGATTATCCAGAATGGGTCTTAAACCTTGTACCTATTTCAAAGCCTGCTACGAGCATCCGCATCTACACAAGTTTTAGAGACCTCAACAAGGCATGTCCTAAGGATGACTTTTCGCTACCAAACATTGATATGATCATGGATATGACAATGGGCCATGAGATGCTATCCTTGATGGACGGGTTCTTAGGCTACAACCAAATCATGATAGCTAAAGAAGACCACCATAAAATGGCGTTCACTTGCCCATGGGGGACCTATTGCTGGAATATGATGTTGTTTGGGTTGAAGAATGCATGAGCCACCTATCAGAGGGCCATGACACTAATCTTTCATGAAATGATCCATAAAAATGTGGAAGATTATGTGGATGATATATTGGCCAATTCAAAGAAAAGATGAGATCACATAGCAGCATTAGGCTCCATCTTTGATAGGTTAGAGGAATACAAAGTTAGACTCAACCCAAAGAAGTGTGTCTTTGGAGTACAATCAGGGAAACTCCTCGGGTACATTGTGTCCATGAGAGGAATTGAGATAGATCCTGCTAAGGTCAAATCCATTCTTGAAATGGAGACACGTAAAACACTAAAAAAACTAAGGGGATTACAAGGGAGACTCTAGTCCATCTACTGATCATAGCGCAAGTAGCAGACAAGGTTGTGCCCTACTGTTATCTACTCCACAAGGGGGTAGCATACAAGTGGGATGAAAAGTGTGACCAGGCCTTCAACAATATCAAGGAATAGTTACTCATGCCCCCAATCCTCATGCCGCCAATTCTAGGAAAACCCTTGATCTTATACATATCAATAATAGCGGCAACCCTCGACGCTCTTCTAGCATAACACGATGAAAATGGAAAATAGAGAGCTATCTATTATATCAGGAAAACCATGGTGGGCCATGAACTGAACTATACATCCATTGAGAAAGCTTGTCTAGCAGTTGTATTTTTAGCACAAAAGTTTAGGCATTACATGCTAGCCCATCAAATAAAGCTTACCGCAAAGATAGACCCCTCAAGTACTTGCTTTCCAAAGCAATGTTTGCAGGGTGGACAACCAAGTGGGTTATGATCCTCACAGAACATGACATTGAATATGTGGAATGTAAGGCCATCAAAGCACAAGCAATTGCAGACCAACTGGTGGAGGCACCAATCTACTCAAAAAATCCCCTTGTCTCATAATTCCCCAACGAATCAATCTTCAACTTAAGTGTAGTGGATCACTGGAAAATGTACTTTGATGGATCCTACACTCAACATGGATCAGGGGCCAAGATCTTCTTCATCACCCCACAAGGAGACTACATTCCAAAATCATAGAATTTGTCATTCCCTTGCACGAATAACATAGCAGAATATGAAGCTCTTGTCATAGGGCTAAGAATAACAGTGGAATGGTAGATAATGTCACTCAAGGTATACGAGGATTCATAGCCCATAATAAATCAAGTCAACGATGAGTATCAAACAAAGGATGATAAGTTGACTCCCTATAATAAATTGGTGGAAAGTCATAAGGATTTCTTCATTGATATTACATTTGAGCAGCTACTAAGAGCAAACAACAGAGCAGCAGATGCAATGGCTACAATTGGATTACTCCTAGAAATCCCATGCGACATCCCAAAGCAAGAATTCATTGTAGAGAAGCTTCTCATGCATGTGTTCGAGGTACCAGAGTCCTAATTTGTGTGCGAAATAGTTGGTCCTAGTGATCCTTGGTACCATGATATATACACTTATCTAAGAATAAGAGTCCTCCTGGCCGATATAACCCAAAACCTCAAAAGATCCATTGTCAAAAAAACATCACATTTTTCATCCTAAGAGATACCCTTTACCGTAGAAGAATTGAAGGGACCCTGTTACGTTGCTTAAACACTTAAGAGGCATTGACTGCCTTAACTAAGGTACATAATGACATTTTTGGTTCACACTCACGTGGTATGACCTTGGCCAAGAAATTGTTGAGGACGGGGTATTATTGGCCTACCATGGAAAGAGAAGCACATGACTATGTTAGGAGGTGTCTACAATATCAGCAACATGGGGATCTCATCCATGCACCAACTCAAGAGCTCCACCCAATTGTCACACCTTGGCCCTTTTCACAGTGGGGGCTTGATCTCATTGGAAAAATTACCCCCACCTCATCTAGTGGACATAAATTTATCATTACTACCACTGATTACTTCACCAAGTGGGTGGAAGCCATCCCCATGACATACACCACCAAAAAGTAGATATTAAAGTTCATCCTGAACTACTTAATTTTTTGTTATGGTGTCCCTCAAGCCATTATCTCAGATAATGGGACACTTTTCAAGAATTAGGATGTCTGTGACCTATGCCACAAGTTAAAAATCCAACATCTCTTTGCCACTCTATATTACCCCTAAGGAAACAACCAAGTTGAGGCTACAAACAAGACCATCTTGAAAATCCTCAAGAAGATGGTCAATGAAGCTAGTCGTAATTGGCATCTCCAACTAAATCCTGCCCTATGGGCCTATTGAACAAGTATGCACACACCAATAGGTGCCACCCCATTCTCCCTGGTCTACAAATCAGAAGCCATATTACCCATCAAGATCGAGCTTCCATCCCTGAGAATATCACTGTAGAATCTCATCACAGATGAGGAATACCGAGTATCACAGCTGAATGAGCTGGAATTGCTAGATGAGCGACACATGGATGCCTTAAACCATTTGTAAGTGTACCAGAACCAACTCAAGCATAGTTACAACAAGAAGATGAGAGGTCAAACCTTCCAAGTAGGAGAGCTGGTGTGGAAGGAGAATCAGAAGAATGTTCCAAATCCAAATGGCAAGGGAAAGTTTGAACCCAATCGGTTGGGACCATTTGTCATCACAATGAGCTACAAGTCAGGGGAATATCAGTTATCAACACCAAAAGGGGAACCTCTGCAGGAGTCCATGAATAACTCCCATCTCAAAAAGTTTTATGCTTAATCTTATAGGGTGTAAAATTGAAAAATACAAAAAAATCATAAAATGTCCTGAAAAAATGGTCACCTTGATGAAAACCTAGCAAACAGGCATCTTGGTGACAACAAAAAAATTAAAAAAGAAAAAAATCCAAAAAAATTAGAAAAATGATGAAAAATAGTAAAGAGAAAAATTGTCCTCTAGCGAAAGCCACTTCGGTGGCGCTTTGGACAAGTACATTGGTGAAAACCTAGAAAATAGGTGCCTTATGTAAATAAGCACTTTCCAACCACCAGGATCTTCATGGCTCATTCCACATCATCCACCCATCCATCATCCATCACCTTCCATATCTCCATCTATCACCTGCCTACATCTGCATTATAGCTTGGTCCTGTGTTCATATCATGATCCCTCCTAATACTGCTTGACCCACTCAAGGTCAGTTTGTCCTACCTATATAAGAGTAGTATATTGCATCACGCTAGGGGAATGTTCTCATCAGATCAGATTTGTGTATATTCTTGAATTATTCCTAAAATAAAAAAATCCAAAAAAAATTCATAAAATCCAAAAAATCTAAAAACATCAAAAAATCCAAAAACATTCAAAACATATCAAAATCCAAAAATAGGTCAAAAGTCAGTCAAAAATTCAAAAACAAAGTGGTCTTGTCAAACTATGTCATCTTTGAGCTTTGAACTTAGGCAAGGTTGATCTTTGATCATCCCCTGAGACACTTAGGTTAGTCCTTTAGGAGTCCGTCATAATAAACTGGCAATCCATTTGTTCATATCTCATCAATAATTGAAGTATGTTTCAGTCAAACTATGTGGTCTCTATGTATATAACATAGGAAAGGATAATCTTTGATCAGCCCTTGAGGGCCCTACGATAAGTCTTTAGGTTAGTCTCTTGGTCAAAATCTTAGAAAGTTCCAAAAACATTTAAAATTTTAAAAATTAAAACATTTGTAAAATCTTGAAAATACCAAAAACAGCCTCAAAACATTTCAAAAACATCAAAAACATCCAAATATTTGAAAAATACTTCCTCCTCATCTCTCTTTCACCCGCAATAAACATCACTCATAATAAATCAATCATCATCCTCAACCTTTGGTGAAACAGTCGGAAACAAGTCTATCAGGTTAAAAGTGAAAACTTAAATGCCAAAGTCTCAAGTCTAGGTCAGTAGGTAAACAAGTCAGTCAACTCTTTGTGCAAATATATTACCATCCAATCAGTCCCAAACCAATCATTTGATAACATCATGTCCTAGGATGAATGCTTCCTACAATGGACATCAATATTAGGAATCACCATAGTTTAGTCTTGGCTAGCGGTATTGAAGAACATTAGTTTGTTTGTGTGCTTTATCTTTGTGTTTTGGCTTATCTTATTTCTCTCATTTTGATGACCTCTTAATGATGTACTAGATGAAGGGATTTAGAGAGAAAGAAATGGGGAAACAATCAATATCTTTTTTATCTGCTATGCTTGTGGGATGTACTTGTAATATAACCTTGGTTATATGTGCTTTGTTTAGGTGTAGGGAGGATGTTTTAGGTGTCTTGTTGACCACATAGGAAGGCTTTCTTTTCTATGTTTTGGTCTGAGATGTTTGGAATATTCAAACTGCATTTTGAACAAGGTTCCATGTGTCATGTGTGAACAGGAGTACTCCTATCTAATTTTTGAGTCAAAGTCCATCACACTAGGTGCAACACCATCTTGGTTCTTTATACCTTGATGCATCGTGCCTATGTGTATTATCAAACATAAGGTAAATGGTCCTTTTAAAATCCCAATCCTTTGTAAGAAAATCATCATCATCTTCATCATCATCATCATCATCTTTTGACTTGTTGGAGTCTCTTATTTTCCTCTATCTTCTTTTTGTGCTAACATGGTACCATGACAGTTAATCACAAATCATTGCCATTGCATCCGTCCTGCATCCACAAACCATCAACATAATGCATATCATATCATGACATATAGGAAACACTGATCATCTCACATGCATTTCATTTCATCATTGCATAATATAGATTGGTTATTCTAAGAATCTCATAAACCATACATTTGCATAAGCATAAAGGGAAACATCACATAGGCATCATTATCTCATATCATATACATCGTCAAAGCATCCATTGCATCATCACATGAAAATAATAATATAATTCATTTGCATCCATTACATAATTGTATATCATTGCATACATATTATCCATTTGCATCATTTATATATTATCATACTATGTACATCATATCATGTCATATACATTAGCATCATTAAATACATCAATCTACAGAAATAATTATAAAATGCATCATTGCATCACATCATGCACATCAATGCATCATCATATAAGTATCATCATCCATTTTGCATCCATGCATGCATCATTATATCACAAAGAAAAAGATATTGAAAAAGAAAAAGATCTCATCACATAATCATAGTACATCATAAATCATCACCATGTGTTTTGCATCATCATATAGGACATAATATAGATCTATTAGTCTAAGCATTCACATATCATAATATTTATGCCATCATCAAAAGTTCATGGAAAATATTCTAAAAAAGAAATGCCTCCATAAAAAATTGCATCATATCATAACATCATCACATAGAATTATCACATTACATCATATAGTATAAAGTCATAAATACATCACATTAAATAAAATCCACCCATAAATGCATAAATGGAATAGAACACATCACATCAGAATGAATCATCTCATATCATCTCATATATCATCAAAATAATATACACTGTCATGGTACAAAATTGAGATCAAGTGTGTATATCAATCAATATAGTACAAATTGTCCATGGGGCTATAAAAAATGAGCCCATGGATCACAAAAAGAATACTGCCTGTGATAAAAAAAAATTGAGCTAGCTCTGCTAGCTGCTCCCCTCGCCACCTAGCCTCTCCCCGTGACCCTTTGGAGGCCTGTATCCTGTCTGATGTGAATAGTTGGGGACTCGTGCTGCCCGAGGCACAACCTGATGGTAATGCACCCGATAATAATCCGCCTCTCAGACGGAATCCCAGTATTCCCACAAGGACACTATGCTCCTAGAGGAAGACACAACCATACTCTCTAGCTACTGTCTCCAACCCATCTCCTGTGCTGCCTATAGCTCAATAGCCTATTGCTACTAGATAGCCTGATCTCTCTTAGCTGTCAAGGTCAAGACCCGCTATCTCGCCTAGTCCCTCTCTACCGTCAACACTTGAATCTAAGCCTGAAGATGCAAAATATGACCATTCTTAGGGTTTGGATGTGGTGGTGGTTGGATAGGAGGTTGATTTTGGTGGCCATCTCTAGGTGGTGTCCTCTGCTTGTCTTGGTCCTGATGACCATCCTTGGGCTAATCTTGGACATCCCTCTGCCCCTTTCCTACTCTAGCTATTGCCTTGGCTATCGAGGAGGTGTGCCATATCCTCCTCTGCCTCTGCCCTTCCACCGTCACTATCCCCATCTTTGTCTCTGTCACCCCTACCTACTTGCCCTGCCCTCACCTGGAACCTCAGCCTCTGTGTATCCTCCTTGGTATTTGTGCACTTGGCATTGTCAGTCTAATTGAAGGTCAAAAACAATCCCTATAGGCCTGTGTCATACGTCGATCCACCTGTCCCTAATCATAAGGCCATGGTCTGGCCACCAACTACATAAAACTTTGTATTGCATCCATTGCCGGGATCGACTGACCCCATGTTATCTCCCTCGTAGTACAGGCAAAGATGGCCATGTACTAGTCAATGGGATGGTCTTGTGTGTCCCCAAAATTGTGAGCAATGCGATCTAGAAGATACCGCTCTATCATGGTATGCTCATGGCCTTGCATCATTCGGTCCTACCTAGCAAAGAATAGTTGTTGTAAATCATCATACCACGCTGGATGCCCAAGGTAGGGTCTCCAAGTGAAAAGTGTCATCTTGTTGATGACCCACCGCTAATGTTGAATGCCTGCTACTCCTCTTTGAGAAAAGGTAAGAGGACCCTTGTATCTCCAAATAATGGGATCATCTGACTCCATATCAACCGGTGTAACTCTAACAGGGCAGAGCACTGCAATGTGCTCCCAGACCTAGATGTGTAGCAATGTGACTCCCAATCTGATAGCCCAGCTATCACAATACACAAACTCATGTAGATCGTGGTACAGGGAGGCCAGCATCACTGGGCCCCAGGAAAATCACTCCCTTCATCAGAGCATCTACTCCCAAGCAAGTCCCCATCCTGGGTTGAAGTATCACCCGTATTGATCTAGTGGCACAAGTCCTGAGATGATTGCAACTACTATCAATCTAAAAGGTGATACCACATGCCTATACCGCTCTAGCTCGATCTGGCCCTCTGAAAAGATAATCTCATCTAGGCCCATGATATCATAGCAAGTATCCCTCTCGACCTACACATAATAAATCACTCACTCTCAATGGATTGACAAATGTAGAATGTGCCACACATCCTCCAAGGTCACTGTGGCCTCACCTGTGGGGAGGTGGAAGGAAGAAGTCTCATTGTTCCAACACTCTGCTAGTGTTGTCACCATGCCCAAATGTGTTTGAATAACTAGAGCATATGCCATGTACCATAAGCTAATCACCCCTAGCTACTCTTGGAGTACCTTGTCCAAAGGGAGATCTTGAGTGAATTTGGCCAAAAGGGATGATCTGTGTTCTCGCGAGTGAACTGGCTCCATGTCCTCCTACATCAGGAAAGTCACTACGTCAAGTTTCATAAAAAAACGTGATCCTGTTTGAAGTTCACGCAACCAAATCAGCATATGCGTCATAGTTTGAAGAGGTCAGTGGCACTATATGGTGCCACTAAGAACCTAAAAGTTCCAAACTCCATTGTTTTGGTGCAGTTTGTTAGTGACCTAGTTTGACCCTTGGACCTAAATTTCAAACAGGATTGTTGCAGTAGTGTTTGAAAGTGCGACGCACTTTGAAGGAAAAACCCTAATTCTAAACTCCATCATCATAGTGCAACTCTCATAAGCGACATAGTTTAGGCCTACGTAGTGCCGATTTGAGATTTTTTAGTGGTGCTATATAGCACCGCTTGACTTTATTGAATTCTAGACCCAAATAAATGCACTCGAAAATCAAAAATTGAAGTTGGGGCAATTTGACTTACCGTTGGTCCTATGCCGAGAAGCCTTTAGAACACTTGCATGTGCTCAAAAATGTGGTGGGGAAGCACATGTTGTGCCATCCCAATCAATGCTCATAGCTTAAATCGCGTGAATTCTAAAGTCTGTGTGCAAATGAATTGGAAGTGGCTCCCTGAGGCCTATTTTAAGCCTAAAAGTTAGGGTTTTTTTACCTTGTTTAGTCATCTAGCTAGGGTTTTGGACCCTCGAGCCTGTGTTTGCCCAACTGAAGGCCGTTTTGCATCATTTTTTTTCATTTTTGGCATCCCGGAGCCTTTCTGGACCCATTGGGTACATTTGTCCTCTTTTTTCACAAGATCACCCAAAAATCAAAAATTTCGTTTGATCTCTCGAGGGGGTAGTATATAGGCATGTTCCTTCTTATTGGGGCTACAGCAGGGCAATTTTTAGAATATCAATTTTTTTTTGAATTTTGATTGAGATAGGTTATTCTTTGAATCAATGTACTGAGTGTTTTGCTTCAAAGAGGGGCAAAATGTAGATATGGAAAATGTACCAACACACTTGATCCTGATTATTAACACCACTTCATCCTGAATCATCCCCTTTGCTAATAATTTAATTCAATAACCCTTATTTGATTAAGTTCATCACCTTCATCTCTTGATTAAATAAATCAAATTTATCTAATTAAGTTGTCATCTCCTATTAATTAAATAAATCAATCTTATTTAATTAATCCTCTAATCTCTATTTAATTAAATAAGCCATTTTATTTAATTAAATCTCTAAAGTCATTTCTATTAAGTTAAATAAATTAAACCTTATTTAATTTAACCTAACATCATCCCTCTTTATTTGATTAAATCTAAATCATATTCCTCTTAGCTTTGATTTAAATCACTCCAAAAATATAAATCAAATTGTCACATCAATTAATCTCCTTTAAATTTAATCATTAATCCCCTAAATTCTTTAGATTTTTACACTTGCTCAATAAATCATTTCTTTTGATTTAATAAATCTTTTAATTTCTTTCAACATGGCATGAAAAGGGGAATATTCCTCCAAGTTTGAAAATCCCTCCAAGGGGATTTGTCCTTCCAACAAGGCATTCAATATCTCTTACATGTCCTTGTGCATTGAGCCAAGTGGAATGTAAGTCATTTCTTTCTCCCTCCAACATGTCATTTCATAAATTTGAAATTCCACCTAATATCATTTATTGGCACATTCATCAAAATGTGCTCAACCTTTGTCCACTCAGATGTTGACAAGTGGCTTAATGCTATTGGCTGGTCTTTTATCCCACATTCAACCATTTTTCCTCATTCTCCAACATTCTCATCTATAAATAAAAGGATTTCCTTTGTATTTTGGATCCACAACTTAGAGAAAAGTTACTATCTTCATATTTAGAGAAAATTCATCCATTTCCATAGCATTTTTCCATTATCATAGCTAGGTTATTGTAGATTTCATCAAGGAAGCACATTGTTCATCATCATCAAGTGGATCAATCTTCATCAAGCTTACAAGGGATTAGGAAAGGGTCATTTTCCACATCAAAATGGCACCAATTCCCCCATGGGATTGAGAGTTTGCATGGTTTGATAGGATTTAATAGATTTTCTTTGTTTGTTCATCTATTTCCTATTTTGAGCATTGTAAATGAATTGCATGGGGAATCTTAGTTCTAACTTGCATATGTGGCTAACATTGTGTTTGTTCTTTGTGTTTGTGTAAGTCTAGGATTGGGGTTCACAATTTCCATAAATTTGTTTCCTTTGAGACCTAAACTTGTGCAATCTCAGACCCTTAGACATTGTAGTTGATTTCCAAACTTTTAATTTGATACTATCTTGCACCTATAGTCTAGGGAACTAGCACCCTTGTCCAGTCAATTTGGCATCATTTTTTTGGAAAACCATGTCTGTGTTCTCTGTTCAGATTCAGTTCTTGTATCTGGAAGTCTATCTTGAAAATTTAAGATTCTATTGTGCATAATTACTAGTTTAATCTGAGGGACATAACAATTTTTTTTCTTTACAAAAATCTTGTTTCTTCATAATTAATGTCTTATTGTCAAGCCTTGTTAAGAAATTTCAAGAACTTTTCTTACAACCATGTGGAAATGAGATTCTATCTCTTCTTTTTTTATTTTTATTTCATCCTCCCAATATTTCTCCTACTTGTGAGGGTATCTTGGTGCAAGAGGATGCAATCATTGATACTTTACCTAATTTTAATTTTTCAAGTAATCATGAAACTTATTTGAATCCCTCTCCTAATATCTCTCCTACTTGGGAGGATATCTTGGTACAAGAGGATGCAATTGTTGATACATTTCCTCCTTCAAATGATAGTAAGGTGGCTTATATAGCTGAAGATTCTAAGTTGACATTAGATCCCTAATTGATAGAAGATCATCAACAAGTAGTTATCTCAAATGAAATTGTAAACCCATAGCTGATTATTGGACCTCCTATAAACCAATCTAAACCTCCTAGACTTATTCTAAAATTTGAGAAGCAACTCAATCAAAATAGCTATACACACCAAAATGTGTTGTAGCAACAAAGTTATCATGTAGTTTCTCACACATATAACACTCAAATTAATAATCAACCAAAGAAATTTCCATACTCTATTCCATTTCATCAACTATATCTTCCCCTCACACATCGTCTTCCTCAAAATAGTGACAAAAAGTATGATCTTGTTGAGCAGATTCATAATGCTCTAGCCAAGATGTCTCTTTGGGATTTGATTCAAAATTCACCTACCTACCATGGTATGCTCCGAGATGCTTTGTAGAAGATTTTTGTACCACCTTATGTTAAAAAAAATTATGTAGCAACCTTGTTGGATGGTATGAATACAACAAACCTAGATACTAAAGATATCAAGTTTCCACAATCCATAATTATGAATCAATTTTTGTTTCTGGCTTTGATTGTGTTTGTGTTTTTGTCATCAATGTTTTGGATCACACTTCATGATCCATTTTATCTTCCTTTTTCTCTCTTCATCTTGATGATGGATCATGGAGTGTGATCCAAAACGTTGATGACAAAAACACAAAAACAATCAAAGCCAGAAATAAAAATCAATTCATAACCTAGATCTTTTTTTCCATCAAAGTGAGTTACCTCCTCCTAGGAGATTCAAAACTAGCATGAGGCTCTAATGATATTGGTTTTCATTAAAAAATTGGTGTTGGATGTACGCTTATTGAAAATGGATTAGGTCTTAATGTTTATGGAATTGAACTTTTACATTCACTTGGTGTGGATAAGTCTCTCATAAAATCATATAATATTTCTATTTGTGACTTTGATAATATTAGTAGGAAACTGCAAGGGACAATCAATTGAAACATTAAGGTAGGACTCATAGAATTTCATACCTTTATGCATGTTATACCAGAACCTCTCTCATATAACCTTCTTTTGGGTAGAATACAAATTCAAGCCATGAAGGGAGTCCCATCTACTCTTAATCACAAGATGAATTATGAATATAATAACAAGGTACATATGGTTAAAGTGGATCCAAAAAGTGATAATTTACAATTTGAACATAACATTTCCAACTCTCTTAGTACTTTGATTCAATCATAAAAAGTTGAACCAGATCACCTTCCAATAATAATGATAGTATAAATGAAATATTTGGTGATGATTTGGGATCATTAGATTTTACACCTTATTTTATTGGGGAGTTTAAAATATCGCCATCAAATCCCAACCTCCTTTATATTCAAGTACATTTTTTGGTGAAGATTGTGGTTCATTAGATCTTACAACCTCCTTTATGGGAGAGTATAAAATATCACAATCTCAACCTAATGATTCTTGTGTTTCATTTTCTCAATATTTTTCTACATAAAGAAATCCAAAAACATCATTGCATGGTGATGGTTGGGGCTCTTTCGATTTGATCACTCATGTGTTTACAATGTCTAACCTTAACATTTCAACACCTAAAAATAATTTTTCATTCTTGCAAAATAATCAATTCTTCTCATAATAATTTAGACAAGGCTCCTCCATTTGAGTTAGAAAAATGTTATGGGCTTGGATTTAAAATTCTTTCTAAAATTGGATATAATGAAAACATGGAAAAATGAGTTAAGGATCATGTGAAGTCTACATTGTACCTTGAAATAAAGGTATATAGTTCCAACCTTATCCTTCATGTACATCTCATCCTCCATCATCTAGTATATTTATAACATATTGTGGTTAGTGAGCTAAATTTTCTTCACAAGAGAAAGGTCTCCTACTCCTTATCCTTTATCGAAGTGCATATTTTTTTGAGGCTTCTAAAAACCCACTTGATTACCCTTCCTCTAACACAATAAATTTTATAAAAAATAGTTCTTTTTATGCACATCATCGAGTGCATGATCATTTCACAAATAAATTTCAGGCCTTGGGCAATAAAATACAACAATGTATTAATTATGGTGCTCTTCCATGTGTTGATGCACTTAATCATTCTAAATAATGATCTATCTTTTATGGTATTTCTCCTCACTATGTGACATTTGTGGCTCCATATGTTTGGTCATTTCCATTCATGGTGGTACAACCTTACATTGAACCATACTTAAATCTATGGTA
This sequence comes from Sequoia sempervirens, assembly GCA_007258455.2. NCBI lineage: Eukaryota > Viridiplantae > Streptophyta > Pinopsida > Cupressales > Cupressaceae > Sequoia > Sequoia sempervirens. Next base: position 358,173,589 of record VDFB02058242.1, read on the forward strand.
ACAACATGATGGTCTCTTGCATGGTTTTATTTACCTTTACACTTGGGGGGAAAGGATAACTAGTTTTGGAGGTGTGCATTCTCCTTGAGGATCCCCTCCCCCCCTTTATTTCCTTAAAATTTATCAACATAGCAAGTATGTCATCATTTTACGAAGGGGCATATCACCCTATCCATTGACATCTTATGAGATTTGAATTATTGACATATACCCCTTTGTGGTGGTGTTATTTATAATGCCCCCTAAGGTATGATTATCATACTGTCCTCTCATATGTTAAGCATTTATTCATCCCCTTGACATTAAAATTTTATGCACTCCCTGAAGCATGATTGAAAAAATAGTCCATGGATTTAGCATAACGAAGCTTGTTGGTCTATGAACAAGAATTTTTTTACATGGCCACCTAGCATAACAAAAATTTATTTCCAATGGAGCCATGTGTTTCATGAGTCACCTAGAACAACACAACTTTCTCGCCTTGTGAAACCCATCATATTTGATGGAAACTTAGCATAATACAACTTGCTAGCTAGTAGAACTATGTATATCATAATTTTAGCATTTTATATGTATATGTTTGATGGATGATACTTTGTAATTGAGACAACCTTATATAGACTAAGGTCTCTTTACCTTGTTGACTCAAATTTATAGTTTTTGTGTACTAACATTTTCTACTCTTTGTTTCATATGTGTGTTATGTTTTATTTATGTGTGTATTTTGCATGTTTTTTTCTATGTATTTGGTGTGTTTCCTTTGTGTATTCAGTGTGTTTTCTTCATGTATTTAGTGTGTTTTATTTATATATTATTTTATGTGTACTGCATTGATTTTTCATTAACTACTTTATGTGTGGTTGAATCTTACTTTATTTCCAATGTTGATATATCTACTTCATGTTTATCTTAATATCATAGATTTATGGGATCCTAAGTTGGGGGCTTGCACACCCCTCAACTTCATGTCATCTTGCCTCTTCAATGTTTTGATAAAGAAATCTATCTTCTCCTTAATTAGTGTGAGCATGAGTATAAGTTCATACTCCCACTAAAGTGGGGGCTAAATGTAGTATTATAAATTGTCACCCTTGAAAATGCCACACTAGGTTTAGCTCCCCTTATGTTCCTATTGATGGCAGTTTTGGCACCACAACAATGTAAACAAAATATTGCTATTTTGTTTCTCCTGAAAGAGAAAGGAAACACATGGATGCCTTAGCTCCCAAGGTCTTTGTAGTTGGGTCTCAACTGTGCTAATGTTACTTAGTGGTCAATGCAACAGTAATATTCAAGGGGCCTACTGGTGTTGAGCTTTTGGATGTTGTGGGGGAAGCATGAAAATAAAACCTACTTTAATAAGGGTTTTTAAAGAAATATAAAAATATAGATCAGAGCTTTGGAATAGAAAAGAACAATAGTTCATCCAAATAAACTAGACCTGACACCTTCCAAGGAATTCCTAACTAAAACTACAGAATGAAATTAACTTGTGACTAACACACAGTTGCATTCATTCACAGTGCTAATTTCAACAGCAGATTGCAAATCACTACTTAAACAAAACATAAAATCAAACCTCATTCCTTGAAAGCTTCACAAATCAAATGATTAACTTAAGACAAACACCATTCTGAAACACAACATGAAGTAGATTAAGATCTGGTTGCCCCTACTGTCAGTGAAATAAATAGACAACATTTACAAATCTGGCACAATCACCAGTGTACAGAAAATCTATGGTTCCAAATTGCTTCCATTTACACTAAGAAAGCTGAAAGATACATTAATCTATTCTGATTCTCCTTCCTAACCGAGAAGACAAAAGAAGGTCCCATTACTAAGAATCAAGGTTAGCTTCTACCCCCTCTACTTCTATTGATTTCTAACTACTGGTTCCTAAAATTCTAACTCTAAAACTTCTAACTTGTACAAAGAGGCACGCATGCCTTATATACAGAATATACAAGAAAGGATGTATTGTCCCTTTACATTAGGGTTTTACAAAATATCTGCTTCCAAGAGAGTCGACTCTTAGATATTTTGAAGAAAGTCGATTGTGCATTCAATCTGAGGCCTCGTTGTCCATGCTGATGAAGGATTTCTATCCTTAGGAGAAGTCCTTTTGATCTTTTGGCAGCTGCTACATTTACTCCTCTATCTCGGTGTCCATCATTGAACTCCCCTTGCAATCTGCCTTGAATGCTCAAAAGATCATCATTAATATCGATCTATCTCCTCACCAGCAGTGGCCACAGCTATCCCTATGAGTCACTGATCTTTCATCTTTCTTTCGGCTTCCCTCACATCCTAGACTTCTCTGTATACTGACCATCCTTCCAAAAAATCCCTCAGGCCTCCCTGCAGACCTGAACATTCGATTCGTCACCACCTGCTCTCAGAAAGGGACCCATCTAATTGGGCAATCACCGACCATGCAAGACTCTTCGGTGGTTAAAAGCAGGTAGCTTAGCATCACATGTCGGTGAGACACCTCTAGTGTGTCCCCGATACGACTTTACCATCGGGCAGCCATCGACAAGACACGAGATAGTCGACAAGATGTTTTGGCGGGCTATAGAAGCTATATCAAGCTCCAAAATACCATCACTCAGCCCACTTTCTTCCTTTCGGTGTGGCCTTCATGAGTCGGTGAGACATTACACCGAGTCCCATATCCTTCGGCAAGCTCATCCTTCGTGTCGCTGAGACTCTATCTCTTCGGCCAGACTTTATACCAAAGGTTTTATCATTCACCGAAACCTTTCACTTCATTGAGACCCCTCTTTAGTCATGCCAACATGGATTCTTTTTCTTTACTTGTGTCACCATAGTGTTCTCTGGTCAGGGAGATGTCCTACAGACATCTAATGTCTCAGGGAAATCTTTACTAGTCCACCTTTTTGTTGCGGTGACATCTCTTTTCTTTGGCCGAAGACCGCCGATAGACTCCCCCCTTGCTGTGTCGGTGAGACATTAGGCTCTCGGCAAGACTTCATCCTAAATTTAATATCTCCCACTGAAGCCTTCTCCTTGTCACTGGTCAGCAAGACCAAAAGACTTCGCTATGACCATATACTAAAGAAAAGACTCCCGCCGAAGTGTTTGATCTTTTTGCTAGTCGGTGAGACTTTCTTTCCTCGCCGAGACTTCTTGGCAGGGAGAGAACCTTATGGCGATATAAGAACCCATTTGAAGGTGCTCGACAAGACCTTTCGTCAAGATCCTTAAGAAATATCCTCATCCACATGACTTGATCCTGCAAAACAAGGTCTCCATTAGTCTTCTAAATCACAAAAATGTCCTACTCAAACTTACCCATAACACTTGTTATTTTACTATACTTCGTAAGGAAAGACTTACTTCTGGTGGGGGCGGAACCAAAACAAAAACTGGAATTGGGACTAGGGTCGGGGTGGGGACTAGCTAGGGAAATAACCAACATTTCCAAGTTCACACCCTGAACTGACCCCGCTTCCGCAAAGAAACTCAAAATGCAAAGGGCGGCAACCAAAACATCGGCAGAGCCGGAGTGAAATGACAGACGAAACGGGGGTTGGAACCAAATCCAAACCAGAAACTTTAAGGAAGTCTCCAAGTTTTAGGTTTAGATTCTGTTCCGAACCCGCCTTCGACGTCACCCAAAAAGAGGAAAAGAATGGAATAGAAAGAAAGAGAAAGGGGAAGGAAAACCCCACGACCAAAATAGAGGAAACCAGAAGTGAAAGAACCTAAAAACGCGAAACTGGGATCGACACTAAATCCAAACCAAGAACTTTGAGGAAATTCCCGGGTTCGGATCCAGTTCCAGTTCCGGGTCCACCAAAACAAAAAAGAAAATTCCCAAGGCCAAAAAGAAAGTTAAGGCAAAGGACATTTACCGACAAAGACCAACAAAGAGGGAAGAAAAGGCGGGGTCGAACCCGGGACAGGACCTGAATGAGGCACTTTGAGAAAGTTCAACATTCTGAGTCGGTCCCGGACCTGACTCTGACAAAGAACAAAGGGAGAAGGCAAAGAACAGTCAGAACTACAACCGGGGATGAAACAAGACCAAAACATAGAAGGAATTTCCAAGTCCGCTATTGGTCCCAGTTCTGCCTCCAACAGAACTTTGAAAGGAAAACGCCTAAGGCAGAAAACCAAAGGCAAAAGAGAAAAAGACAAAAAAAGAAAGGGGACCCATTTTGATCCAAATCAAAGTGGGGTGGTTATGCAAGGCATAACAGTTCCTAGACCTAATTATGCTCTTAGATTACTTGTTTTATAGTCATCTTAGAAAATAAGAATTAAATTGGGAATTTATTATTTAATATTTATTTAACAAGACAAAAATCCCCAAAATAGGTTTGGAATAGGGTGCTAGCACCCCTATCCAACATATTTTGGCCCAATTTAAAATATATTATTGTTAAAATTTTAATATTTAAAAATCAAATTTCATTTGTTAGCTTTTGATGATTAATTTTATTGGGAAATAAAGAAATACATATAAATACTATTGAACATTCTGGATAACTGAGATGGGGGTGAATCAGTTATCCAACAATACTTTTCTTTTCTTTAATTAATCTAGAGCAGACTTATACCAATCAAAATTTAATCAAATAGATATGAACATGAATGCACACAACACCAAGCACAATGAACACTAGAATTTACATGGAAACCCAAGAAGGGAAAAACCACGGAGAATAATAATTCTCAATTATAAAGTACTAGTTAAGGTGATTTTTACAAGGGCTCACTACCAAGTTGCTCACTACTAGTGGGATCACTACCCAAATATAGAATAACATATTACAAAATAGTCTCACTAACAAAAGTGAACTGATGAAGTTGCATCTACATATGCATGAGTTCAGTTCCGGTTAAGAGCACAATCTTTGTCTATAGTAGATCCAATTAGGAATCTCTTGCACATATTCCTTCCATAATCTTCACACAACCTTCTTCTAAAATAGATTACTCCTTCCTTCACAATCTTTTTTCTATTCGCACACATTATACTTCTTCCACACTTCTATGTCTTCAATCAAAAAGATGTTCTCTATATATGTGTAGAACAAAATAAGTTAGCCACACACAATATCTTCATAGTATTCTAAGTCGGCCAAACACCATTTGAATTTAGATCACCACAAGGCATTTCGACATGTAGAACAACCTTAAGATATTCAATAAGACCTTGCATGCTAACAACAGACCCAAAAGATAGGTCACACATAAAGATCCTCTTACCACGTTACCAAGGGAACAAAAATGGGTCAAACATAAAATAGTATAATTTCCAAGAGATAGAAAACTTTGAATTACATGAAATATATTCCAGAGTCGATGAGAAGACCACAACCAAGAAAAAATATTGATTATTATTAATTTCAGTATCAACCGAAGAAACACAATTTGACATACCAAAACTTGTATCATGCTATGTGAATGTCTGAAAAGCAAGGTTACCCGAAGTAAGCTTTGAGCACAAGAACCAACAACAAAATATTATACTTCATTATACTGCATTTACTGAATTCAACGATTGTCCCAAAAAGAAGTACTGCCATATCTGGATCAAGGATAATATCTACACTACATGATATTATCATAGCATATGATAAGATAGATCAAGTTTGTACATCATCCAGAGTACAACCTTCTAGATCCAAAGTTTTGACATCAATGACAACAATTCTAAAACATCTTCAACAACTTCTTAACAATCTCCCCCTTTGGCATTGATGGAAAAACATCAAAAACTCAAAAACACAAGTCTCCACAACTCCAACTCAAAAATTCAAACTCCAAGTACTCCCCCTTTGTCCAAAAATTCAATACCTCTTTTTTTTGTTTTTATCTTCATTTTTCTCCCCCTTTTTTCCATGAAAGGCAAAGGGACAAAATTCAAATATTCAAGAACTCAAGTAAAAATAATACTTTTCACATGAAATATTTTCTTGTACCTTTCTCTCACAATTGGAAGAATCCTCTTCCAAGCTAGCACCGGAAAATCCAATCTAGTACTCATACTATCCAACATTGTCAACAACATAAATGAGGATGACCAGTCCAAAGACAAGAACTATCGTTCACAATCTTCTGCATCAAAAAGTATCTTGGAGAGCTGATCCAACCGGACCTCAACAATTTCCTTGACCAACTAAAAATTTCTAACCAAGTCTTCCCTCTATCTCTGAACAACCAATTACTTTGCTTGCAACTCACCAACTCTTATTCTTTGTTTTCCATCTTTGTCTTTCTTTCCAATATTATTCATCTCAAATTCAATAGCTTCAATTCTGCTTCTAAAATTATCAACAACAATAGGCCACCAAAGACAATATCTATAAATGTCAAACATCTCCTTAATGCATTATTTTGTCTCACCTATGTGTTTGGATAACTTTTTTTTAGCTTTAGCACATCTTCTCTCAATCATAGCTTTGAACTTGTGTCCTTCAAGTCCTTCCAACAACATTCTTTCTTCAATAACTTCTACTAGATTATCTAGTAACAAGTCAGAAACATCTAAAACAATAATACCCATTTTGAGCAAATAATCAACCAAAGCATCATCAATTTGAAGCCTTCTGATTGAAGAGCTAGCACACCACATTTCACCAACCTTCTTCATATACCTTCATCTAACATCGACTTAAAATCATTTGGATCAACTAAATCAAATCTAGACAGAGGGTCTTCTTCACTCTCCTTTCTTTCCAAGATAGTGATGACATCTTCTGTTTTAACTTTATTTCTTTTAGGTTCTAGAGGGGAACCACCAATAACAACTTCTAATTCCTTCTTACCAGAGGAGGAACCCTCCTCAAACTAACTGAAAACTATCACACCAAAGCACAAATTCATCTGCAAGGATGAGAAATAGACTAAGCATGCACTTGCTTTATTCTCCATACATTCCAAATACCTGTAAACTTGCTTTTCAACAAGAATGTCAGACTTCCACTTAACATTCTCCTTTGTTGGTAGCATACTCATAAAGTAAAAACCTAAACATATGAGTAGAGACCCAAACTAGAATGGATAACTCTCAACCAAAGACATTTTGATATTCTCAATTAGGTTTTCCATTATTAGGCTACACAAATCAAATTGCTTATTCTCCTTCGCCATCATATGTGCAAGATATATAGCAATAGCCGAAGTAGAACCTTCATGATTTCTGAAATAGATTTTATAAGTGATGCCATAAGCAAGATACCCTACTATAGGATTGACAATGGTATTTATCAATAGAGCCCGGGGGTCTTTTTCGATACTAGTAAGTTCCTCCATGTCTCTGTATTTCACCATTTTCTTCCTAGGAAGATCACCAACATTGCACAAACTAGTAATAGCTTCAATGGATTCCTTTGTGATCAGATAGGGTTTGTCCAAAACAATGTTTCCATCCTTGAATAAACTCAATAGGAAAAAGATAGATTCTTTGTTTGTAAACCAAGGAAATTCTCCCCATAAATCCATACCCAGAGTATTTACATTCTGCAATTGATCCATCTTCAACCCTAGTTCCATTTCCTTCATCTTCTGATGATCAAACCCATCCAACTCAACTCCCTTCAGCCTTAGTGGAATACTGCCACTCGATCCTCTATTAATAGATTACATTGTTGTGCTTATCTTCTTCAAACTCTTTATCTTTCAACAAAACTTCTTCTATAATGCAAACTATGAGAAATGATTTTGAAAACTCCCACCTTTTACTCTTAATTAATTATAATGATTTTACCACTAAAAATGCACATTGATGACACTAGCAATTGTACTCCACTTTTCAATCAGCTAGACTAAGCTTCATCATTTATCATAAACCGGTTTGAACTTAATCATGTTAAAAATAACTTCAATATTACTTCGGAGAGGGGGAACTGATAGGATATACAATGCAAAACTCCCTCTGAGCCAAGGCGGTTGGATCAGATGCCAATAGGGCATGTACTAGGATCTGGTACCACATAAGTATCTTCCACACTTGTTTCCTTCTTCCTCCAAACTGTGACCGTCTTCTTCTTAGATTCATTTGATTCTACAACCTTCTTTTTGTTCTCAAGATTTTCTAGAGCAACATATCTGCATGTGTTAGCATAACGTCCAAGTTGACTACACTTGTAACATCTTTTTCCTAACTTAGCTAAGTGAACCCTAGGTCTACATTGATTAGCATTGTGACCATAACCATAGCATAAATAGAAATAAAAATGAAATAAATTTTTCATTCCATTCCTTCTTGTCGGATTAGATAATTCACTTCTGCAATAACTTGCTTTATGACCAAATGTGTAATAGTTAAAGCATTGAGTATTTGGTTCCATCTTTCTTCTACATTCTACAACCTTATGTCCAAAATTTTTTCATACAAAATGGTGACCATTGAATGATAAGTACCTTTGAGAATTTGGTTTCCTAACCAGAGGTCTTTTTGTAGGTACATTAGATTTCAAACCTTGCTTGTTACAACTAATCTTACTTCTACTTCAACTGCTTTGTATTCACCTTTAGTGTTTTGATTTGAGTTTTCACTGGTGAATCCAAGTCCTCCTTTATTCTTGTGACATTTCTATAGGGATAAAAGTTGAGCCTGAATCATGCTACTTTCACATACTCTTGCTTCATTTTTCATCCTTCTTAATTCTTGATCTAACTTCTCATTTTATTTTGATTTCTATTTAATGGTATCCTTGAGATTTTCTTCAATCTTATTCCATTCTTCCATTTTCTATTTGATAGTGTCTTTGAGATTTTCTTCATTCTTCTTGCATTCATCTAGTTGCTACCTTAAATTCACAATACTTTCTTTTGACTCTTTTAATTCCTGGCTAACCTCTTTGTGTCTTGCTTTGAACTTTCAGGTTTTCTCCCTTAGCTTTGCAATAGAACCATTTGCCTCCTTGATATTTTCTTTCAATTCTTCATTTTCAGATTTCATGCTTTCCATATCATCTAATATTATCTTTAGTTCTTCCTCAAAGTATTAAGCTCCTGCCATTTATTCAAACTACGAAGATATCCCTTAAGTGGTTAAGCTCTATGTCCAAGGGATGAAGCTTTGATACCAATTGTTGCACAGTCTGGATAACTAAGAGGGGGGGTGAATCAGTTATCCAACAATACTTTTCTTTTCTTTAATTAATCTAGAGCAGACTTATAACAATTAGAAATTAATCAAACATATATGAACATGAATGCACACAACAACACCAAGCACAATGAACACCCAAATTTATGTGGAAACCCAAGAAGGGAAAAACCATGGAGAATAATAATTCTCAATTATAAAGCACCAGCTAAGGTGATTTTTACAAGGGATCACTGCCAAGTTGCTCACTATAGGGTGGATCACTGCTAGTGGGCTCACTGCCCAAATACAGAACAACATATTACAAAATAGTCTCACTAACAAAAGTGAACTAATGAAGTTGCATCTACATATGCATGAGTTTAGTTCCAATTAAGAGCACAATTTATGTCTATAGTAGATATGGTTAAGAATATTCTGCACATCTTCCTTCCATAATCTTTGCACAACCTTCTGCCAAAATAGATTACTCCTTCCTTCATACTCTTTTGTCTGTTCACACACTTGCACTCTTTTATCTTCTTGCACACATTATACTTCTTCAAAACTTCTATGTCTTCAATCAAAAGGATGTTCTCTATATATATGTAGAACAAAATAAGTTGACCACACACAATATCTTCATAGTCTTCTAAGTCAGCCAAACACCATTTGAATTTAGATCACCACAAGGCATGTCGACATGAAGAACAACCTTAAGATATTTAATAAGACCTTACACACGAACATCGAACCGAAAATATAGGTCGCACATAAAGATCTTCTTACCATATTACCAAGGGACCAAAAATGGGTCAAACATAAGATAGCATAATTTCAAAGAGATAGAAAAATTTGAATTACATGAAATATATTCTAGAGCCGATGAGAATGCCACAACAAAGAAAAAATATTGATTATCGCTAATTTTAGTGTCAACCAGAGAAACACAATTTGACATACCAAAACTTGTATCATGCTATGTGAATGTTTGGATAGCAAGGTTACCTAGAGTAAGCTTTGAACATATCAACCAACATAAAAAAATTAGACTTCATTATACTACATTTACTAATTTCAACATATGTCCCAAAAAGAAATATTGCCATATCCGAATCAAGGATAATATCCGCATTGTGTGACATCATAGCATGTGATAGGATAGATCAATTTTGTACATCATTCAAAGCACAACCTTCCGGATCTAAGGTTTTGACATAAATGACAACAATGCTAAAACATCTTCAACAACTTCTCAACAAATACAAATCTTTTTCTTTAAACTCCTAGCAATTTTGGAATTACAATTGAGCATCCTAAAAGAAGTCAATAAAAAATCAAGAGTAGAACTTGCAATATTATTACAGTGCTTTCATCAATAATGACAATGCTTGTAAGACATTAGGAAGAATGAAACAATTATGAACATGGAACTATTATGATCAATCATGTAATTTTTATGAAGATGTATGAGTTATCCTCTACATGCTAGCTACAACAATCTTTTTTTTTTTTTGGACTAACCTCTTGTAGGTATATCAAGAAATCTAAGCATCCATAAATCAACTTTTGAGGAGACTTATCATGTGAACATCACATTGACAAGGGTTTCGGTCCTCAGGTAAAATTATCCATTTATCATTTGTCATTTTAGTCAATTATTTTTCTACTGCATGACATAAGGCATGCACTCTTGATCATCATCAATATTTGTACATGGAGGTGGAAACAAAAAAATGGGCTTTGACTTAGGAAACCTCCTATACAATACAATCTTTTCCCAAGTCTTTTCATGTGTGCATGATAGATGCATAAGTTTCATCAAGATCTAGTCATAGGAAACACATAGAAAATTGTAAACTACCTTTCAGAGTTTTCAAATCCTAAAAAAGTCTAGAAACTCAAGTCTAGGGAGCCCATTCCCTTGTCCACCAAATTTAGGTTTAATTTTTAATAGTAGGTTCCTCTCTATATCTCTTTCTCATATTTGAAATTATTTCAATAATTTTCATTTTTGTTTGTGTGATAAATTACATTTTCAGATCTAGGGTTTATTTCAAGTATGCTTGTTAAAACACGTATACACAATTTTTCATCTTTGCAACTCAAGAGAGCACAAAAGCCAGGAGATCATATCTCCCTTGTGACAACAATTCAATCATCAAACCTTAGTTGGTTTTTATTTGAATTTGGAGTCAAAGTGAAAATAAGTTAATCATATTTAATCTAGTTGGATAAAGGACCTCTTTTCCTACTCTACACTCTTATAGGGGAAGAAGAGTACCCTAATACTATTGGATGACATTATATAAGGTAAGCTTCTTCCCATAAAGGGAAGGGTCATCACAGAGAAATCCAAGGAGGCCCAAAAATAGCATTTAGAGAGCAAGAGGTTCATGGATGTGGGAGTAACCTTATAGTGAGGAGTGGAGTTGTGTTCAAAGGCATGGAGTAGAGTCTACAAGAATTGCAAAGGAGTTGGACTTGGAGTTCCCAAGAGGGGTACCTAGGTCTTGGTGAGGATAATTCATCCTGAAGCTTGATTGAGGGATTGGGGTGCACTAAGGGGAGATCGAGCATGGGAACAGAGTGCTAGAACTTATCATGTAGGGTGAGATAAAAAGAGGGATGGGTCAGGTAGACTAGAGTTCATGGGGATAACTGGAAGTCTAGGGCACAGTGTTGGGAATTCCCCTAATAGAGAAGTGAAATGGTGTTGAGTGGGGTGCTTTCTTAGGTCATCCTGAATGTGGAGTTTGAGTTGGGATCAAGTCCTCGTAGTCCCAAGAGAGAGGGACATAAACCAATTATTTAATCATTTAAGGTAGCAATCATTGAACAATTGCAATTGTCTACATTGATATCAGTAGTTTATATTGAAACTAGAGTAGAAACCATGCAAAGTTAGATATATATGGGTATAGGGTGTAGATTAGGGAAAAATCAAGGTTAAGGTTATAAATAATAAAAACTAAAACCTTTAATCCCTCAACCAACTATGAAGCACAATCCAACATAGAAACATAAAACATAAAGCAATATTACCTACACCATGGTTGATTCACCTCCATTGTCCTTCTCCATTTTGCTTAACATGCTTGATTTCCCTCAAATTTGAGTATGCAACAATAGCCTAATGACAATGATAGTGAAATATTGAAGAGTGCACTTGTCTCCTTGAACATGTACTTGTGCATTTAAACTAGGTTGGTTGAAATGACAATGATAGGCTTCTTTTATAGAAAGCCAAATTGGAATGAAGGGCTAGGATTACAAGCCAATAAGCTATAACAATCAATGGCCAAGATTGAAAGTTGTAGTATGAAATAAGGTTAGAGATAAATTAGGGAAAAGATATGACTTGGTTAAGGATGGACAGTTGAGATTAAATTATAAAATAATTCAATCAAGGGTGGAAACTAATTGATATGTGAAGAGATAAGAATGGCACGAATAAAGAGGTTGGTATAGAAAAAGAGGTAAAGTTGGGGGAAACTAAATAATTCTAAAATTATTTAATTTAGGAGGAAAAGTGAATAATTAAATAAAAATGATTATTTTATTATAGAAGAAGAGGAAAAGTTGACTTTTCAATTAAATAATGATTTAATTCAAAAGTGGGAGAAAAAAAAAAATAGTAAATAATTAAATAAATAAAATTTATTTAATTATAGAGGAAGAGGCTAATGAATAATTAAATAATTTAAATAATTATTTAATTATAGTAGAAAAATGATAATAATAAATAAACAAGAATTTATATAATTATAGAGAGAAGGGGACATTAGTGAACTAATTAAATAAATGTAATTTATTTAATTAATAGAAGAAATATAACCTTAGACAATAAGCAAATAATTAAAATTATTTAATTATTAGGGAAGGAGGATTGAAAGAGAAAAAATGGTGTTTGAATGCGAAGGACAAGTTTTAGTGTCTACATTTTTTTCCTCTTTGATACAATGTAGTTTATTGCATTGTGTCAAAGAAATTTAATTCAAAATTATGCCCCAGTGTGTTGATAGGAAAACGGGGTAGACCTATACCCCCTCGAATTTTTTTGCAAATTTTGAAAGAATTTCAAAAAAATTAAAACATTATTCCAATAAGCAAATTTGATAATGGATGAATGAAGAGAAATGTTAGCGAGAGGAAAATCTTAACATGGAGTTAGTGGAGACAAAGAAAGATTGATACTTTGCTTGATAGATGCTAGGATTTGCATTTAATCATCATTGGGCGTTAAAAATATGGAAAATGGGAAATAAACACCATGGTATGACATAGCCAAGGTGTGCAATGTTATCCACTTGCAAAAATAGACACTTGATAGAAAAGGAATGTGATGAATCATACTAGGAGAAAAGTTGCCCCAGTCTTTTTTCTAGAACAATCGACAAACAAAAATAAAAATAAAAGCATGTCTTGAGACATCATCGCTTCTCTATATCGTTCATGGGATATCCTCGATGTAGCTAGTAACATGACCAAAAAAAATCAATAAAATAAAATAAAAATTAGACCAACTAGGTCAACAACCATTCAAATCATTTTCCATTGTTTGTTTACCAATATTTGATTGACAAGATTGACGAATTGATTGATGGGTTGATTGATTGACAATGTCTAGTTTCAGTAGAGGAAACATGTCATATAAGATGTCAAGTCTAGTTTCAACCATGTACTCAACTATATAAGGAAAATGACATAGTTGGTATAAGGACAATGTCTAGTTTCAAGGACACATCCTGTATAAGACAAATGACATGATTTATTGTTTTCATACTTGACTTGACATTTGACTGATTAAGCAATTAACTGTTTTGACTTGAAGACTAGTTGAATAGTTTTTCTGTTGAGTCATGACTTGTTTGATGACCATTTTCATTTGATGATAATGTCTAATTTATTGTGACTGACTCAAAAAACCCTAAACAATGGACCAAGGGCCTTGGGGGCTCATCAAATAATGGCCTTGCCTATGTAACAATGCATAGAAACCTCATAATTCAACATGACTTGACTTTGTTTTATTTATTATGGATTGAATCTTGATTGACTTTATTTGAAAAACCCTAAAGAACTAACCTATTGCCTCAGGGGCTAATCAACTGATGGCCTTGCCTACATTATACACATAAAAGCAACGTAGTTTGACTGGACTTGGATTGACATGCCTGACTCCGATTTTTTTTTGGGATTTTGATGATTATTTGGATGTTTTTGGTTTTTGACATGTTTTGATTTTTTTTTTTTTCTATTTTTTGGCTTTTGAAGTTTTTATTCTTTTGAGCTTTTGAAGTTTTCCAAAAAATTTGGATTTTTGAAGTTCTTGGTTATTTTTAGATTTTTAAAGTTTTCTGATTTATTTATTTATTTTTGATATAGTGACCTCCAATACCAAGTGTAGGATCCAATGAAGACGTAGGTTAAGGACTTGCCCCCAGTCAGGTATAGGACCAATTTATTAGGGATGGAATGAGATGAGCTTTATTGTAGGTGAAAATGGAAGGTGAAATACGTGTAATGTCAACTATGAGAAGGATGACAAAGCTTTATTATGGGTTAGTGTAGGCTAGGATTTTCTTATGGATGATGCATTATAAGAACCATGACAAATGCATGTGAAAGATGCCAACAATGAAGAAAGCAGGAATGCACAAGGATGCAAGGAAAAACATGGTCTTTTCCCTAGTCAAGCTAAAAACTAATTGATAGGTGATGATCTGATGATGACATTGTTTGAAATGGGAAGGACACATCCTAAAACAACATGAGGACTGGGAAAGACATATCCCACTGATGATAATGTGACTAAAGGATCAAGGTTTTCTACAAGGATAGAATCAAAACCAAGGAATGGTTTGGATGATGTGCTAGGTTGCATAACAAGATTGTATGGATTAGGCTTGTTGCATTTGGAATGTGATGCAAGAGCATCCAATGGTGTAAGGGAATCCTTGCATCACCAAAAAATATTGTATTTTCATTTTGTTTGTAGTTTCCTTGGTTGTTTTGGGCCGATGGTGAATCATGCAATATTTGGGATAGTTAGAAGTTTAAGACAATAAAAAATAGTCACTTGCTATTTTAGAAGGTCAACCTATTTGGTTCCTATGGACATGAAAATTGACCCCAAGGAATGAAATGGGAAAATAAGATTTCTGATGAAAGAATCATCTTAAAATCTTGTACCATTTGGAAGATATTAAATTTTCATCTTGAGGAACTTCTCTAATGAAGTTTAAAACTGAAAATTGAGGCCCTTTAGAGCCTCGGAATAAGGTGCAAAATCCTTGATCTCTTCACGAGCATTCCAACGATATATTGTAATTGAAAATATAATGGTCGGATCAAAATTTATGACCTTGAGAAGTTGGAAATATATAAATATAAAATTAAAAGAAAAAAAAAACTTCTAGAGCAAGAAATAGATAGTGGGATTTCTGGCACCAAAATAAGGTTACACCTTCCAAAATATTCTAATGTAGTTAGACTTCTTGGATAAAGAGGGAGAAGAAGGGTTTCAAAAAGGAGCTCCGGTAGTGTAGATCATGGTTTCTGGCTTGTAGAATTACGTAATGAGAAGGCCCATGTGGTTGTAGTATGCTATTGTTTGAGTATTGTAATCTCACTTCATCAAGATAATAGAAAGCAAGTATTTATTTCTACATTTTCTATTTATATCTCTTGTTTAGTTGTGTGTGTGTGTGGTTTGGTAAGGGGAGAACCTTCATCAAGTGGTATCAAAGCAGGAGTTCTTGAGTGTGTAGATAGATCACCAAACATGAGGTAGTTTGTTCCAGGACTTGTGGTTGTGGGTTTGTAAGAAAATATGCCTCCACAAAGAAATCATAGTGGGAGAAATGTTGGGGTAATAGAAGAGGATTTTAAAGCTCTCCAGAGACAAGTTCAAGCACTACAAGAGGAGTTTCATAGAGGATTTGATGTCAAAAGAAGAGATGAAAGTGAAGAGGAGGCTAAAAATGAAGAGCCATTTGAAGAAGAAGAATAGGATGTAATAGATCTTGGATAAGTTAGACTTCTTAGGGCCATTTTCAAAATTGGAAAGAGGTTAAAGATAGAATTTTCTAATTTTTATGGAAACCTAAATCCCGAGGAGTTGATTGATTGGGTCAATGACGTGGAAGAGTATTTTGAGTATGAGGAAATAGAAGATCTAGAGAGGGTAAAATTTGCAAAGGCCAATCTAGAATATGGTGGAAAGAAGTCCAGTTGGAGAGAAATAGAAGAGGAAAAGATAAAATAATGAGATGGGATCGGATGGTGGAAAAATTGAAGAGAAAGTTTAGTCCTATGGACTATGAGCTAGTTTTGTTGGAGAAGATGCAAGGGTTGAAACAAGCGAGAAAATATGTTAAGGAGTATATAGAAGAATTCTATTTAGTCTTGATCAGAATAGGCCATTCTGAGGCCAATAAGGAGAAAGTTTCCCGTTACATAAATGGGTTGAAGCTGAGTATTCAAGAAGAGTTGAGTTTGGTGAGGATGACCAAAATTGAAAGGTGGAAGAGAACCTAAACAAAAGGTTCAAGAGCAAGCAAAGGGATGGAGTTCATGGTGGAAAGACTATTGGATGATCATATGGAGGCCGAAGTGAAGATCAAAAGAAGATTGAAGGATCCACTAGTAGTCAGAACTAGAAGGAAGATAATACTTACCATCCTCGAGATCAAAATAATGGAGACCAAAGAGGAAGAGGAAGATATGGATGAGGATTGGGAAGAGAAGGCTTCTGTTGAACCTATTTTCAATGTGAAGGACATAAGCCTATGAGTGTCATCAACATCAAGGGAGGACAAATAGAAGACCTAAAGGAAATGGATGAATTGTGCATTTAGATGAAGATTTTGAGCCTTCACATTATGAAGATGCTGAAAGAGGAGAGCCTCTTGTTGTCAGAAGAGCCTTGTTGAATCAGGAGAAGGAACTAGATCAAAGAAATAACCTATTCTGCACTTGATGCAAGTGTGAAGGTAAAGTTTGTAGTATTAGCATTGATGGATGTAGCACTGATAATATTGTTTCAGAGGAAATGGTTACTAAGTTGCAGTTGGAGAGGAGAAAGCATCCAAAACCATATTGGATTACATGGTTGGAGAAGGACCATAGAGCATTGGTCGATGAGAAATGTTTGGTAAATTTTTAAATTGGTAACTATCAGGATGAGGTTTTGTGTGATATTATACCTATGGATGTTTGTTACATGTTGTTAGGTAGACCGTGGCAGTTTGATTGGTGAGCGGTGCATGATGGACATGCTAACACCTATTCCTTGACAAAGGATGGCATTCGCCATAAGTTGAAACCCTTGAAGGAGGCAGCAAAAAAGGTATGCAGTAATGCAAGGATTTGTTTGGTTGATGGAAGAGAGTTCCTAGAAGGTATAAGACATGATCATATGTGTTTCAAATTGATCCATAGAGTTGATAAAGAAGATAATAATGAGGTACCTATAGAGGTTTCTTATTTCTTGAATGAATTTCATGATATTGTTTTTGATAATGCACTTGAAAGATTGCCACTAGTAAGGAAGATTAGCCACCAGATGGACTTGATTCCTCGAGCCAGTTTTTTGAATAAGGAATCTCATCAAATGACTCCAATAGAGAGTGAAGAGTTGAAGAAACAAGTGTAAGAGTTGTTTTGAAAGGAATTGATTAGAGAGAGTTTGAGTCCACGTGCAATACTTGTAGTACTAGCACCAAAGAAGGAAGGGGAATGGCAGATGTGTACAAATTCTAGAGCCATCAACAAGATCACCATCAAGTATAGATTTTCTTTGCCAAGGATGGATGACATCATAGATTCTTTGAGTGGAGTTGAGTACTTCACAAAGATAGATCTGAAGAGTGGTTATCACCAAATTCATATTAGAGAAGGAGATGAATGGAAGACAACCTTCAAGACCAAAGAGGGCTTTTATGAGTGGCTAGTCATGCCCATTGGACTAACCAATGCACCAAGAACCTTCATGCAGCTCATGAATGAGGCACTAAAAGATTTTTTGGGTAAATTTGTCATTGTTTATTTTGATGACATTTTAATTTTTAGCAATACATTGGAGGAGCATTTGATGCATATCAAAAAGGTTTTTGAGAAGCTAAGAGAGGAGAAGTTGATCAATTTGAAGAAGTGCAGTTTTATGAAAAGAAAGTTTGTATACTTGGGATTTGTTATCTTAGTAGAAAGTCTTAAGATGGACCCATAGAAGGTAAAAGCTATCATTGAATGGCCTACACCAAGGAGTTCTACTGAGGTGAGATCTTTTTATGGTTTGGCTAGTTTTTATAGAAATTTCATCAAAGGTTTTAGTAGTATTTGTGTACCTCTAACTAAAACAATGAGAGGGGATAGAAAAGAGTTTAAGTGGAATACATGAGCAAATTTTTTTTTGATATGTTGAAGAAGTTACAGAGCAACCTATTTTAGCACTTTCAACTTTCTTCAAGGTATTTTAGGTAGATTGTGATGCTAGTGGCAATGCCATTGGAGCTGTTTTAAGTCAAGAAGGTAAACCTGTTGCCTATTTTAGTGAAAATTTGAATGATACAAAGAAGAAGTATTATGTTTATGATTAGGAGTTTTATGCTATAGTTCGTTATTTGTAGAAATGGATACACTATTTATTTCCAAAAGAGTTTGTTTTATTTACTAATCATCAAGCTTTACAATATTTGAATATTCAAGGGAAGTTGAATCAAATACATTTGAAATGGGTTGAATTTTTCCAAAGTTATACATTTGTTTTGAATCATACGAGTGGAAGATCTATCAGAGTTGCATATGCCTTAAGTAGGAGGACAATATTGTTAATAGAAATGCAAATTGAAGTTGTTGGGTTTAATGAACTCAAGAGCTTGTATCCTGAGGATCTTGATCTTACAGAGGCTTGGAGAGATTTCATGGAGCCTATCACTTTGGATAGGACAAGATGGTTAGATTTTATAATCCAAGATGGTATGTTGTTTCAAGGGAATTAGTTGTGCATTCCAAGGAGTTTCATGAGAGAGAACCTGATCAAGGAGAAACATAGTGGAGGATTAGCTAGACACTTTGGTTGAGATAAGACCATTTCTATTGTTGGTGAGCATTTACTATTGGCCATAGTTACAACAAGATGTGAAGAAGTTTGTACAAAGTTGGAGAGTATGTCATATGGTGAAAGGGGCAAGTTAGAATATTGGATTGTATTAGCCATTACCTATACCTGAGAGGCCATGGGAGGACATTAGTATGGATTTTTTTCTTGGATTGTCAAGGACATAGAGAGGGCATGATTCCATATTTGTGGTGGTAGATAGATTTTTGAATATGGAGCAATTAATTCCATGTCATAATACTAGTGATGTTCATGTTGTAGAGTTATTTTTTAGAGAGGTGGTGAGACTACATGGTCTACCCAAGAGCATAGTTTCAAATTGAGATACC
The DNA here is from genome assembly GCA_007258455.2 of Sequoia sempervirens. NCBI lineage: Eukaryota > Viridiplantae > Streptophyta > Pinopsida > Cupressales > Cupressaceae > Sequoia > Sequoia sempervirens. The sequence goes on from VDFB02058242.1 coordinate 358,193,111, forward strand.
AAGTTTGTTAGGTATTTTTTTAGGACATGATGGAAGAAGTTGAAGATTGATTTGATGTTTAGTTCTGCACACCATCCATAGATTGATGGACAAATAAAGATGGTGAATAGGAGTTTAGGTAACCTCCTGAGATGCTTAGTAGGAGATAAACCCAAGGGATGGGATTTGATTTTACTAGAGGTGGAATTTTCTTATAATAATTCTATCAACAAGAGAACTGGTAAATCACCATTCTAGATTTTTTATGGGAATAGTCCAAGAACTAGTTCTAAACTAAGAAAGATAGATAAGGGAGAGAAGAGTAGTGTTGAGGTCAAAGATTTTGCTAAGCACCTAAAGGATTTGCATGAAGAGGTGAAGAAACATATCAATAAGATGAACTCTTAGTACAAGGCTAAGGAAAATTAGAAAAGGAGGTATAAGGAGTTCTAGGTAGGAGATGAAGTCATGGTTCATTTGTGAAAGGATGTGTTTCTAGTTGGTACATACAAAAAGTTAAAGATGAAGAAGTTTGGACCATGCAAGATCTTGAAGAAGCTTGATTCAAGGAATACATATGAGGTAGAGTTGGCTAATGAAATTCATGTTTCACCTCTGTTTAAAATTTATAATTTGAAAAAATATCATTAAGGAGTTAATGAGAATGAAATGACAGAGGCATAGTGGAACATTCTAACACCTACGTCGGAAAAGGAAGAGATAGAAGAAATTTTGGATAGTTGTGTGGGTAGAATCACAAGAAATAGGCAATATGTAGAGTACTTGGTGAAATGGAAAGTAAGGCTTATTGAAGATTCATCATGGTTATCCAAGGTTGAGGTTAACCATCTTGGTTTCCTTCTAACTCCTAGGAAGTGATAGGGTCACTTTTCAAATTACCCTGGTTGTCTGATGTAGGAGCATCTAGTGGTGTAAGGGAAATCTTGCATCACCAAAAAATATTGTATTTTCATTTTGTTTGTAGTTTTCTTAGTTGTTTTCGGGCCCATGGTGACTCATGCAGTCTTTGAGATAGTTAGAAGTTTAAAACAAAAAAAATAGTCACCTACTATTTTTAGGAAGTTAGCCTATTCGGTTCCTATGGACACAAAAATTGAGCCCAAGGAGTGAAATGGGAAAATAAGATTTTTGGTGAAAGAATCATCTCAAAATCCTATACTGTTTCGAAGATATTAAATTTTCATCTTGAGGAATTTCTCTAATGAAGTTTAAAACTAAAAATTGAGGCCCTTCAAAGCCCTGAAATAGGGTGCAAAATCTTTGATCTCTTCACAAGCTTTCCAATGATATATTACAATTGAAAATGTGACTATTGAATTGAAAGTTATGACCCTGAGAAGTTGGAAATATATAAATATAAAATTAAAACAAATTTTAAAAACTTCTAGAGTGGGAAATAGACGGTGGGATTTTTGGCACCAATATGGGGTTACACCTTCCAAAATATTCTAAGGAAGTTATCCTTCTTGGATAAAGAGGGAGAATAGGGATTTCAAAAAGGAGCTTCGGTAGTGCAAATCATGGTTTTTGGCTTGCAAATTTCTATAATGAGAAGGCCCATGTGGTTGTAGTATATTATTTTCTAAATATTGTAATTTCACTTCATCAAGATAATAGAAAGCAAGTGTTTCTTTCTACATTTTCTATTTATCTCTCTTGTTTAGTTGTGTGTGTGTGGTTTTGTAAGGGGAGCACCAAGTCCAACAATAGTTATGAAAGGATAATGGATTGATTTTGGTAAAGGATAGGATACATTCAAGGACTATTGGCTAGAAGAATTATCATATCATATCCAAGGACTATGTCACATAGGAATAATTTATTTTCTTTTAAGGTATGGATTTGGATAATGCTATGAAGGCTATGAAATGATATTTCATGGATAGTGTATGACCAAAGGGATAGACATGTCAAGAGTTTTCCCAAAGCATGGTTTATGTTTGTACCCCAATTCTTATCAAGATCAAAGTAGGTGGAAAATAGATGGGAATGATATGGATTAGATGGAAAGATGGAAATGTCATGAGAAAGGCATAGAAGATGAGACAACATGCCCCAAGTGTAATAGTCCACATAGATAATTATGCTTACACATGACGCCTATTTTCTAGGTTTTCATCATGGTACTTATCCAGAGCGCCATACAAATGGCTTTCACTATTGGATGAATTATTTCTCTTTACTATTTTTTTTTCTTTTTCCCTTTTTTTGGGCATCACCAAGACATTTGTTTTCCAAGTTTTCATCAAGGTGATGATTTTTTTTTTTGATATGGACTTGATATTTTGGATGATCACTGATTGGTTTGAATCCTTTGATGGTATTGATTTAGATGTTGGTGTCATGATATGTCAATAGTGATCTTTATGGATTAGTTTTCCTATCAAGATCATAGCACTTGCATACAACTGACTGATGTCATTTTGATTCTCTCTGATACTAGATTTTTCCTTATCGAAATATGTACATCATGATAGAATTCCATGGGAGTCCTTATGATAAAGATTTTCTACCAAGATGCAACAAATTTTTGAAGTAGGATTTTTGGAATGTGGACAAGATTTTGGATTATGATGGATGATGATAGATGTGGGAGGATTATTTGGATGTTTAGATATAGCAATTTTTATTTTCCAAACTTGGGATGGTGGATAATGGAGTTTGGAATTTTGATTGACTTAGTGTTTGGAACCATGACTTTTATATGCCTTGCATGATGACCATTTTGAAGGAGGTGGATATTTATTATATGTGGGAAACCTTTTTTCTTGTGGCTCCACATTTTGATTGGATATCGGAATTGAACTATTTTCTTTACTTGACCAATTTTTCTTTGGGATCCATTTTAACTTCATTTTTCCACTTGGATATTTGTATTCAATGGTCTTTGATATTTGACTTTAGACTTTAGACTTGTAAGAATTTTGTTTTTGTTGGTTCCAATTGATAGGTTTAATTAATTGGGAATTATGGTTTATGGTGTGGATGGAAGGAGTGTTGGAAGAAAACTTATGACTAGGACTACTCATGACCCCCATTTTGATGTTTTTATTAAATAAAGTGTCCCATAATATCATGGAGGCATCACTAACATTGTTTGATTTTTTGATTGAAGAATAGCCAAGACCTTGATGTCTAGGATTTTCATAAAACTGTATTGGTTCTTGAATGCCTTGCTCATGTAGGCCTAATCCTATTCCTTGATACTACATGCTTTGAAATATTCTATTTGCGATGGGGTATTTTTTTACTTTGGAAGCAAGATGCGAACCCATCATTGTGTATGTGGAAACTATTGCTTGGAATCCTCTCTGCTATGAGAAAGCCTGATTTGATAAAAGTGGATGATCCTAGTTGATAGGATATTTTAGCTTTATCATTCATCATGTTTATTTCTTCTTGATTATTTGGGACGTCAATTTGATCCATGGTAGCTTTTACATCTTATTTGACTTGATCCATAGTAGCTTGTTTATGTTCTTCTTGAGTGTTATCTCTACCATTCATTTGACTATCAATGTGTCCAAAGGAGGCAAGTGTCTCATTTTGGGAAATGGAGGTGTTTGGAGTTTGGATAGGATCTACTTCAAATGTTTGATCATGAATTGTGTAAAGGTCAATGAGTCGACCATTTTGAATTTCTTGTTCAATGGTAGGATCTTGATCAAAGATAGGTGTATCTTAGATGACATGATCAGGAATGGGATGTTGATTAGAGATTGGGTTAACTTGGATATCACAAGCATCTATAGGTGATTTTTGGGTAACTTGATCTAGATTTTTCTTGGAGTTCATTTCATCATTCTTTGGATTTTCCTTTTGACATATATCTCTAGATTTAGGCAATGGAATGTGATTTTGGACAACAATAGAATTTTCCTTGATGGACTAAGGATTTTGATATGAGAATGATTTAGTTTTGAAAAAAAGACTATTTTCGGGATTGGTAGAAAATGGAGGGCATGATGGTGATAGATGGTTAGATGGTGTTGGATTAACAATGTGATTGGATTGCCTAGATTTCTCTTCACATTTGAGTTGTGTTTTTCTTTGGTGGATTTTTGGATTGGAATGGAGTGGATTAGAATGGATTGTAGGATGTGGAGGCTTGGAATGGATCAATGGAAGGTTAGCTTCCCTTGTGAAGGCTAGGATAAAGATGATTAATGGATGTTTGTTGTGGATCAATGGTATGGATTATGTTAAGTGACTCTTGATAGTGAGGATGTATGGATGGAGGACTAGAGATTATGGATTGTTGGTAAGATGGGTAGATAGATGGATGACTCGAGATCATGGGTGATTAGTATGGAGGATTGATGAATTGTCTATTTAAATCTATGAATTGTTGGTATTGACCATTGCAGAGTAATTGGTATTCAATTTGACTATGAAGCATATCAAGGTAAATTGAAGAAATGGTAGCGAGTTTCGATTAAGATGGATAATGGGATGGTTCAGATGGATAAGGAAACTTAGTGAGGACCCTATAAGACTTGTGACCCTTGGATGACATTGAAAGGAAACTATCCTATATTTTTTTGGTTTTCAATATATAAGAATGCCAAATGATGATGCACCTATGACCAAGATTAAGGTGCAAAGTGACAATATACGAAGTTGAGATGTGATAATGTCACTACGATAAAAAATATATGGTAGGAATATGACTAATGTATGCATTTATGTGATGTTATTATGAAGGTATGGTATGAATAAAGTTATGATATGAAGAATAAGCACTTTTGTGGACCTAAGAAAAGGTTATTAACCAAACTAAGATAGTCCAATGTGGAAAATCTAATTGTCAAGACCTTAAAGAAGATTAAGACTAAAGTGATGATGATTGAAAAAGTGGCCTCAAACTAGACTTATGAGTTTAAAGGACCAACTTAAAGGACAAGGACTTGATTGATGAAAAGACAAGGTCAAGACAATCTAAATTTGTGACTATGGTCTGATCAAAAGTCTAATATATTTCCTAATCTAACATCTACAAAAGTGTATGCAATCTAATAAGACCTAAAGTTTGACCTATGATGTATACAAATAATGATATGGTAAGCTAAATGAAAGGAGTGAAATGATAGAAATGAGATTGGAAAGTCTATGGTCTGATAAAAAGATTATAGTAAAAAAATGATTAGAAATAGGAATACACTAGAATTCCCTAAAAAAATTATCAACTAGCAAATGCAGTGTACGACTTATCAAATGCATTGTTTTGAGAAGCAAATGCAGTGGATTGGTTTTCAGCAAATATGATGTTCTGAGAAGCAATTGTGGTTATCAGTGATAGATGTAGTGAACAAAGTCTTTTGTCCTAGTTTGAGTGTTTTTGACTAATTTTTAATTTTGGTTTTTGTGAAAAGTGATGAAAAACACAACAAACAATTTGAAAACAATGTCTTGGTTGGTTTGAATGTCCAGAATTTGTGATCATAGTGTGTATGCTCTAGGGTTATTCACCTTAATTTCCATGAGTCTAGCACAATTTGAAGACAATTCACACACATAAAACACTTTCCCACCCTAAGGTCAATGGCCAATGGTGCGACACTCAGGTCCACAACTTGGAATCTCTTTTGAATCAAGTAGAGGGATACCTTTAGGGAGTTTTTGCACTCTTTTCTTTGAAAGAGGATGGATAGGTCCTCCTAGAAAGAAGGATAACCCAAGTCACCCTTTCCCTAGAAAGTTACAAGTAAAAAAAGTAACTTATGCTAATTCAAGCATTTCCATCTCATCTCAAGGGAGTTCATATGGTAAGTAACTTTTAGGGTGCAATGCACATCCGTTGCATCGAGTGTGACACCAAAAAAAATCAATCATAAAGGGCGGGCCTCTAACTAGTTTATCTTTTAGTCACTGCTCGGGGACTTACCACCTCACAAGCATCCAACAAGCCACTTAAGACTTTAACCACTCCTACTAGGGGAATTTATACACAAAGGTACCTCCCCATTCTAAATGGATTTGTACGGAGAAGGTTAATGGAAGTTTGTACTTGAATTTCATCTAATCCTTTTATATAGAAGCCAAGGGAAAAACCGCTTTGGGTCACCAATGAGTTCTCGATACAGATGTGTCTCAATTGGTAGAACCTATCTAATAGGGTAACAAAAGAAAGACAAGCATAATGTTTTTGATCTCCAAGGTCATAGAAAGATGCAAGGAGAGAGCATACACAATGTACTTGCTCACACTAGCAAGAGTTTATTAACCTTAAAGAAACCAAATGTGTGGTGTGACAATGCAAATGTTAAGAAGTGATTTCGATTCCCAAGATCACTCAAGGTGTGAAGGAAGAGCATACACACCTCAAAACAAGTACAAGATCACAAGAAAATACAAGCAATGGTTATTTTTAAGCCCCAAAATGAAATGTGTGACAATTGCAAAGACACTTGATGCAAGTTGTTTTTCCTTTTAATCCAATGAGTAAAAATGCAAGTTCCTTTTAACCCAATGAGTGAGAAATGGAAGATTGTTATTCTTTTTAAACAAATGAATGTAGATGCAAGTTTTGTTATTTTTTGACCAATGAGTGAGATATGCAATTTCATTTTTTCTCAATGAGTGTGAATTGAAATTGTGTTATTTTTAGCCCAATGAGTGTGTCTAAACAAAAGATATATTGCCTTATAAAAAATGTTCCTAACTTAAACAAGAATAAAAAACAAGTTCGCAATTCTAAATGCAAAGTTCCCCTCAAAACCTAAGCCACACACTGTCAATCAAAGACCAGCTAACATAAAAACCCCTATTCTACCGAATGGAAAAGCATGAACTAAAAAATTCCTAATTAAAACCCTAATTAAGAAAAATAGGAAAATGTAGTGTAGAAAGTCATAGATGCAATTCACTATTTTGGAATAGATGTGGTGAACTAGAAAACAATTGCAACATTCTAGATAGCGATTATGAAACAGTTGAAATAGATGTGGTACACCATCTAGAAAATGTGGTGCACTATCATGCAAATGTGTTGCGCTATTAATTATGCACTTGCGATGCACTATGCTTCACTTGTAGGGAATTATACTTCAAATTTGGTGCACGGTCATGCAAATACAGTGCATAGTAATGAAATGCAGTGCACCATCATGTAAATGTGTTGCATTGTCATGCAAATGCGTTGTACAATGTTGCAGGCATAAAAAAACATGTTTTTCATGTAAAAATGCTACCCTTAACCAAAATATGGGGTATAATATATGAAAAGTCATCTCCCAACCCTTTTGGATGCAACCATGATGTTCATTTGACCTTAAAAGGATCCTAAAAGTGTGATTTGCAATGTTTGTCAAAAGCACCTACACCTTGAGTATGTGCAGGATCATCATGGAAAAAATAGGCCCTTAAGTGGCAAAAAATTCAAAAAAATAAGAGTTAGGAAACTTAACATAAAAATTTGAATAAGTTATCGATATTGTTTCAAAAATATGTAAGAATAGAATTTGTAGCAAATTGAATGTAGTTTCTAAACTACTAGGTTTATTTTAAAAAATTCTATTTGGTGAAAATTTGAAATTCAAGTAGTACTTAAATTTCAAGGAAAAAAAGAAGTAGATGTCTATCTAACCACCCCAACCACAATAAAATTATAATATTTTTTTATAATATTTTAGATATAAGTAGAGGACTCATGTCCTGATGTGATGCATATTTTTTTGTAATTTGTTTCTAAGTAAATAATTAATTATGAAATTTTTATTCCAACTTTTAAAAAATATAAAAACTTGAATGTTTGACCACCTTAACTTGGTCAAAAATTCATGAAATTCATTTTTTAATCCTATAGTATGCAAAGCATAGAATGTGATTCATGTTTCAGATTCAAAACATGTGATACCATTTGAAAGCTATAGATGTTTTTCAATCAACCTATCAATCAGGACTTTAGTCGTAATTCAAATAGAAAATGAATAATAATTATCTATTAAATTAAAGTAAAGCATAATTTATATTGGTGGAAAGCTAATAATTCCTTTAAAAACCCTTTTCGTTTCAACAATTTTGGGTAAACAAGAGTTGCTAGCCACATACCCTACACATACCCATCATATCACCACTTTTTGGCCCATCATGATCCTGCACATATGCCCCTTCAAGATAAAAGACACCAAAAACTTTCAAACAAAGAGTGTTAGTCAAGTGGGTTAGTACTTCACATCAATTTCACCAATGTAGATTAGGGGAAAATCAAGGTTAAGGTTATAAATCATTAAAAATAAAACCCTTAAGCCCTAGACTAACAATAAGGTACAATCCAACATAGAAACATAAAACACAAAGCAATATTACCTATGCCATGGTTGATTCACCTCCATTGTCCTTCTCTATTTTGCTTAATATGCTGATTTCCCTCATATTTGAGCATGCAACAATAGTCTAATGACAATGATAGAAAAATATTGAAGAGTGTACTTGTCTCCCTAGATAGCATGTACTTGTGCATAAACTAGGTTGGTTGAAATGACAATGATAGGCCTCTTTTATAGAAATCCAAATTGGAATGAAGGGCTAGGATTAAAAGTGAATAAGATATGATAATCAGTGAACAAGATTGAAAGTTGTATAAAATAGGGTTAGGGCTAAATTATAGAAAAGATAGGACTTGGTTAAGGATGGACAGTTGAGATTAAATTATAAAATAATTCAATCAAGGGTGGAAATTAATTGATATGTGAAGAGATAAGAATGGTATAGATAAAGAGGTTGGTACAGAAAAGAGGTTGTTAGAGGAAACTAAATAATTCTTAAATTATCTAATTTAGGAGGGGAAGTGAATAATTAAATAAAAATAGTTATTTAATTATAGAAGAAGAGGGAAAGTTGACTTTTCAATTAAATATTGATTTAATTCAAAAGTGGGAGAAAAAGGACAAATTAGTAAATAATTAAATAAATGTATTTAATTAATCAAAAGGAAGAATAAAATATAAAGAAATGAATTAATTAAATAATTAATACTATTTAGTTAATAGAAGAAATATGACCTTAGACAATAATCAAATAATTTAAATGATTTAATTATTAGGGAAGAAAGAGGATTGACGGAGAAAAAATGTTGTTTACAAGAAAAAGACAATTTTTAGTGTCTACATAAGGCATGCTAGTAGACTAATTAGTAGCTATTAATTGTTTGCTAGTTAGAAGTTGATGGGAAGTCTCTTCATTCTGATTGGACTTTATCAAGAAGAGGCAATCTATATTGGCTGCTAAGCAAAATTAGAAATCTAGTAGATTGCAATGTTGTTGGATAAAGCAATGACAATGCTAAGAGTAGAACTCCTAAGCTACGTGAAGATAATGAAGGATTGTAGGTTGTGATTTTTCTAGATGAAGCAATGACAATACTAAGGGCCATAATAAACCCTCATCTAGGTGGAGATATTAAAAGATTGTAATTTATTTCACTATACTAAAAAAGAAAAAAATAGGTATAAAATTAAATATTTTTCTAATGAAAAGTTTGTAAATGTGATTTTTTTAAATTAATATTTAAATAAAAGTAATTTACAAAAATATGTCACATAAACAATAACAAAATAATTAGATTTCTTGTTCCAATGGAGCGGGTGAAGGGTGGGAATAGGAGCGGGCATAGCAGTTTGAATGTTATTGAAGATGAAGGTGATGGTGGTGAGGATGTAGATGTAGATGCGATTCTTTTTGCTGCTTTGATTGAGCATCCTTTGTTATTTTTGTTAGGTAATTGTGTTTGGGGCAGCCTTGGCTTGATTTTTTCATTGTTTTGTTTTGCTACGTTGGTTTTTGTGGAGGTTCTAGTTTTGCTGGTGTGATCAACGGATTAGTATGGGATGATTACACTTGATCCATGAAGAATCGAAGCATAATAAAGCCACTAACATAAAATCTCAACAAGATCATTCAAATGAAAATTAAACCAAGCATCCATTAAAACCCATTATATTAAACTATGAAAGATTTAAAATGCCTACTCTAATCCATTTGAAACTTATCATTTGGGGGAGTGGTGTCACGTTGATGTGGAATAGTGACCCTTTCCTAATCTTGTGGATGAATGAGCTTGTTCCAATCAGTTTTATTGAAGAAAACTGATGGAATGATCATGAGATGTGTATGATAACATGATTTTAATCTAAATGAGCATGATGCAAACTAATTTATCATGATTTATGCTAAAATTATCTAGATATGAAAATTCTAAGCTAATTCTAAATGGATTTTAAACTAAAAGATTCAAACCCTAATTAAAAAATAAGCTAAATGGATGCATTATGTGATCATGGGAGCCATTAATGGAAGCTAAATCTATTTAATGCAAGTAATTTAAACTAAAATATGCTAAATGTGTGCTAAATATGAGTGTGAGTGAGTGATTTTAACAACATAACTCTAATGTTAAATGATGGATCCATTTGTCTCCAAATAGTGACCTATTTATAGGAGAGCAAATGAGAAATGGAGGGTTGAGATAAAAAAGGCTAATCAACGATCAAGGATGGAGGAAGGATGAAACATGGATAATATATTCTCATCAACGGATGGGAATGAATGATGATATTTTAATCAAGGTTTAGCATTCCTTCAAACAAACACACTTCTGACCTGTACAAGAGGTCACAAGTTAGCTAAGAAGTTTTGAGTTAACTTTCACATGAAGATTTGTAAGAATATTCCCTTTTTCAAATGAGTGAGGAGAAAAAGGATATTTAGTTAATTAAAACCAAATTAAATTGTACAAAAGGAGGAGGAATATTAATTGGGAATATTCCTTTCGGAGGAATGTACAAAGGAGGAATATTCCCTTGCAAGTGGGGGGAATTAGTTTAATTAGTAATTCCTAATTAAACAAAGGTTGAATTATGCAATTATTGGAATTAGATGAATTAGATGATATTTATTAAATAAAATGATTTAATGAATGGGGGAAGGTTGGAATGACATTTAATTAAATAACTTCCTCTTGGTTAAGACATCGTAGTAATGTCCCTTCAATACTTCGATGATAAAGGGTATCACCTAGGATCATGAATCGGGATGTCTTTTTAACAAAGGTCTTTTTAAGGTTTGAGGTGATATCGGATGCAAGGGTTCCTCTACTTAGGTAGGTGAATATTTCATGGTACCATAGGGATATAGGACCAATAATGACACACACAAATTTTGATGTTGGGATTTTGAAATTTGGTATGAGAAGATGTTCTACCAAGAATTCACATTGTAGGACATTGTTCGACATGTCTAATAGTGATCTGATTGTTTCCATAACATCTACTACTATGTTGTTCATGTGGGGAATCTACTCAAAAGTTATATCAATGAAAAGGTCCTTGAGATTCTCTACCATCTTCTTGTAAGGAGTAAGCTTATTGTCTTTAGTTTGGTAATCATCATTATCTTGGATGATAATCAGCCGTGAGTCTCCATATACTTTCATCTCTTGTATCTACCATTGAACTGTTATCCGTAGACCTATGATTAAGGCTTTGTACTCAACAATGTTGTTAGTAAATGGAAATGATAGCCTGTATGTCTTTGGGATGCAATTTCCTTGAGCGGTGATGAAGATAATACCCACTTTGGATCCATGTTGGGTGAATGATCCATCAAAGTACATCTTCCACTAATCTGTGAGATTGACAAGGAACACTAATTCATTAGGGAATTCAAATATCAAGGGGTTCTTAGCATAGATAGGTGCCTCTCCTAGTTGGTCTGTGATCATTTGTCCTTTGATTACCTTGCGCTCCACATACTTTATGCCAAATTTAGTTAAGATAATTACCCATTTGGCCATTCTCCTAGTGAGAATTGCTTTGGATAACAAGTATTTCAATGGATCAATCTTTGTAATAAATTTGATTTGATGTGACATGTAGTGTCTAAATTTTTGTGAAGTGAAAACCAATGCTAATCAAACTTTCTCAATGGATGAATAGTTCATTTCATATCCAACCAAGGTCTTCCTGATGTAATAAATGGCTCTTTCTTTCTCGTTTTCATCATGTTGTGCTAGAAGAGCACTTAGTGTCGTTGATGTTGTTGAGATATATAGAATCAATGGTTTGTTTGGTATTGGGGGCATGAGCATTGGAGGTGTCAATAGATAGTATTTGATTTGTTGGAAAGATTGTCACACTTCTCATCCCATTTGTAAGTTATTCCTTTATGGAGAAGATGTGAAAAAGGGTGGATTTTGTCTGATATTTGCGCTATGAACCTTATGATGGACTGCAATCTTCATTGTAATCCTCTCATCCATTTTAATATTTTCAGTGGTTCCATGTCTAGGATGGCTTTTACCTTTATTGGGTCAATTTCTATCCCTCTTTGCGATATGGTATAGTCAAGAAATTTACCTGATGTAACCCTGAAGACACACTTTTTTGGGTTTAGATGCACCTTGTATTCTTCAAGCCTATCAAAGATGGGTGCCAAGAATTGTATGTGCTCACTCCTTTTCTTTGATTTTTCCAAAACATTGTCCACATAATATTCAAATTTTTTGTGGATCATGTCATGAAAGATAAGGGTCATTGCTCTCTAATAGGCTGCTCATGCATTCCTTAGCCAAAACAACATCACATTCCAATAGTATGTCCCCCATGGAAAGGTGAATGTAGTTTTGTGTTGATTCTCCTTGGAAATCATGATTTGATTATAGATTGAAAAACCATCCATGAATGATAGAATTTCATGCCTAGATGTTAAGTCCACAATGATGTCGATGTTAGGGAGAGGGAAATCATTCTTCAGGCATCCTTTGTTCAAATCTTTGAAATCAATGCATATTCTGATGCCCCCAATGGGTTTTGAGACTGGTACCAGGTTTGAAACCCACTCAGGATAATATATTGGTTGGATAAATCCAATGTTAAGAAGCTTTTGTAACTCAAGTTTGACCAAGAGTGTTATTTGAGGGTGCATCTTCCTTAACTTTTACTTTATTGGTTTGGCTGTGGGATAGATTGCTAGATGATGTACCACCACTTCTAGATCAATCCCTGGCATATTAGTGTATGGCCATGCAAAGTTAGGTCTTTGATCTTTTAGGAATGTTGCTAGGTTCTTCTATTCTTCATCCAACAAGTATTTGACATAGAAAGTGATCTTGGGTGTTTCTTCTATTCCCACATTAACTAGAGTGGCCTTTTCTGCTAGAATAATTGACTTCTCTGGATGTATTGCACTAAGGGGGAGATTGAATCCATCATCCTTGGGAACCTCAGATAGGTTTTCACCCTCGTATACATCCTTTAATTTTACTATTTTGGGATCAGAGAGTGCCACATTGTGGTTTTCACTCAAAGATCTACATGTTAATTGCACTTCATCAATTTTGCAACTGAAGGATTCAATTGTGTCCCTGTAGTATGCCCTTATGTCTAGATCTATGTAAAAACCTACCTTGTGATCTACCCATGGTAAGTTATTATGGAGTCCCATGAATTTTTAGTTGGCTTCATTTTTTTTGAATAAATCTAGAATCGGTGGTCCTTGTTGGTCCAAGTCAATGAGTTGTGGGTATACTAGGCATATTTCATTTGGTCGGTTGCCTGGGGTGAAGGTTGATGTGTATATCATAAAGAGGGAGTTATTCTCAAATAGGTTAGCAACATTTAGGGGGAAGTCATCTAGGGTAGTATCACACAATGTTGGTAACCAAGAAGAAGCCTCAACTCATTTAGTAGAAGTACCTTTGCCAATAATAGTAACCTTTCTATTAGTACAACCTAGGCCAATATTCTTTGGAAATTTCTCAAGAACAATAGGTTATAGCAAACCACTGCCATTTTGTCCTAGTTTCTCATTCTTGGTATAGCCCATGCCATTCATTAGTTGTAAGCCTTTGTTATCATCTTCCATGGGAAGAATAGGAACATGTCTTTCATTTAGATATGGTAGTTTAGAGACATCCTCCTCATTAACATATTTTTTTAGGTCCCCCCACTTGGTGAAGGTAGTAGCTACCATCATGATAGTTTTAGGTACATTGTTGCTTGGTGTGGGTTTCCCATGATATTTGGGAGAAAGAGGCAACTCTCCCAGCACAAAAGTATCCTTTGTTAGCTTATAGTTTCCACAACCATCCTCTTAGATTACTGCTTTGATGTCAGGTATGTTATGCAAAATGAGTGCTTTCATTTCAGAGGTAGATGCAATGGATGATGGGTTAACAAATGAGGTATAAGGTGTAGGCCTTTCATCATTATTTGGTATTTGGGCGATTTTATAGAACTTCGCCTCAAGATTCTTGTAGTATTAAAAAAGGCTCAAGATCTCTATGTATAGTAACTTCTCTACCCTCGAAAGGAAACTTCACACACTGATGGTAGGTTGAAGCTACAACTTTTAAGGCATGGATCTAGGGTCAACCAAGTAGTATGTTGTAGGGAAGATCAAGGTCTAGCTCGTAACACACAGTTTCTATGATGAGGGGACCCACTTGGATAGGTAGTGTGATGATTCCTTGTGATACCCGTTCTTGGTCGTCATATGCTGTGATGGTGGTGATTTTTTTCTTGTCAATAGTATCCTCTTAATATCCTAGATTTTTTATCAACTAAAGGATGCAAATGTTTAGACCAACACCTCAATCTACGAAGAATCTTTTAACCTTATTCTTATGAATGATGACCTCAAGGTGTAAAGCATGATTATGAGATGGTTGTGATGGTAGGTCTTATTTTGATAAGCTGAGGAGATGATTAGTGATATGCCCTACCATAGCTTGAAACTATTCGATATCTATATCCTAGAGAACATATAACGTAGATAGAGATTCCTATAGGATTTCCCTATGTGTGAGGGATAGCCTCAATAGCTCTAAGATAGAAATTTGTACAGGGGTCTTTTTAAGTTGATCTAGGAGATTATACTTGCTAGTGCTTGTCATTGGCTGAGTAGGGTGTGCCCTAGATTAGGATGGGACTCCCTGGATGGTGAATTTTCCACATCATGTGGTGACTCCACACTATGCAACTATGCCCTTTGATGGTGACGATAGTAATAATGCTGCCACAGGAAGCAACCACATTAGAATAGGTATGCTACACATTTGTATAATCCTTAGATTTTCCATTGTTGTTCCCTTTGTTATGATCTGGAATAGGGTTCTTGTATATTTTAAGATCCTGGTTACCAACTAGTACTTCATTAGATATGGTATTGTTCTCTATAAGGTCTTTGATAATATTTTTGAGCCTCATGCAATTTTTTTGTTTTATGTCCTTTAATTTTGTGAAAGTCACAAAGATCATTCTTGTTGTACCATGATGGTTTCTATTGTGGTTCTTGGTAGTTTTCAAAGTTGGGAAGTGTTATCAGGTTTGACTCTACCAATTTCTTCATGATGGTCTTGATAGGTTCTAACAATTGTGTGTACTTGCATTCTAGATAGTTCTTGTTAGGAGTTCATCGTCGTTGTGTTTCGGTGTTGATCAAATTGTTCTAAGGGGGCATTGTTTGTTGCATAGTTGGTTGAATATTAGCAACTTGATTGTTGTTTGGCCTAGGAGCACTTAGGACTACCTTAGCATCTACCACACCATCATTTGTTACATTTTTGTTCTTGGCCCGGAAATGAGGCTTGTTGTTTGAACTAGTTGATGGTTGATTGTCTTTGTAAGCTTGAGTATTTCCCTGTGATATTAGAGCTCTCTCGATGTTAAGGGTTCTAGGGACAAGATCATCATAAGATGTGATGCACCACATTTTCAAGTGGAAGGATAGATTTGGATCTATATTTTCTATGATGATCCCCACTTGTTCATTGGAAAGGGGCCACTTGCTCTTACTAGCTCTTTGTCTCCACCATTGTAATAAATTAGTGAAAGATTCTCCTTTGTTTTGTCTAAGAGCATGCAATTCTTCTAGGCTTATGACCATGTCAAGATTAAAGGAGAAATGATCTATGAATTTATTGATAATTTCTTGAAAATTTTTGATATCGGGAGGTAGTTGAGAAAACCAATCCATGGCAGGACCTATTAGACTTTGGGGAAAGAGGCACATTAAATAAGAATCATTGTATGCAACCTCCATACAAATGACATTAAACTCTTTGAAATGGTCCATAAGACTTCCTATCCCTCTATATTTATCAAATTTGGGGATTTAAAAGCCAAGAGGGAACAATACCATTGTGATGTTTTGATCAAATAGATAGGGAAATAGGTTTTGTGTATGGGGCTTATTTGTCTTTCCCATCTGAAGGTCCTACATTTCTTGTGACAACTCCTTAAGTTGTGATGCTAGATCATATTGTGGGTTTCGTGGAGGAATATATGGTGGGATGATGGATGGGTTCTGATATGATAAGTGTTGTATGGGGTGTATGGTGGTGTGAGATTCTAGGAAGTTGATTGAGGTGTTGATGAATATGTTCTTAACACATTTGTATTGACAATGTTTTATTGAGGGTTATAATAGGAACCTTGATGTTGTTGATGTTGTTGTGCATACTACTAAGCTAGTAAGACTTGTTGTTGAGATTTTTGTTGTTGTTGCACCATTAGGGATTTTTTTTGGGCCTACTATTGTTTTTGTGCTACTAAGGTTGCTTGATAGGCTTGATGTTGTTGTTGTAATGTTAAGGCAGCTTGTTGTTGTTGTGCTGCTAGGGTTGCTTGTTGTTGTTCCTGCTATTGTTGTGTTGCTAGGGCTACTTCTTGTTGTTGTTGTTGGATGAATTTTTGATAAGCTTGTTGTGCTTGCTATAAAGATAATGCATGCACTTGTAATGTAAGATCAGGTGGCTGTTGGGACATCTTTAATGGGTTTTAAGTGGTGATGTTTTGTGTGGGTAGTGGATTGCTGATGAGGGGTTGGATGTTCCCTTGGTTCAACATTCCTTGTAAGATAGTGGATTAGGGTGGAGGAATGAAAGTGTGAGGCCCTATTTGATTTTTCATGACTAGGGGGACAAACAAAAAAGACGAGGATGGCACCATAAGATTTTACAATGCTAAGGGCATATTAGGACCTTGGGTTCATTGATTGAAATGGTTCCCTTGATTGATGCTTTTGGAGATTCCCTTGTGTTTGAGATTATTCAAGGCAAGCCTAATATTTTTTAAAAACACTAATATTTTGACTTAAATGAGGGGTTCATATTGACGATACATGTATGAATTATTCAAAAGGATAAGTCTATAAAACCTTGTTTCCAATTTGTTCTTGTTGTGATACTATTTTTGGATGCATCTTCTAATGTATTTTGAACTATGATGTCTAAGTTTTAAATAGTAGCATGTAGACCTTCTCTTGGGGATTTTGATTTTGCATGAGATCATTTAGAGAAATTAGCATTTGTGGAAGAAAAGAGGATATTTATTGCCATGTAGGTGGTGGTAATATGGGCCTTCCAGCCACAATATCAGCTTGTTCCTCTTCTTCATCTAAGATTGTTGCTACGTTTCTCCACTAAATGGGTGTTACTTTAGTTTCAAAAGTGAAGCTTATCAAACTACTAATTATGTCAATTTATTCTCCCTCAATTAGTTCAAAGTTTTGTTGAATGATAGCACCTATAAGGTCGAGTTGTTCAACTAGAGCAATCTGCCTCCAAATGGTCATGCGGGGTTCATTTTTTCAATTTATCTTGCTTAAGTGAATTTATTTTACCACAAACACTTGTCTTGATTAAGTTCAAACTAAATGTCTATGTCAAAAACAACATAAATTTCACAAGGTCCATTCTGTGAAAATGATGAAGTTTAAGGCATACTTGCTTATGTTAACTTTGGAAACAATGGATTGAGATGTAAGTCAAGATATTTAGAAATTTCTAAGAATAGAAATCCTTAGGACAAGCATTAATATCAAGGCTTTGTTAAAGCGTATGCATATTTAGACCAAAGGGTTTGAAATTTTAAAAAGACTTTGTTGATGTTTGTTTGTAATGTTTTGGAACCAAGCAAAGTATTAAACTAACTCACAAGCATTTACAACCTTAGGTTCAAAAGATACTACTTGTTGAATCTCCACTTGGATTTCTCCAAACACCAAGACAATGTGAACAGATAGAGATTTGGAAACACTAGCTCCCCTCCATGACACACAATTCTTGGGACCACCAAATCTCAAATCTTGAAGATTCGAAGATCCTAAGGATCTTCCTGTTTCAACAACTGAATAGTAAAATGTGGGGTGGCTTCAGAACAATCATTCCTGCACCAATAAGTATAAAGGTTTTTGGCTTCTAAATAGTTGGTTCATAATAAGGGTTTTCATTTAAGGTGGTAATACACATGGCAATATTAGCACAAAATTATGGTCAATCAAGAGGCCTCCCAGTCTCTTCCTAAGAAGAGATTTTAACATATCACACAAATACTAAGGGTGACACTTGTTGGTATGACACATCTGTAGCTGTCATTTATGAATTTTGTCACAAACACATTATTTATATAGTGGATTGAAAGAGCTTGGATTTGGATTGTTTCTACTTAGGTCATTCCCTCCTTTCAAAGTGGGGAGGAAGGCCCTCTAAAGATAAACAAAAGCAGTAAGTACGCTTGTAGTTCAACCTCCTAGTTCACATGAAGCAAGGAGAGAACACATACCACACCTTTTCCCTACACTAGCATGGGGTTCATTTTAATCTCAATTGAAAGATGTGGGTGATTATACAAAGTGTGAAGGAATGTTTTTGATTCTCAAGATCACCCAAAGTGTGAAGTGTTAAGTTGTTATTTCTAATTTTAAACCCAAAGTAAAATGATGAAGTGAGGGTTCAATTTTAGTCCCGTTTAAGCATTCTTTTTAAGACCCAATTGAAAATTAGTGTGGTCCTAAAGCATAAAATGAAAAATATAATAAATGGGTTACAATTGCCCCAAAAGCATCAAAACGCATGTTACAATTATAAGATTTTAAGATGAGAATGCTTTTTCACTTCAACTTTTATTGTCCAACCTACAAAACCCAATTAGCCTAAAACCCAAAACAATGTTAGAGGCATGTTAGTGACCAAATGAAGTAAAAAATTAAAACACATGATAAAAATTAATCATCATTTTTCTTACCAGAGAAGGGCATCACAATACATGATAGTGTCACTATAAGTCATATGAGCGTCACTCTACAGAAAACTAGTGATGACGACGTCGCTATTTATGGAGCGTTGGTGTTTATAAATCTTCAATGCCTCTTAAAGTATTTTGTGTTGCCATTTGTTTTAATCAAAGGTAGGATATTAAATATATGTCATTATTTCTAATGAGAATAGCATCATTGTATGGCGACACCTAGCAATGTCATCACTAAAATTCCTTTGAGCGTCATTGTATCCTACTAGAGTCAGAAAAAATGGAATTCGAGATAGAAATTGATTAGATTTGATAAGTTTTTCCCTCCTTCTAGCACCAGAATGTGACCGATGGATTAGTATGGGTCGATTACACTTGATCCATGAAGAATCAAAGCATAATAAAGCCACTAACATCAAATCTCAAAAAAATCATTCAAATGAAAATTAAACCAAGCATCCATTAAAACCCATTATATTAAACTAAAAAATATTTAAAATGCCTACTATAATCCATCTGAAACTTATCCACTGGGGGAGTGATGCCGCGTTGATGTGGAACAGTGAACCTTACCCAATCTCGAGAATGAATGAGCTTGTTCTAATTGGTTTTATTGAAGAAAATTGATGGAATGATCACAAGATGTGTATGATAACATGATTTTAATCTAAATGAGCACGATACAATCTAATTTATCATGATTTATGCTAACATGATCTAGATATGCAAATGCAAAGCTAATTGTAAATTGATTTTAAACTAAAAGATTCAAACCCTAATTAAAAAATAAGCTAAATGGATACATTATGTGATCATGGAAGCCATTAATTAAAGCTAAAGCTATTTAATGCAAGTAATTTAAACTAAAATATGCTGAATGTGTGCTAAATATGAGTGTGAGTGTGAGTGATTTTAACTTCATAACTTTGATGTTAAATGATGGATCTATTTGTCTCCAAATAGTGACCTATTTATAGGAGAGAAAATGAGAAATGGAGGGTTGATATCAAAAAGGATAATCAATGGTCAAGGAAGGAAGGATAAAACATGGATCATGGATTCTCATCAACGGATGGGAATGAAAGATGACATTTTAATCAAGGGTTAACATTCCTTCAAAAAAACACACCTTTGACTTGTACAAGAGGTCACAAGTTAGGTTGCACAAGAAGTTTTGAGTTAACTTGCACATGAAGCTTTGTAAGAATATTCCCTTTTTAAATGAGTGAGGAGAAACAAGATATTTAGTTAATCAACCAAATTAAATTGTACAAAAGGAGGAGGAATATTGATTGGGAATATTCCTTTTGGAGGAATGTGCAAAGGAGGAATATTACCTTGGAATATTCCCTTACAAGTGGGGGGAATTAGATTAATTAGTAATTCCTAATTAAACAAAGGTTTAATCATGCAATTAGGGGAATTAGATGAATTAGATGATATTCATTAAATAAAATGATTTAATGAATGGGGGAAAGGTGGAATGGCATTTAATTAAATAACTTAGGGTTATTTAATTAAATAAGAATATTTAGGGCTTTAAATTAAATAGTTTGATTTATTTAATTTAATGAGATGAAATGTTAGCATGAAAGGGGGTGAATTAATCTAAATAAATTAATTAGGTTAATAGATGCAAATGATGTCATTAATTAATTATCTATGCTAATTTAATTAATTAAGCGAAAAGAGGATGGGTTTTAAGATGAAATGATGTTAGTATACCTAATTCAAGTGTATGATACCATTCAGGACATTTTTTAGTGTCTATAGTTGGCACCATGGGTGAGGGAGCTATGGTTGACTTGGGCTAGTTTTAGCCTATTTTATTTCCTTCACTTAAGGTGTTCCCTCATGGAAAGTGTGATGCTTAGGCTTTTCCCTAGGCTTTTTGGGGGTAGTGGCTTAGATTTTGTGGGGAGTAGATGTTGTTGGGATTCCTTCATCCCATGTGGTCACTTTTTGAGGTTGGCCCCATGTTCTACCTCTATTTGAATGTGGTGGATGTGTGGGTTTTGGCTCCCATGATTTTTTATGTTGTTGATTTTTTTGTTGATGGGGTCGATGCTTGGTGGGTTGGTTTTCTCCTAATCATTGTTGTGGGCTTATGACTATTGGTTCTTTATGACTATCTGGTCTATGATGGGGTTTCTCCCATTTTTAGATTTTGTGCTTTGGTGGTGATTGGCAACCTCTTAGTTTGTTTGGTCTTTTCTCACCGTTCTTTGGAGGTGGTCAATAAGGTGGATTTGGTATGGAAGATAATTTTCTCTCTCATGATTTCTTTGAATAAGTCTTCTTTTTACAAGATTGTTCGTAGTTGCGCTTCCTTCTGGTTTGTAGTTACTTTGGTACTCTTGGTTAATGATGCCTTCTTTGGTTTTGGAGTTCTTTTGGAGCTTTTTGGTGTGCAATAGGAATACTACCTACTTTCATTTTTTTACAATAGGGGTTTCTATTTTTCTTCTACTATGATTAATGGGGAAGCTGTTGCCACTTTTTTTCTTGTATTTGTGTTTTCTCCTTCAATTAGTTTTATGGTGTTGTTTTTGAAGCTTCTCATTTTGGGGTTGTAGGGTTCTTTCCCTGGTTCATGGTTTTTGGGATTTTTCTCTACTTCCTTGATGGATTTGTGGTTGTTTCCTTTGCATAATGGTTTCCCTTTCTTCTATGTTAGCTATTGTAGATGCATTGGTGCTTTTGACTACTTAGTTGTGGTGGTGCAAGATAATTTGAAGAGTTTGTCTACTCTTGTTGAGGGTGATGTTGTCTCTATGATTGATGTTGATATTGGAACTCTCCAATGGGAATTTTGTTTTTTTTGCTAGTATTTTGTCTTCCCATGGTTTGGATTCAATTAGACGAGCCTCTAATTTTCCCTCTTAGGCTTTCCTTTTGATTTCTCCTATTAAGGTAGAGTTCCAGGTAGAGATGGTTGGTGCTAGTGGAGATGGGAGTTGTTTTTTAGGGGATTTTTCCCCCATGTTTTCATTTTTCCTTATTTTTGTATTGAGGTGAATTATAAGGATAGTGTTGGGTTTTGATTTAAGCAACATCTATTGAATATGTTGTTAAGAAGTTGTTGTTTCCTTTCTTCCTAACTTTCCTTTCAACTTCTTCCTCTCCTATTGAGGTGGAGTTGGTTTGTGTCATTAGAGTTGGGTGCTATTGTAAGGGGGATCTTGTAGCCATTTTTTTTCTATTTTTCATTATTTTCCTATTGAGGTGGAATTCAAAGATAGTGATGGGATTTTGTATCCACAACAAGATTTGATGAAGATACTACTAGGGAGCTAATACTTCCATTTTCGCAGTATGGTTTGTTTTTCTCCTATTGAGGTGGAGAATGAGAATATTAATGGTGATGCAATCTGGTTTTGGCATCTTAGGAAGCACATGTAAAGTTTCTATTTAGCCTTTGGCTAGTGCTTGTTGTTTTTCCTAGCTCAAAATCTATCTTTTTTTAGTGTTCTTTTTGTTGTGATTAGGTTGTTGGTTGGCTCTGGTTTATCTTTGGCAATGTTTATTGTTTAGATAGGGTTTCGGGTCCCTTCAAAACGTATTTTTCCCCTAATAAGAACAATAAAAAAATATAATTTAGTATAAAATTTAAGGATTCAATTCTTTTTTAGTTGTTAAAATATTTAGTTACATAATATAAATTTATAGAATTAATATATATATATATTAAACACAACTTTTCATTCAACAACAAGCACTTGATGCTTTAACCATTTGATCTTAAGCCCTTGGACATTAATTCTACTTTTTGAAAAATTTGTTGGTGTAAATAGATATTTTATCTAACTTGTTAGTTAGTGGGTCTTATTTATATGTTAAGTCCACTTAGGTCCTAGGAATATTTCTAGAAGTCTTAGTTGTTTAGATAAGATCTTATCCTATCTTATCTTTTTAAATTTTATTTAATTGTAGTATCTTTAGGTCATTTAACAATAATACAAGTCATTTAGTTTTTTGTATTAGGTAGTTCATCATCCTTGTCTATATAAGAAAGGTCATTACACACTTTTGTAGTATGCCTCATCATCATATTTGATATATCTTAACATCAAGAAAGCTCATCTCTTACATACTCTCTTATCAAAGGTTTTCATTATTTTTGTGAGTGGTGTTGGGTATTGAACTAATATTAAGCTCCTACATGGTATCAAAGCAATAGCCATGAAAATTCCTTCTCAGATATCAGAGTAGAGCTATTTCCAAATGAGATATCTTGGTGGATTTTAGTAAAGTTCAATATGATCTTCTCTTACACCATATGATGATCTAAAGAATCATACAAAAGTGAAAAAAAAATTGGGTTCACTTTCTTTCTATCTTTGTATTGTAGGTTCATTTTGGAGCATTTTGGTTCAAAATAGACCCTTCCATGGAATCTAGAAGACCAAAAAATATCCATTTTCATATGAAATACTTCATATTCTAAAGATGTTTTTGGTGATTTTTTTAAATTTTTAGGTGACTATCTTAAAGTTGACAGTCAAATGACCATCATGGAGGACTATGTTAAATTTTATGGTTAACTAGATGCCATACCAACACTCATCCCAGTCTGCTAGCTTCTACTTGCATGGGGTGACCACCCACTAACCCTTAGGAGGCTTAATTTTGCTCCCTTAAGCCTTAAGTTGGTAATTTTTCAAAAAATACCATAAATTTTGACTTGACTATCATATTTTGGCAAAAAATATATTGTTGGAAAGTTGATTTGGAGAGATTTTAGTAGTGCGAGTTTTATTATCATATTTTACTCTTGAAATTTTTAATTGTTTTTGATAATGTAAGTAGCATTTACAAGGTGTCATGTACCCTTTACACAGAGAGCCACTAGGGCCAAAAAAGATTAAGTCCAAAAAAAATTAAACACCAAGCCAAAAACATACACATCAGACCAACAACAGATAGACATACAACACAACAACAATAGACTAACTGTCATTTTCCTAGTTCTTAAAAAGGAGATTAACAACATCATCCCCAACCCATTCCTTCCCTTCTTTAGCATTCTTCTTATCCATTTCATCCTTCATAACAACATAATGGGTGTTGGAAACACAATGGACCAACTTGACAGTGAAATGGGTCAAGCCACTAAATTTCTTGTCCATCTTTTCCATTATTTCTTGTAACACATGGAGCTCCTCCCCACAATCTGTAGCCTTTACAATATCAACATGCTTCATGTCCAAAGGGTCAAAGGAATGGGAAGCTAAGTTGTCCTTATGAACTTTGCTAGTATCAAGAATGGTGTGGGGCCCTCCAACATACTCCTCCTCCTCTTCCCCAGACTCCTCGTCCTTATAATCTTTGTTGTCAGACCACTCCTCTTTCGTATCCAAGTCATTAACCTACACTTTCTTATTATTCTTAGCCAACCTACCAGACCTCTTGATGATGGTATTGCCACTAGTCACCACCATAGCCGCAACCATTATGTCCCCCTGAGATTCCCTACCCACAACATTTTTACCTTTGATGTCCCTGGTCAGAGGCTTCATGAAGACCCTTGCCTCATCCTTAACTTTCTTCTTTGGGGTAGGTTTGCTAAATTTATTGGGAAGGGTTGACTTTAGCTCATAGAGACTAGTCGCAACACTAGTATGGGAAATTCCCTCATTCCCCTTAAGCTTCTTAGCATTAGGTTTAGGCTTATGAGTTTTAGTAGAAACCAAATGGGTTTTCCTGATGGGACCTTTGGACTCAGCCAGTGATATATTGGACAAAAAAGGAGGTTCAACTTCCTGAACATGAACAACAGAAATGGGTTTGGGTGGGCATAACATAAGATGGAAGTGATAGAGCCTCATAATGAGGTCTTGGTGGAGTAGCAGGGGAGGAGTATCCTTAAGGTTTAAGACAACAATCTTAGTACATTTTTCAACAAAGCTCTCTAAATCCTTAAGATGGAAAAAAGGAAAGCTTAACAAAATTTTGTGTCGAAGGTGATTTAAAAGAGGGAAGTGATAGAAATAGTAGGTTTTGTATCTACCTTCCAGGGTCACGTACTTCATTAGGGCAAGGTAGACTTGGTCCCAAGGTTGCGGAAGAGCCTCTCTCTCAAACCCTAACTAGTTATGAATCGACTTCTCATTCCCCACAAAGAAATCATTGAGAATTTCATTATCTTGGGCCTTAGTATGCTTTGAGTACTTCTTACCAGTACTCAGCAGCCCCATCACCTATGTTATCACTTCGTTGTTCACTTCAAAGGAAATACCACCCATGGTCACTCTTCTATCTTTCCAAGAGTTAGCAAACTGCATAGATAAATTAGGGTCATGACCCACTAGACTCTCCATCAAGGGAACCAAACCACCTTCAACACATATTTTCCACACCAACGGATCCTTATGAAATTTTCCATAGTTTTTGGGCTCCGTTCGCACCCTATCAGCACCCATAATTCCTCTATGCACATACAATAACTAGAAAACTTGTGAGAGCAAAAGGTTAGAGAAATTGGTTAAGTGAAAGTTCACCCACACACTTAATATTTTAAGCCAATACAACCTTGGGCAATCAAAGAAATGTACAGGTCACATGCTTGAGGAGATAAATCCATAAAGGAAATCTTGGTGAATTCATAAATGAAAATCTTCAAACACTTGCGGCTAGGTAAGCAGGACGTGATGGGAATGGAAGGTTTTCCTTCCACGTTGTTATTACATAGAAACCAAGGCAAGATGGTCGCAGGGCTAAATTTAGAACACATAAGATCTCAACCTTTAGAAGAGGAGACAAAATAGTGGAAAAGATAAAACCAATTAGAAACTTTATCTCATAATTATTAGTCACATCAAAATTAAAATTAAAAAACTTCATGGATATATGATAGCTTAGCACAATCCCCAAAAGGAAATTACATAAGGTATGACCTAGCTTGGCCTTAATCTCAAAGTACCCACCATAATTTGTCATGATGGCCTTTTTAAAAATGGACTCCACCCCATTATTCAAAATTTTCCATTTGTATGAAACCTCGGCATTTACAAATGTCCACATATCCCATAAGAAAAGAATGTGGACCCCCCATAAATCCCATAAAAACACATGATTAGTTATTATCATGGATCAAGTAAGGGATTTGCTCCTTCAAGCTTAAACCTTCAATACCTAGTAGTAGGTTCCCCAAATTACGCCAACACTTAGAGATTTTCCAATGTGTTCCAAAGTTGGCTAAAGTAACAGCCACTTGATTTCCCTCCTAGTAAATGTGGGTAGCAATCTTCAAATTCAACTTAGAAATGAAGAGCCTTATGTCTAATAAAATGTCTTTAGTACTCCACCCCAGTAATCTGCCAAAGTTAACAACATAAATAATAGACTTATAATTACCTTCGATATGAAGGTTCTCAATCCCCATAGTAATGGCTAACTAGATTCCCTTTAGAAGTTCTCTAGCTTTCGCAATCATAGAAGATTGGATGCTAATCCCCCTAGAGCAACCAACCACAAAATTTCCCTTGCAAACTATGATAACACCTCATATGCTAGCTCTACTTGGGTTTCCTTTGGCCGCCCCATCAAAATTAAGTTTATACCAACAATTGTCTAGAGGCTTCCAAATAGTGTCTCTTCTAGCTAGGGATCTAGAGTTGTCATAGGAGTTGGCATCTATGTTTTCATGCCAAGCTTTGGCCATAATAATTTCCCTCTTAGTCAAACCTTTATTCAGGGTTTTCCCTTTGAAAAGCAAAATGTTTTCCACAATGAGTTGAGAACCAATACCAAAAAACTCCTTCAGACTCATGTCAATGTTCCTGAAAATCCTATTGTTTCTCTCTTTCCATAAGCACCAATAGATAATGGGGGGAACCTGGTTCCAAATTTCACAAGGTAAGGGGTGGATGAAGGGTCCAGTCCAGCTTAAGATAAAGGATTTAATATCCTTACACATAGTCCACTGAATTCCCAAACACTCTATAGTTAGCTCCCACACATCAATAACAAATGAGTAGTGTTACAACAAGTGATCCACCGATTCTTCATTTGAATTGCATAAGAAACATCTGTTGGGCATCTAGAATCCCCTTTTCCTCAAATTGTCCTGAGTAAGAATCCTATTATGGTAGGAAATCCACCTAAAGAACTTAACTTTCAGGATCATGTATGGATTCCAAATCCTCTTCAAAAGGTCAAGGGAAACACCCTAGTTCGTCAATAGATTGTAAGCCGATTTAACTGAAAGATCAACTTGCTTGTCATGAGTCCAGAAGAATTCATCCCCCATGTTGGTTGAAGGGAGTCTAGAAAGGGAGAGAAACTCCTTCAGGAACTTGGAAAGGAGGCTTAGATTAGGGGATAAAGGGCAGAAAAGGGACAAATCATTCCACTTTCTAGCTCCATTTAGGCCAAGGAGGTAATCACTAATACAAATACCAAAGAACTGTTGTGCCAGCCTCATAAGATTCTTAAATTTAGAGTTTTCCAGAGGGGTATCAAGTAACCAAGGGTCCTCCCAAAATCTAATTTTATTACCATTACCAAAGGTTTTTTTTGAAGATACTTAGCATTCATAATCTTGCACCAATCCTTTCTATTCCTCAATTGGTCCCATCCCACTTTAGCCATCAAATCCTTATTGGTATTAGAGATAATCCTTATCCCAATTCCACCACAATGTTTAGGTTGAAAAAGTTTGTCCCATTTAACTAGAGAAAAATTCTTCCTTTCCTTGGTCCCCGACCAAAGGAAATTCCTTTGAATTTTCTCAAATTTCTCAGCAATATATCTAGGGATCTTGAATATTTAGAGGAAGTAAATAAGGATACCTTGAAGAGTAGTAGATAGGAGTTGTAGTTTACTAGCATGGCTAAGGATGGAGCCTTTCCACCTAGCCAACTTTCTTTGGATCCTTTCAAGGACTACATTCCAAAAGTCAGGAGTGACTTCCTTGACAATAAGGGGTAAATCAAGATAAACCAAAGGAAGAGAACCATTCATACATCCCAAGACAACAGTTACTCAAGCTTGTAGGTTAGGAGTGTTGTTGAAGAAGTAAATCATACTTTTATTATAGTTAATACACTTCCTAGAACAAGCAACATAGTTGTTGAGATAATTTTTCTATTTCATGGCTTCAATCATAGAGGCTTTCCCAAATAGGAAAGTATCTATTGCTGTTTTTTTCATGCACTTATCAACACAAGTAATGCATAGGAGCATCACCTCTCTTGAAAGGAAATATTCTACAAACAAGTTGTATAAAATCACCCCAAGGTCTCTAATGTTAGGTCTTGACAGTGCTTGGAATATTTGAGTT
The DNA here is from genome assembly GCA_007258455.2 of Sequoia sempervirens. Lineage (NCBI taxonomy): Eukaryota > Viridiplantae > Streptophyta > Pinopsida > Cupressales > Cupressaceae > Sequoia > Sequoia sempervirens. The sequence continues at coordinate 358,221,419 of VDFB02058242.1, forward strand.
GTTCATGTGATTTGATGGTAATCACAGGGCAGGCTTACAGATGAGTTACAAAGAGTGGGAAGTTGGGTCTACAAATGGAGTTCTTAGGATGTAGAAATTGTTGCTCAGTCACTGCAGGTTCAAAACAACAGTTTAGAACTCATAATTCAACTTTAGATTTGGCTTTACAATGTGCAATGAACCTTAGCTTAGGTTACTTATTTAAAAAAAGGAAAAGGGTCAGGGAAGGGAGGAAGTCCCAGACCTAAAACTATGAATGAATAGTGATAATGGAAGATGCTATAGTAGACAAACTCCCTAAACTAGGTTTTGCTTGGCCAAGAGGATCCTACAGTTACACAAAACCAATGCAATCTTCTAAGGACTATAGATTTTCATATTACATACACACATCATGAACATGTAATTGAACTAAGTTGCAACAATGAAGTGAATAAGCTCAAACTAGCTTTACAAAGTGATTTATCATTGATAAACCAAAAAAAGAATGAGCTGGAAATTCATCAAATACAATAATAGCAAACACCATCATCACTTCCATTCAAGAAACTAATAGCTAAACTAATAGGGAAGTAGAACCATGCATGCATAATGAAGAAACATAAGAGAAATACCTATAAAGCATGCAATGTAGCCCTCTATTGCTCCAGAATACCTTTACACCAGCTCTCCAACCCTTTACAAATGAAAGGGGGACCCCTATTTATAGTTTTCCAAAGCCCAAATGAATGGCTAGGATTGAATTGCATTGTGTGGCTAAGATTTGATTGCACTAGCACTTCACCTACCCCTCATTATATGGCAATTAAAAAATACATTCCTTTTTTTTCTCTATTTAGTCTTGTAGTGGCCATTCACTGTAGCAATTTTGTCTTCTACTGATTTCCTTTGCTGCAACTATTTTGTTGAAAAATGCCTTCTTGTTGGTGCATCTGTAGTATCCTTCAACCAATCAAGTACACCTTGTTTGCAGATTCGCATCGTTGTTAAATGGATTGGATGATTTGATGAGACAACTCTTGACGTATCGTGATCATTTGTTTGGAGGGAAGAAACAACCACTCCCTCCCACCACCTTTAAGGCCACCCTTTATAGATTTTTCACTGAATTCCTTGACATAGGAATCCTTCTAATGTCAGATCTATTGATGGGTGCTAGGGGGAGAGGCGAGCATAAAATGAATGGTGAAAGGAGTAAGGTGCTTTTTCCTTGTTTACCTTTCTCAATGGGCCTCCCTGATGGACCTACAGTAGGTTTCTTGAATCCTGCATACATGAACTGTCATAAGTGATTTCATACAGAAATCAAGGGAAACATTAGTCAAATCCTGCAAACTCCTTGTTAGATTCACCCATGCATCATTAAAAGATCATAATATTCATCATTGTTCAACATTTGGAGCCCATTTAGGCCATAAACATTAATGCATGCTCAAGGGTGCGGGCCCCATAGGGTAGAAGGACAGTGGATGGAAGGTAGATGGTGGATGGTAGGCAGATGACAGATGGTGGACAATGAACGACAGACAGAAGGAAGATGATGGATAGCGGATGAAAGGTAGATGGAAGACGAAAGGCAGATAGCAGACGAAAGGCGGATGGCAAACATAAGGAAGATGATGGAAGGAAAATAGTGGACAGAAGACAGAAAATGGATAAAAGGTAGACGACAGAAAAAAGGTGAACAGTGGACAACAGATGAAAGGTAGACAGTGGACGACCACAAAGGGATGGCGGCTTGACAAGGAAGTTTTGAAATAACCACGGAGGGACGGCGACCCAACAAGGAAGTTCTGAAACTTCACAAAACTTAGAAAATTTGATATTTTTCAATTTTAACGCATGGGAAATGGGGTAGAAAGAGTGCCAAGACATACTTCCTTAAGATTTGAATCATTTTGAAAAATGTGGAAAATTGGAAGGGCGAAGTCAGAGGGTTGCCGACCTTTTGAAATGACAATGAGCACACAGTGGCCTGACAAGAAAGTTCCAATGACGTCAGAGGGATGGTGGCCCAATGAGGAAGTTCTGGTAGTGATGAAGGGACGGTGACCTGATAAGGAAGTTCTAACAGCAACAGAGGAATGACGGCCTGACAAGGAAGTTACCAAACAACCATGAAGGGACGGTGGCCTGAAAGGGAATTTATGTGATGTCTAAACACATGGAAAATTTGATCCAAACCCCTTTAGGCATGTGAAGTCACTTGCTTTATGGGCCCTAGATGACAAAAACTTGAACTTTGCACCCATTCTATAAATGCAAATATTTGGAAGGGGGAAGTCAGAGGGTTGCCGCCCTTTTGAAATAGTAATGAGCACACACTAGCAAGACATGAACGTTCTGATGGCAATGGAGGGATGAAGACGCAACAAGGAAGTTCTGAAATGGCCACAGAGGGATGAGGGCCTAACAAGGAAGTTCTAACGGCGATGGAGGGATGGTGACACAACAAGGAATTTCTGAAATGGCCACAAAGGGATGGTGGCCCGACAAGGAAGTTCCAACGGCAACAAAGGGACGACAACCCAACAAGGAAGTTTCGATGGCCATAGAGGGACAATAGTGAGACATGAAATTTCTAAAAATTCCCAAAACTTAATGAAACCTTGGTAGTTCACTTAGGCATAAAAAAAAAAACCAAAATCAATAGGCAACATGTCCCGAAAGTCAAAAAATGAAGAAAAAAAGTGAATCAAGTGATCAGGGACCAAGTCAGTAGGAACAAGGAAAAAGGTGAAAAAAGGAAGGGGGACTTTGTTTCTCCCTAGATTTGAATGCTCCAAGTAAAATGAAGGGTTGGGAGCAATGTTTATAGGCCTATTTCAATTAATGGAATTCATTTATTTCTTCATATGGAGGACCCAGGTTAGGTGAGATGCAAAAACCCACACTCATTTGGATGCTTGGTTAAGGCTCAAATGGAGAAAGTAAGTGTGGATCCCACCATGTGGGTGGAAGTTGGGAGTCAGTCACTACTCAGTGGTGAAACATGAGTGGTGACCTGCATGAGGTGACCCACAACTACAAGTCTACGAGGCTTGAAGGACACTGGTGCAACAAATGAAGGGAAACCTGCAGGGGCATTTTCGTGAAAGTAAAAGACTTGACAAAATTTAGGTAGGTGAATCTGGTCAAGGGAAAATTGATCATTCTAAGGCATGTGACCCACTTGGACTTAGGGATAGGGGCACGTAAAATGAGGTAGGAGGAAAATGACCCAAAAAGAGTGAGAAGAGGGGGTCCCTACCTTCGGTGATTAGATTTTAATAGAGAAATATGTAGAACAACCCTAGGTGATAAGTATGGTTATCGTGTCCATAGATATTCCCAGCTAAAAGTAGAGGGACCCCAAGCAAAGAAACAACAAAGTGGCAATAAAACAAAAAGAAAACACCTATACTAACCAAAGTAGAAAAGAAAAACAAAACAACAAAGAGACCACCCTAAAGAAAACACCCTACTGAAAACCAAATAACCTAACAAAAGTAAGAAAGCAAGACTATATACACAAACTCGAGGTATGTACACAAAACCTACATTACCCAAAATGAGCTATGTACAAAGATACTTACAAAGAACTATGTTCAGGGAAGGAAAACTAACTTTTATGCCAGTTGGACTTCGTAATGCATGCACAAGAAGAAAGGAAATCATTACAGTTCTCAATTGTGCACATTCATCCTTGTAATCAGATAAATTTTTTTTGACATAGCAGCATTCCAATTCAATCATGTCATCATGAAAAGTCAACAATTGAGGTGATTCATTGAACCCATGGTTGATCCATAAACAAGTTTTCCTTCCCACACTCCCATAATCAAAATGATAAATGTAGCTATGAAAATTAACAGGGGCAAGGAAGGATAGGACTTGGATGTCATCACATGGAGGTGGTAGCATTTGATAGTCAAGAGCAAGCACTGCATCATCGGTCATCATGTTGGTAGCCTCAAATGGGGGGACTAGATGGTGCAACATTTCTATTCTTAGGCATGCATAGTGTTGGGAGGATGAGGAAACAAGCAACTCTTCCAAGCTACCAATGGGACCTATAGCCCCTATCAGTTGTTCTTCAAGGAAAAACACTTCATCATGTGGGTCTTCTGTAGTCCATGGATCCACTTGATTGTTGTCTTCAAGGGGCAACATGTTTTCCCATCATCTTTCCCTGGTGTTGACCTCAATTTTATGATTTCCAATGTCATAGGATGATGAAATGGATGAATCTGTCCTATTGTAGCCCTATGAACATGTAAGAAGATCAGCAATGTTCAATGCGGCTAGATTCCCAGTTGTATCTTGCAGTTGAGCAAGCATGTCATGTGTGTTGGCATCCATTGAAACACCTCCACCTTTATCTTCTTCTTTTCACATTTCATGTGTCTCATTAGGATTTTCAATCATTTCTTCTTGGTCACCATCTCTATAAATGGAGAAGGATCCCCTTTCCCATTCTAGAGGTTCCAATGTTTTACCAACGAGCAGTTCAGGAGGTATGTCTTCATCGCTACTAACCTCTAAGACGTACACTTCCTCCGTGAGGGTATACCTCCACAGTACAACTCCTAATGGAAAGAAGTCATCAATTGATGGAACCTCATCAAAGGGACCAAAATATACTACATAATTTCCCTCCAAATACTCGCCATAAATCCCATCATCCATGGTGCACAAATGCTCTTTAAGAGGAAGAAATTCTTGATGATTGGTGGACAACATTCTTGTTTGATCTACTTCATCACTTAGAAGCTTAAGACTATATTGTTGTCCCAACATCCTCTGGAGGCCTACCTTCAGCTGAGTCATCACTTGATTCAGGATTTTGGTATTCTTCTTTGATTTGGGTAGCAAGTAGAGGAGGTCGGGCACTTGGCTACTCCACTTGTTCGATAGCCTCTTTGCATAGCTCACATGCAATCTCAAAATGTGAAGAATCATGGAGTTTGCACCAATTTGGTAGCATCCATACCTCTAGATTCACTTGATGTCTTACGTCAAATTAATCCTTTGGTAATCTGGAGACAAGTTGGTTATATCTTTCCACTATTGGGCCCTCATCATCACTTGAAAAGGCAGTAGGATAGTGAACAACCATGACCTATGGTTGTTCCCACTCCTCAAAATCTTCATTTTTAGATGCTTGGTCACTGCCATTCATGAAGGAGAGATCTTCTAATCTGATTTCACTTATACTCTCGTCATCATTTTCTGCTGCTCCAAAGTTTTCAACCTCTTCCTCTTTCTTATTTTCAATATCTTCATTGGTTGCTCCAGTATTGTTGCATACTTTTCTAATCCATCCTCAACTGCCAATGATTCTTCTTCATGAGTGGAGGAATTCCCTTTATTGATGGAGGGAAAGCCTTATAAATTAGTTATAATCAAATTTTCTTCAAGGCACTTTGTTGTGCCAATACTTTTAGGCTCTTCCTCTTCACTTTCAACTTTAGTGTTTGCTGTCCCAACATCTATTTCTGTGAAGCTTCTTGGTCCAACTTGAACGTGCCATCCTCTAGATGTTGACAACTTTCCCACCTCATGGGATGACTTCTCTTCATTGGGAGTTGGATGCTCTAACTTTAGCCCTTGACTTGAGTGATGATATTTGCACATGATGAACAAGTGAATTCTAAATGTAATGCATTGTGAAATCTGCACCAACTTGACATTAGTACCTCTTCCAATCTTAATCTATCCTTGTTGCTCAAATGTTCTTGGATCAGCTCTTCAAATGCCTTGGTTTCCATGTTAGTCATTTCTGGATCTTCGGGAGCCAAGGTCTAGTATATTTCCCAAGAATGTTAGACACCCCAATTCATTGTGTTTGTGAGTGCAACATATCCTACACTTATCTGCCAATGCAAATTGTTGCAATGGTCTTCTCAACCTTCTATTTGAATTTGCATGTAGTTGAGTGATGCTGATTTACATGTGCTTCTCCATTTCAACTCAACTTTTGTTTTCCTTAAGAATTTTCTAATTTTAAGCTTCAACATTAAAAGAGATCTCCTTATCTTATATTTCTTCTTGAAAATTCTCTTTTCAACACCCAACTTTCAACTTTGTAGCCTCAACATGCTATCCCTCCTTCTAGCACCAATTCTGTTGATGTGTTTTTCATGCACTTCTCAACAAAGGTAATGCACAATCACATCACCTCTCTTGAAAGACAATCTTCTACAAACATGTTGAAAAAAATCACCCCAAGGTCTCTAATGTTAGGTCTTGATAGTGCTTGCAATATCTCATTTTTTCATGTGATTTTTTGGTAATCACAGGATAGACTTACGAATGAGCTACAAAGCGTGGAAAGTTGGGTTTGCAAATGAAGTTCTTAGGATGCATAAATTGTTGCTCAGTTGCTGCAGGTTCAAACCAACAGTCTAAAACTCATAATTCAACTAAATATTTGGCTTTACAATGTGCAATGAACCTTAGCTTAGGTTACTTATTAAAAAAATAGGAAAAAGGGCAAGAAAGGGAGGAAGTTCCTAGACCTAAAAATATGAGTGAACAATGATCATGGAAGCTGCTCCAGTAGACAAATCCCTAAACTAGATTTTTCTTGGCCAAGAGGATCCTACAATTACACAAAACCAGTGCAATCTTCTAAGGACTGTAGATTTTCATATTATGTACACACATCATGAACATGTAATTGAACTAAGTTGCAACAATGAAGTGAATAAGCTCAGACTAGCTTTACAAAGGTATTTATCAATGACAAACCACAAAAAGCATGAACTGGAAATTCATCAAATATAGTAACAACAAACACCATCATCACTTCCATTCAAGAAACTAATAGCTAAACTAATAGGGAAGTAGAACCATGCATGCATAATGAAGAAACACAAGAGAAACACCCGTAAAGCATGCAATGTAGCTCTCTATTGCTGCAAAATGCCTTTACACCAACTCTCCAACCCTTTACAAATGAAGGGAGGACCCCTATTTATAGTTTTCCAAAGCCCAAATGAATGGATAGGATTGAATTACATTATGTGGCTAAGATTTGATTTCACTAGGGCTTCACCTACCCCTCATTATATAGCTATTAAAAAATGCATTCCTTATCTTTTCTCTATTTTGTCCTATAGTGGCTAGTCACTATAGCAATTTTGTCTTCTACTGATTTCCTTTGTTGTAGCTATTCTATTCAAAAGCTACCTTCTTGTTGGTGCATCTGTAGTATCCTTCAACCAATCAAGTACACCTTGTTTGTAGATTTGCATTGTTGTTAAATGGATCAGATGATCTGATGAGAGAGCTCTTGATGGATCATGATCGTTTGTTTGGAGGGAGGAAACAAACACTCCCTCTAACCACCTTCAAGGCCACCCTTTATAGATTTTTCATTGACTTCCTTGATATAGGAATATTTCTAATGTCAACTCTATTGATGGGTGCTAGGGGGATAGGTAAGCATAAAATGAATGGTGAAAGGAGCAATGTGCTTTTTCCTTGTTCAACTTTCTCAATGGGCCTTTTCGACAGACCTGCAGTAGGTTTCTTGAATCCTGCATACATGAAGTGCCATAAGTGGTTTCATACACAAATCAAGGGAAACATTAGTCAAATCCTGCAAAATCCTTGTTAGATTCACCCATGCATCATTAAAAGATCATAATATTCATCATTGTTCCACATTTGGAGCTCATTTGGACCATAAACATTAATGCGTGCTCAAGGGTGTGGACACCATAGGGTGGAAGGATGAAAAACAAAAGGTAGATGGGGGATGGAAGATGGATGATAGAAAAAAGGAAGATGACAGATGGTGGATAGAAGTCAGACGACAAACAAAAGATAGACCATAGATGGCCACGAAGGGATGATAGATGGAAGGCGAACGATGGATGGAAGGCAAACGATGGATGAAAGGTGATCGTAAGATGATAGACAAAAGGAAAATGATGGATAGCCATGGAGGGATGGTGACTCGACAAGGAAGTTCTGAAACGACCATGGGGGGACAACAACCCAACAAGGAAGTTCTGAAACAACCACAGAGGGATGGTGGCTTGACAAGGAAGTTCTGAAACTTCACAAAACTTAGCAAATTTGAGATTTTTCAATTTTAGCTTATGGGAAAAGGGGTAGAAAGAGTACCAAGACATACTTAAGATTTGAGTCATTTTGAAAAATGCAGAAATTTGGAAGGGAGAAGTCAGAGGGTCACGAATCTTTTAAACGACAATGAGCACACGGTGGCCCGACAAGGAAGTTCTGATAGTAATGGAGGGATGACATCCCAACAAGGAAGTTCTGATCATGACAAAGGGATGATGACCCGACCAAGAAGTTCCAATGGTGATGGAGGGATGACGATTCGACAAGGAAGTTCCCAAACAACCATGGAGGGACGACTACCTGAAAGGGAATTTTCGTGATGTCTAAACACATGGAAAATTTTATACAAACTCCTTTAGGCATGTTAAGTCACTCACTTTATGGGCCCTAGATGGAAAAAACTTGGAGTTAGCACCCATTCCAAAAATGTGGAGATTTGGAAGGGGGAAGCCGAAGGGTGTCACTCTTTTGAAATGACAATGAGCACATGGTGGCCCAACATGAAAGTTCTGATGGAAATGAAGGGATGGTAGCCCAACAAGGAAGTTCTAAAATGGCCATGAAGGGACAGCGACCTAACAAAGAAGTTCTGATAGTGATGGAGGGATGGTGGCCCAAAAAAGAAGTTTTGAAATGACCACAGAGGGATGGTGGCCTAACAAGGAAGTTCTGACAATAATGGAGGGATGACAACCCGACAAGGAAGTTTTGATGGCGACTTGCAGCTATGGTTCTGCAAGGCCTGAAGGAGGCCGGGGCAATGAATGAAGGAAAACCCGCAGGGGCATTTCCATGAAAGAAAAAGACTTGGAAAAATTCAAGTAGGTGAATTTGGTCAAGGGAAAATTGATCATTCTAAGGCATGTGACCCACTTGGACTCAGGGATAGGGGCACACAAAATGTGGTAGGAGAAAAATGACCCGACAAGAGTGAAAAGAGGGGGTCCCTACATTCAGCGCGATGTGTGTGCAAAACATGCACAACAGTAACATCCAAAAATTGTTGGATCACAGTCAGATCTAAAGAAGAGGCAACCTTGATTCCCTTAATGGACCCTTCCAATAGCAGATTAGAAAATTTCTTGCTCAAGACATCCGCAATCATTATAAACAAATAGGGTGAAAGGGGTTCACTCTATCTGATACCTCTCCCAACATTAAAGAACCCAAAAGGAGTCCCATTAACCAGAATAGAGTAATTTACAGTAGTTATTCATTCCATTATGAGTTTGACCACAGAGTGGTCAAACCCAGACTTAGCTAATACTTTATGGATAAAGTCCCAAATCACCTTATCATAAGCTTTTGGAATGTCTAATTTGAGGGCCATACTAGCATTGTTGCATCTATCCATTGAATTGAGTAATTCATGAGTGGTTATAGTAGCATCAAGGATATGACAACTAGGCACAAACCCTTTTTGAGTGGGGTTGGTTAGTTTGTGAAGGAGAGGTTTGATGCGGTTCACTAGAATTTTAGAGAGGATTTTATAAAAGGTATTACAAAGGTTGATGGTTCAAAAATCAGTCATAGGTTGGGGATCAACAATCTTGGGAATTAAGGCTATAAAGGTGTGGTTTAGTTGTTTGAGAATCTTAATAGATTTGAAAAAATCATGAGCAACTAAGATGAGGTCCCCACCAACAATCTCCCAAAAGATCTAAAAGAAGGCCAGTGGAAAACCATCTAGGCTAGGTGCTTTGTAAGCCCCCATACTGAAAGTATCCAACCTAACCTCCTTAGGAGTGACAACACTAAGGATCCTGAGGTTATCATTCTAGGAAATGATGGTCGAGAGAGGGTCTAGTAGCAGATTGCCTAGAGTTGGATTAGGAGCCTTAGCAGGGGCCAAATAAGACTTCTAAAAATAGTCCACAACCAAGAGGCTGATCTGGGTGGATGTATTGATCACATCCCCCTGCTCATTATGCAATTTAGTTATCTGATTCCTTTTCTTATGTTTAATGGTAGAAACATGAAAAAAAGAGTATTCCTGTCATCTTCTTTTAGCCATTGTACCCTAGATTTTTGTTTCTAGAAAATTTCCTCTTTTCTTATAATTTTCTCCCACTCCCTTCAACTCTCTTTTCCTAGTTGCAAGTAGTTAGATTGACATCCCCCTCCATTTTCTTTTGGATAATTTTCAATTTATCCCCAACAACTCTTTTTTTGTGGAAAATGTCCCCAAAAACTCTTTTGTTCTAGCCTTTCAACATACATTTGATATGTTTAAGTTTAAAAAATATCTTGAACATGAGGGAACCATGAACATGAATATTCTACCATTCAATAACTTTTTTCTTGAAGTCAGGGTGGGAATTCCACATTATCTCAAACTAGAAAGGGAACGGTCCAACAACAAAATGGTCTTTGAAGATTAGCAGCAAAGGATTGTAAGACAATACCATCCTGGGCAGAGCTCGAAGATTGGCATTGAGCAGGCCAATCCAATTACTAGAGCAAAGGAATCTATATAATCTAACTTGAATTAAGTCCTCCCCAAGACGCTTGTTGGTCCAAGTAAAAGCTTGGCCCAATAAGTGAAATTTTTTATTGGTTTTTGAATTCAGATCTCTAATTTGGACCTTTGAGCTCATAACTTTTTTCTTGAATATCCCTTTTTGTGATATTTTGGAATCAAAAAGGTATTGAGGAGCTTTATCATTGTGCAAATGCAATTTTTCTAGTTCCAGTCAAGGTATCCTTTATTCAAATTTTGGCATATTTGCATTTTGGCTAATTAGTTGGATATTATAACTCCAACATAGTTTCTATCTTTTTGGGAAGGCGTCATTTGTAGTATACATCATGTTTGGGGGTTTCTAATTGTTGTTGAAGGTTAATTTCTTTGTAATTTTGGAGATTCATCACAATTCATTATGAGGTTTTTATTTCATCCTTCTTTAATCAACTTGAAAAGCAGAAACTATAAAAAATGGAGAGATGACATAATAAAACATCTCTATTGTCTTCATATGTTGCCACATTTGTATGTCTTTATTCCCCCTCTTGGTATTGATAATAAGATATTTTTTTTGGAATTGCAAAATGGATCATGTCTTAGGAGTTATTGCTATGCATGTAGATGATGCAATTTTGAATGTTATTGTTGATTTTGAGTGTCCTCATGATATTTGGACAAAAATTTGGGAGATATATGGAGATCCTGATACTCATCCATTCTCAGATGGTCTTATTTCAGATTATCTTATGCCTCTTTATTTTCAGAAAGGATGCCCTATGATTATGATACTATTAAATATTTTTATTATTTGGAGTACTCTGAATCTTTAGATTATGAGTATGACTTATTTCTTTAAATGATCCTTCTTCTCCTTCAAAGATAATTTGTTATGATATTTCTTGAAAATATTTGTTAAAATTAGAAATATAGTAGACCACTTTGATGGGGTTACCTCTAATAATAAAAAATATGATATGAATTGAATAAATGATGATATGATGACTTGGGAGGAATATCTCCCCTTTATTTATAGACTTAACCATGTAGGTACATACCCTTCATCCTAATAAAGTGTATTTAAGGTATTAACTAAAATTAATTTTAAGGGTAAGTATGCCACAAGTGTTTAACTCTTTATACATAGAAATATATATTATGTTCTTAAGATATGTGATATTAGGTTCATAACATTAGATAGACTATTAGGGACCTAACATGCCCCTCCCCTTCAAAAAAAGAATTATCCTCAATTCTTAGTAATTATGCATGCTTTTGTATGAATTGTTCATCTTCCCATGTGACATCTTCAATTGACATATTATTCCACTTCATTAGGAACTCAAAGATAGCTCTATTTCATAACTATTTCTCTTTTCTCAAAAAATTTCTTAGGTTTTAAAATAAATTTTCCTTCATCCAACTATGGCAATTCTAACTAGACTAGAATATTGTTTCCTATTAATTTCTTTAAATAAGAAACATGAAGATAGGATGAATATTCGAAGATGGTTGAAGTTCTAACTTATGAGCTACACTTCCTATTTGATGGAGAACCTTATAAGAACCAAAAAATTTATATGTGACCTTCATGTTTTTATGTTTCTTAAGGGAAATTTGTTTATAAGGTTGTATTCAAAGAAATACCCTATCTCCCTATTCAAAATTCCTCTACTACGATGTTGATCAACTTGTTGTTCCATTTTATTTTTATTTGTAACTAAATTATCCTTAAGGATTTTTAGTATTTTTTGTTGGTGTTGAATATGGTTCTCTATTGCATGAGATTGTGAATGGGATTGTAAATAAGTAGTAGACGGTGGAAAAAAGCCATAAAAATCCTCAAATGGAGTCATTTTAGTGGATGTATGAAATGATGTGTTGTACCACCACTCTACTCATGGTATCCATTTGGACCATTGTGTTTGTTTATAAAAAGTAAAATAATGTAATAATCCTTCTAAAAATTTATTCACAATTTATGTTTTTCCATCTGATTGTGGATGATTAGAGGAAATATGTGTTATTTTTGTACCCCATGGTATAAATAAGTTTGTCCAAAAAATTATAGTAAAGATAGGATCAAGATCACTTACTATGATTTTGAGAATTCTATGAATCTTTTGTATATTTTCCATGAATATTTTGGTACTTTCTTGAAGTGGATGACAGATTCAACAAAAATGTGCATACTTGGTGAGACTATCCACAACAACCAAATTACATCAAGATTATTATATTTTGGTAGAATTGTAATGAAGTCCATTGATATTTCCTCCCAACATTGTGTTAGAATGCCTAAAGTTTGTAAGAGGTTGCGAGTCTTTATTGTTTCACCTTTATTTCTTTGACATATTAAACATTTAGCAGCAAATTTTCTTGACATATCCTTTTAGACCTTCCCAAAAGAAATATTTCTTTATACATGATGATATTTCTTTAGAAACCTTGAATTTTCTCCTGTTGGTGTGTCATGCATTTTAGATAACATTTCTTCTTTTAAATTGGATTTTTTACGTTAAAATAATCTATCTTTGCACCATAATGAATCTTCTTTGGAAAAACATACTTATTGAAAGAATATGGGTCATGTTGGAGTTTTAGAATGAGATCATGTATCTGAAGTTCATTTTTCCACACTTTTTGTGTAACTTCTAACCATTTTTATTGTATTAATGAAATGGCACAAATATTTTCTTCCTCTACTTGTCGAGAAAGGGCATCGACTACAAAAATTTCTTTACCATTTTTATAAATTATTTCAAGTCATATCCTAGCATCTTGGTAACCCATTTTTGTTGTTCTGATGATGATACTAATTGTCAGAAAAAATATTTTAGACTCTCATGATCAACCTTGAATTTTAAATTCCTTCACATTAAATATAATTGATGTTATTTTTTAATTTCATGAATAATGGCTAATATTTCCTTCTCATATGTGGGCCCTATAAAGTTTTTTCCTTTGAGTTGTCAACTCTCAAATGCTAATGGATACCCTTTTTGCATTAGTACCACCCAAATTCTATTCCCAAAAGAATCAAATTCTACCAAAAATATTTTAGAGAAGTCTAGGGTAGCTAGTATTGGGGTTGACGTAAGAGCTTCTTTTAGTTGTTGGAAGGGTTGAGTGGCTAGCTCTGACCATGAAAAAGAACCCTTCTTTAATAAAATTGTTAAGGGTGCTACTATACTAGCATAACTATCAATAAAATTTCTATAGTGTCTTGTTAGACCCAAAAATTGTATCAACCCTTTGATATTTTTAGGTTTTGGCCATTCTTTTATTGTAACAATCTTCTTGGGGTCTACCTTAACACCCTCATATGACACCACATGTCCCAAAAATTCTATTTATTTTACCCCAAAGGCACATTTAGATTTATTGAAATATAGTTGATTATCTTCTAGTACTTTTAATATATTTTGTACATGTCGAAAATGTTCTTGCCATGATTTACTATAGATAAGGATATCATCAAATAAATCTGTCAAAAATTTGTGAAGAAATGGGTGAAGTACTAAGTTCATGAGGCTTTGCAAATTTGATGGTGCATTAGTTAAACCAAATGAAATTACTAATTCATAATTTCCTTAATGTGTTCTAAATGAAATGTTATGTATATCCTCTTCCTTTGTATGAATTTGATGAAAACCAAACATGTAAATCTAACTTAGTAAAGAAAATTGCACCATTTAGTTCACCTAATAATTCATCAATAGTAGGAATAGAAAAATTATCTTTAAGATTTAGCTTATTAATTTCCCTATAATTGGGACACATTATCCATGATTCATCCTTCCTTTTAAACATAAACATTGGAGATGAATAGAGATTTTTTACTAGGACAAATAATTCTCGAATCCAACATTTCCTTGATTATATTTTAAATTTTTGTCTTTTGTTCATAAGGATAACGATAAGGTCTAATGTTAGGATGAATACTTCTAGGTATTAATTCAATGGAATGATCATGGTCTCTAATTGGAGGTAGACCCTTAGGTTATATAAAAAAATTGGTTGTTTTTAATGATCTCTTGAAGTTTTTGTGGATGTTGAGTATTCACATCCTGTACTTCTATAACATTTAGTTGTACTAGTAGACCATATGAACCTTTCTTAATTAATTTTTCCATCCTATGGGAGCAAATAATTTTAGCTGGTGGTGATGTTACTCCTATATGTTTATTATTTTTTCATTAGAGTTGAAATTCATAAATAATTCTTGAAAATTTAAGGACATTGTTCCCAACTCTTTAAGCCATTGTATAGACTAAAACTACATCTATTCTTATTGAAACAATTTTTTCTTTTGAATCTAGATGGTAATTTCCAATTGAAATTTCTATATGATGGCACTCACCACCACAAGAGAGTTATTTTTTGTATACTATTATGACTTGGAAGTAGGGACTGGATATATAAAAAGTTAAGCTCATGAGCTAATCTTCTATCAATAAAGCTATGTGTACTACATGTAGCAATCAACAATGTTAAACCTTTCTCTTTTTTATATAACCAAAACATTTAGGTGTTTGTGGTGTTCTTGTTCCATTAAATGCATGTAATGATATAGTAGCACTATCTTCTTCCTCTTAATTTTCACTCTTTAGTTCCATATTTGGTTCTTCTATAGATACATCTTCCTCTTCTTCAACCTCATTATCAATAATCATTAGTCTCTTCTCATTATTGTCATATTTATGGCCCCTAGACCATTTGTTATCATGATGCCAACATAGACCTTTTTACATTTTCTATGCCTCTTGTTGAGGAGATAAATTAGTTATTTATTTTAGGCTAAAAAGGTTAGCCCCATTTTTGTTAGTAGGATTAGTTACATTTTTATCTTTCCAACCTACTATTTGGCCTTGTTTTGACCTTTTTTGTAGTTAGGTTTATTTTCTGAATATGTAATGATTTTTGCATTACTTTTATAACTATACAAGGCTCAAATAAATAAACATCATGTCTAATTTGTTCATTAATTCCATTGATGTAAAGTTGTAGCATTTGATAAGATGTCACATCATGAGTTTGAATTACCAATCTCATGTGTTCAATGCTATATTATGCTATAGACCCTATTTGTTTTAAATTTGTAAGTTGGGTAAAATAGGTTCCCTTCCATGTTTGCTCCTAGTGGGCTACTAAGTCATTAGAAAATTATCTCCAACTAAGTAAATCCCTTATTTTTCACCCATCATCCATTGGTACCATTGATAAGGGTCAGATTCTAAATGTAGTGTGGTTGTGTTAGTCATTGCATCATTTGATATATTATGGAGTTTAAAATATTGTTCCATGAGACTTGTCCATGAAGTTACATCTACACCATCAAACTCATGTATATCTATTTTGGGTAGGTTTAATTTTGAACCTTGAAAAGATTGACTTATTCCTTGATTTTGTCTATTAGGGTTGTACCCACCTTGGTGGCTTTTTGAACCCCTTAATTTTGATAGTATTAATTTTTCAAACCTACATAATCCCTCATTTAAAGATGTTATAAATGGGTAAAATAATTTATTCTTAATGAAAATTTTCACTTTTGCACAATTTGGTGGAATTATTCCTTCAATAGATAATAAAGATGGTCACCAATTTCCTTATTCATAAAAGAGCCCTCTAGTCCTAAAGATAACATGGATTAAGGTTTGTTTTTATTTTGAGCTATAGATTCCTCTTTATTAATTAAGGGAGGATAGTATCTAGTGTGAGTTATAACCATAAAAGTTTAGAACATATGCTAATACAGGTTTTGAAATTTATGGTTTGACTAAAAAATGACCACTAAATTAAGGATATTATTTTATGTCTAATAGTAAATACAAAGAATTAACCCCACCTAATTCTTTATAAGGTTTCCAAAAATATATTTTTTAAAAAAATCTAAAAATTGTAGTCTATAGAGTAAAAGAATGAATTTTTTGACTAAAATTTGACCACTAAATTAAATAAATTATTTGTTAATAGTAAATGTCAAAGAACATACCCTACTTAATTTTTTATATGATTTCCAAAAATATAATTTAAAAAACAAAATCCAAAATTTTTGGCCCATAGAGCAAATTAATCAAAAAACCTAAAATCTCAATAAATGTTAGAAAACTTACCTTCAAAGTCTGATTTTTTTTAGAGCTTATCTACAACATACCTTGAAACCCAAATTTATACTAGTTTGGAAATTATGGAGAAAACAAAATTTTGGACCAAATCATAGATTTGATACCACTTGTTATGACATTTCTTGGAAATATTTGCAAAAAATCATAAATATAGTAAAACACTTTGAGGAGGTTACGTCTAATAATAAAAAAATATGATGAATTGAGCAATTAATGATATGATGATTTTGGGGGAACATTCCCCCTATATTCATAGGCTTAACTATGTAGGGACATACCCCTTCATCATAATAAAGAGTATTTAAGGTAGTAGCTAAAACTTATGTTAAGGTTAAGTATGCCACAAGTGCTTAACTTATTATACTTAGGAATATATATTATGTTCTTAGGATATACGATTGATATTAGGGTCATAATATTATATAGAATATTAGGGACCTAACACAGTTGTTGTACCTTCATCTTTAGTGATTCCTTGTGTAGATTCATTTATTGAGGCTCTCATCATTCCTATTCAATAGGACCATTCATATTTTTTTGGTGGTTCATTGAGAACTTCTAGTGATTCATTTCAATAGGTATCTCATTGTCTATTTGGGATTCTTATTTATCAGACATTGGATCTTTCCTTGTGGAATCTCACATTTCACATTTGGAGGAAGCATTTGATGGTTATCTCTCCTCTTTTATGAAAATCATTGCATTACTTTTGTCAAACAATCTTTGTCTTTGGATATTGTTCAACATTAGTTTCCACATAGCCCTGGTTTGTCACCTTCTTAATTGATTGGTCATGTACCTAATTTGATTGTGGAATCTTCATCTTTGGTGGACAAGGAGACACATTAGCATATTTCAAAGAGACCATCATACATTTTTATGATTCTTTCTTTCAATTCCTATCTAGAATGGGAAGCATTCCTACATTTTTACTTGGTTTTTCTTTCAAAAGGGAGACAAATTTTTTGTTGACATTGGATTATGTTTTTTCTTTGGGAACTTAGCATTTTTGTAGGAGATTATGCATTATGAGGGGGCTACATAGTCTCTCTCTTTCCCTCTTATTAGTAGTTATTATTTTTATATTCATGATGGATGTATTCCTTGGGGGTATCAATGGTTCCTTCATACATCACCCTTGTTTGCATCTTTTCTCTCTTTTGGAAAGGGGTTTTCTCCCTTTTTATTTATGAGAAATTGCATTTGTACATGGGTACCTAACATATCCTCATAGCCAAAAAACATCCTTCCATCTTTGCATCATTTGTATAATAATATTCTCCCTAAGTTGCACTTAAAGGGGTTGTTGGTGTAAATAGGTGTTTTACCTAACTAGTTAATTAGTGAGTCCTATTTACAGTTTAAGTCCACTTAGGTCCTAGAAGATTTATAGAAGCCAAGTAGTTATCTAGATAAGATCTTATCCTATCTTATCCTTTTAAATTTTATTTAAATCTAGTGTCCTAGGTCATTAAATAATGACACAAGTCATTGAATTTTTTGCATTATGTAGTTAATCACTCCTTTTCTATATAAGCAAGGTCATTGTACACTTTTTTAATATACCTCATCATCATATTTGATAGATCTTAATATCAAGAAATCTCATTTCTTGAATATCACCATGGAATATTTTCATTATTTTTGTAGGTGGTCTTGGGTATTGAGCTAATCTTCAACTCCTACAAAATTAACACTCATTCTTAATAATTTTATTTGTGAGCTAATAAATATTTTTTT
Organism: Sequoia sempervirens; assembly: GCA_007258455.2. NCBI lineage: Eukaryota > Viridiplantae > Streptophyta > Pinopsida > Cupressales > Cupressaceae > Sequoia > Sequoia sempervirens. The sequence continues at coordinate 358,239,824 of VDFB02058242.1, forward strand.
TTTAACATTTCTTTTATTAAATTTTTGTTTTTTCAATTATTAGAAGTTTTTTGTGAAGATAGTCATTTCACTATTGTCCACACTTACTCTCATTATATGCTACACTATTCATTGTAATAAAAGTTATAGTTTTTTATATATTATTATACACAAATAAAACACCTCTTAAGATTAATTTGTGGTCTAATTGTAATTTTATCATATATTGATTAAATTTAACTTGATAGTCACAAATAAAATCAAGTTACAAAAATTTAGTTAAGGCCCTAGAAAAATATTCATATACAGTATGTTAAATTTGATCAAGAGAATCTCTTTAAACTTAGTCTAATTGGGCTCAAATGGCCCTTCCAACACTATTTGTACCACTAGGTTGGTTCTCTTTCTAAGTTGAATGAAGCAATAGGGACCATTTACATAAGGAATTCCATGGTGAGTGAAACATTAATCATCATGGTAGATCCAATTAGTAGGTTCCATACCATGAAATCTAGGAAAGTCAAGTTTTAGACTATGAAGATGGTGTTTTGAGTGATAGTTGTAGCCAAAATTACCAAAGTATTCATTGGTTACATCATGACTAGTTATGTGACAATGTGATTCAATGGTTTGAGCCTTCCATCACTAAGGGGTAGAATTTGAGAGTCAAGTTCCTTCAAATGGATACTTTGTTAGGGTATTTTAAAGAGGCTATGGTGAGAATTTCCACCACTTTCTTGTCAGGTAGCACCAAGCTTTGGTCTAGAACTAGAAAATAATATTTGAGGGTGAACAAGCTATTGGTTAAGGTAGACACATGGGAAAATTTGCAAGGAGATATCACTAATTAGTTGAAGCCTATTAACTCTACCTAGTAGACTAGGGTGCAACTCATGATCTTCAAACCGAGTGGAAGAATTAGGGATTACATCAAAACCTTCATTGCCTTAGGTGTGTGCTCTAATATATGACACAAACAAGGTGCACTTTTATTTTTTACCCAAAATGACCATTTGGTGAGCACCAAATGGCTCGGATGACCGAGCCTAAGGCTTGGTTTGTCAAAATTCAAATAATTTTGGTGCTCTTCATTTGGTGAGTTCCAAATTTGGTGCAAGCCAAATAGAGAACTTCATTTGGCAAGTTCCAAATTTGGTGCTAGCCAGATGGAGAACTTCATTTGGTGAGCGCCAAATTTGACGCTAGCCAAATGAAGTGCTCCATTTGGCTAGTGTCAAATTTTGTGCTCTCCAAATGAAGTTCTCCATCTGGCTAGCGCCAAATTTGGTGCTCGCCAAATGAAGTTCTCCATTTGGCTAGCGCAAAATTTGGGGCTCGCCAAATGAAGTGCTCCATTTGGCTAGCACAGAATTTGGCGCTTGGCAAATGAAGTGCTCCATTTGGCTAGCACAAAATTTGGCGCTCACCAAATTAAGTGCTCCATTTGGCTAGCGCCAAATTTGGCACTTGTCAAATGAAGTGCTCCATTTGGCTAGTGCCAAATTTGGCACTTGTCAAATGAAGTGCTCCATTTGGCTAGTGCCAAATTTGGTGCTCCCCAAATGTGAAGCATGAATTTTGCAATGCATTTTTGTGAACTCTTTCATTTTCTCTTTCTCTGCCAGGGAGACTATATACATGAAATAAACATTTAAGTTATATTTCATATGGAAATTTACATATGGACATTTAATTTCTTATAGTTTAAGTTATATTTCATGTATATAGTTTTATGATGTTTGAGAGTGGTTTCGGATCTCTTGGAGTTATAATGAAAATTCTAGTTTTTAGAAGATCTTATAATTTTTTAGATAGTCAAATTTCAATAATCAACATGTCCAATTTCAGTAATCAAGAGGTCAAATTTTGGTATTCAACAAGTATCATCTTTCTCTCTCTCTCTCCTTCCCTCTACTTT